>JAZGLO010000284.1:790000-1345000 GCA_036873155.1 Biomphalaria sudanica
AATGAAACGTGAAAGATCATCTGTTTTAAGGTCAGTACCTTACATTTTATATTTACTAAGCTGTGAAAGTTACATTTACTAAGCTGTGAAAGCTATATTTACTAAGCTGTGAAAGCTACATTTACCAAGCTGTGAAAGCTATATTTACCAAGCTGTAAAAGCTATATTTCCTAAAGCTGTGAAAGCTATATCTATTAAGCTGTGAAGGCAACGTTACTAAAGCTAGAGTACACTGGTTTGTTTACATACACTGACCACTTACACATTCCTCAAGAGGAGACACCGATCGATATTTAACTAGGTCAGCCATAGTTAACCTCTCACCTGAGGACAGGTGTCGGTCATCGCTAGTGTAGGCAGTACTTATAAATAGCACAGTTATTAAGTTATTACAATGGCATTGGTCTCGTACTTGTGGAAAGAATACATCAAATTAGCCGCTGCCTTTCACATCCCACAAGAAAGAATGGAGGAATGGTGCACTACACAAATAAATTACGATATACAAAAACGTAAAGAAGACAAAGAGGCAGAAGAAAGAAAAAGGATTAGAGAAGAAAAAAGAAGACAGGATGAAAAAGAAGCAGAAGAAAGAAAAACAATTAGAGAAGAAAAAAGAAGACAAGAAGACAAAGAAGCAGAAGAGAAGAAACGCAAAGAAGAAGAAGAAAGAAAACTTAATGAAATACAAGAAGAAGAAGAAAGAAAACTTAAAGAAAGAAAAGAAGAAGAAGAAAGAAAACTTAAAGAAATAAAAGAAGAAGGAGAAAGAAAACTTAATGAAATACAAGAAGAAGAAGAAAGAAAACTTAAAGAAAGAAAAGAAGAAGGAGAAAGAAAACTTAAAGAAATAAAAGAAACAGAAAGAAATGAAACTGAAGAAAAAGAGACAAACATTACTGAAGGACCTTGTGACATTGTTTATGAGTACAACAAGAATACTACTGAACTTCAACTATTTAATAATGAAGAATTTAAAGCTGACCAGAGGAAAGATATAACTTTGACAAGATTGTACAATAAGGCGCAAACAATTGTAAAGCAGCCAGGACTTCATGTACCTTATTTCAAAGAAGGCATACTTGTAAAGAAAAGTGTTAATTATGATACCTATGAGTTTGTTGAACAAATCATTTTACCACTGAAATATACTCAAGACATCATTGAAAAGAATCACAATTTTCTACATACGAAACTAGCAAGTGTGACGAGGACAAAGAAAAGAATTCTTGACAAATTTTATTGGCCTAGTATTACGAAAGATGTTAAGAAACATGTTAGTCAATGTCAAGTTTGTCAAATGAACAATCCTAAGACAAAAGTTCCAGATCAACGCGCGAATGTTGAACAAAGTTACAAACCTATTGAAAATATTATACCAGACAAAAATGACTCACTGTCTAAGTCAAAACAAAATAACTCAGAAACGAAAACATTTCAACAAGATTTTGATAGAAATATTACAGTCATAAAGCCATGTGGAAAAACTCAAGAAGCTGAAGTCAATATTCAAAGTGAAACAATTTTAAAGGATTACAGAAAGCTTAGAAATTTTAAACAAGGAGACAAAGTGAAGTTATGGTTACCTGACATGAGCAACAAGCTGATTTATACATGGCAAGGTCCATTTACTATCATCAGAAAGATTTCAAACGTAACTTATGAAATCAACATTAACAAATATATCAAAGTGTTTCATGTTCATATGCTTGGAAAATACAATGAGGATACAGATAAAGAAAACTTATCAAAAGTACTAGAAGACAATGTTACATGCTTAGAAACAATTCCAGAGGAAAATGAAGACAATAGAAATGAACTATTACCAGCGACATCAAAACAAACTGAATCTATCAAAGACATTGACATAGATCATTTAAAGTTGAAAAGTATGGAAGACCTGTTGAATACAAGTGAAGAATATACTGAGATATTTCATGATGTTCCTGACATATCAACATTAATAGACAATGAGATTAACTTAAAAACTGACAAACTTGCCAACTCAAATGTTTATTCTCTAACTTTGCACAATAGAGATTTACTGCAGAAAGACTTGAAGGATTTATTAGAACAATGCATACATGAACATTTGAACTCAATGTTTTCTACTTCAATCGTTTTACAACGTAAACTGTCATTAAAAGAAAGATTTAGTGTCAATTTTGGACAGTTCTTATTTGAACATAGGAAAAGCAAAGAATATTATAAGGACAATAGTTGTATGTTGCTTAAAGCTAGAATGAAACATATTCATGAACTGAAAGACATTCTGTACCAATTGAAACAACGTACATTTGTAGCTAAACCAAGCAAGTTTGTATTGAAACCAAAAGTGACATTTTTCAACAGCAGAGTTGAACAAAACTCTCTGAAAACACAGGACAATATTGTTAAACGTATTTTGAACTATAAAGAACCAAGAAAGAAGAAATGTACAGATAGACTAGAATTATTTCCAGTGCCCGAACAGAAGAAATATACAGACAGACTAGAATTGTTTCAAGTACCTGGAAAGAAGAAAGTTGTAAATCTAACAGGACTGTACAGCTGTGTCAATATTTATTTTAATAATTATGTCATGCAATTGTTTATTACTTAGTATATTTACCTTAGTACTGTTGTTATAATAGTTTTAGAAATGAGTAATTTGGCATTGTACATGTTTAGATTTCATATATTGAAAAATAAGTTAATATTCAGATATTATGTATTAGCAAATAATATGATAAGATGACAGATATTTTTCAGTATTGTGAAGTTGTATAATTTTGATATTTTCTTGAGTTTCAAAAGCTAGAAAAGTTCATACTCAAATATCATATAGTGCTGTATGGAACTAAGCTGTATTTTTTGTGATACTTACTATATATGCTAAATGTGTATAATATTTTGAATTTTGAATTATGTAAATGTAATGGAGCAATTATTTGAATTATGAGCTCTGTATTTTTAATGCATGAATTTTTTAGTTTTTTGTGTGCATATATTAGAATAGTAATAAAGTTATTTTACGCATTTTATATTGCATACAAAATGCTAAAAAGGCAAGGGGGTAATGTCACGAGTCGAGTCTGTGACCTATTTCGACCAGTTTCTAGAACCTCGAGGTCAACCAGTGCAGGTGTCCAGCGTAAACAAGTTAATTTTAGATGTCCAATCGAAGAAAGAGGTTAAGGGAAAAAAATAGCACACGTCAGCTTCTAGAAGGTCAAAGTTACTAAAATAATTATCGGAGAAGGTTCCAGGATTCTGGAATGTACGATCAAAGAAAGTATAAATTAAGGGAAAGTGAGTCAGACGGGGTCCTCGCATAGTAGTAGTTCTTGTAGAGCGTTGGTCCTCTCTCAGTAATGAGTTATATGTTATTAGCGGATCCATTAAGTAAAGTTTTAGCAGTTGAAGTTGAAGTTATACTAAGAGAAGTTTTATGTAACATTTAAGTTTTATTTATGAAGTATCAAGTCAAGTTGTAATTGAATTAAGAAGTTAATTTTGATGTGAAAGTTTGAAGAAGTTATTAAAGAAGTTTGAAGAAATACAGAGAGATGTTTCTTTCTTCATTTCATTGATTTGTCAAGTATTGAGAATATAATCCCTGGCAAATGTGCTCGTCACACACACATTTGGGTATGCTTGGAACAAGATGGCAAGTGTAGCTATTGTTAGAGCTCTATCTTTCACTGTAGGAAACTTTAATTTTTTTTTTTTAAATAAAGAATATCCAACCACAAACTATAAACTGGAAAGGTTGTTCAAAGCTGCATATAATATTAACACATTATTGGTTACCAAGCTGTAGTGATCAAACTTATCAGAAATAGGGGGTCTTAACCACAGGCGATTCCGAAAAGTACTTGAAGATTTTGAAATAATATATTCCGATGAAGGGATGTATGGTTCTGCAAGGTTGTCATTGCCTGAATCGACAATGGATGTAAGCACTCCACTACCTATAAAATGATTCATAATGGCATGCGTCTCAAATAGCCTGTGACAACCAGTCCAACTCCTGGCCTTCACCGTTCACGTGTGGCTCAGATATTGAGTCCGGCGGAACTGTTCTCACTAACAGGAGAAGGGGCAAAGGCGAGTAACTGGCGCCTAGACCAGTAAGCTTCGTACCATGGCTAACAACCCACCTAGGAGAAGGAAAACTCTGAATTGAAACCTCTGTAGCCTTGCAGCTATCATGGGAAAGGCTTCGGGAGTCAGGAAGAAAATCAGGAGCTGGCGACCATAAGGCAGTTTGAAGCACCCAGTGCTACACCCTGGCAGAACCTGCAACGCCGCTGACCCCAAACTGTATCGGCACTGTCGTTCCTTTGGATACATCAGCTGCGTGGAGAGGGGGGGAACTGAAGTGTGGGCGACATTGTTCCGATCACAGCTAAAGCCCAGGCATTCATTTCCATGAGATGATACATATGCGGCCCTCCATTCCCAAAATTGTTTAATGCGGCCCTCGATACAAAAAGGTTGACCACCCCTGGACTAAGGGATAGTTAAAGGTAAAAAAAAAAAAAAGTATTTCAAGACCATAATGTAGTTAACTCTTTCTCTCCCTCATTATTTACCACATTCTGGTGGAATCAACCTTGGTATCGTCTGTTAGGAGAGAAAGAGTAAAACAAAAAAAATAATTTGACAGTTTAATCTCCATCTCTTTCAATTGTAAGAGCCTTAAGCAAGTATTATATATTGGAAAAGCTAAGAACAGTTGAAACATATAATAAATGTCTAAAAGAAATACTAACCATTGAAAGATAACATATTCTATCACAAATTTCACACACTTTCTCATTTTCTAGTCCTGAAAATCTTTTCTTTACATTAGGTCCAGGAGGAGGTGACTCTGCAAAGACAGACCTTTTCTCACTGCGTAACCCAGCTGCATGAAGCTGTGTTCTCACCTCCAGTTCTCTAGAGCTGAACAAAAGAAATTGCAAGAGATCTAGTTTAAGAATTTCTTGTGTACTAGTTGACCCACAGCATAGCATACACTGTTATTTTGCTGGGCCAACCTTAGGCTAATGCAAACTATGCGACAGTAGTGGGCCCCGCACTTTCAAAGGACCTGTGCTTATTTTAGGTGTAAATTATTAAATTAAACCATTTTATAACAGAATTCTCGCAGCCTCCTGATTTGCCAGGAGCTCCTTGAAATCTCCTGAAATTGCAAAATATATGAATAAGTCCTGGAAATCTCTGGAAAGTATTAAAATCTTTTTGAAAAATTCATACAAATCTCCAGAAATATATAGACAAAAATTGTCATTTTGGCTTGTCATTTAATATGGAAAACAATAATCCTACGCGTGATAAAAAAAAACTGCATTATGCAATACCCGTAATTTTGGAATCTGGTGAAATAAGCTTCTTGAACTAATGAAGAATTACTTGAGGTCAAAAATTCTCATAGATAGATTGAAACATTTGGTAATTCTTGCTATTGAGCATGATCTATGTAGGAAACAGAATTTTTATGATATACTGTATGACCGCTACACGCAAGGCTCGTAAAGTAGTTCTGTATGTAGTAAAGAATGAATAAAATGCATAGACGAATTTATTTTCTAATACAAACTCCTAAATTTCACGTATTATCCATATCTCTAACCAAACTTGGCCCCGCAAAATCCGTTTCACATAGGGCCCCACAACGGTTGAGTCTGGCCCTGCTATTTAGTGACAGGTGAATACAAAGTAGATTACTTGTTCTTCTCCCCCCTCTTTTTTTTCGCTGCTAAAACTACGTTGGGTAGAAATAAAATAGAATGATCTTTCCATGACTTCTTGGTCACAACAGTTAAGTCCGGCCCTGCTTTTTTATAACAGATGAATACTACTTGTTCTCCCCCCCCCCCCTCTTTTTTCTTCTTAGGGTAACTATTACGACTTGCAGAAATAAAAAAGTGATCTTTCCTTTACTTCTTGTCCAAACTTTTGAGCCATGAAGAGAATTATATATATAAATAAGATTTGATTAATTTCTGTGAATCAATAATCAAAAGAATAAGTACTGGTAGCCTATGACTAGCATACTGAGATTTTTATGTGAAATTGATGCTAAAAAAACAAAACTGAAACACACACACAATGATATGGAAGTAACTAAATTGATAAGATAGAACACTAATTGACTATTGAAAGATCTTTGTCATGATTTGCTTTGGAGAGTTGTGTTGTTTTAAATTATGTGACATACGCAGGTTCAGAGGTGCCTCTATTTAAATTAAACACACAATAGAATACTAACTTGACTGACATATTATTATTGAATAAATGAAGCACAAAGAAGATACTGATAATCAATAACTTATAATCATAAAATAATGACCATTGACCGACCCCCCCCCCCCCTTTTTCTTAGAAAGTCTTCTAAAAAATCTTTTCTGGATTGTTGCATAATTCTGTGAAACAATGATTTGGATTTACAATAAAACAAAGAATACTGGTACCAGGATGTGTTTCTCAGAGAACTTAATGGCAGATGAAGGTTTGCAGTGTGTTCACATGAAGATGGGGGAAACCATCTTCTTACTTTATTTACAGACACAATTCTGTTTTTAAAAAGTGTATTAAGTTGTCTTTTTGTGTGTGTGTGTGTGTGCTTCACTGCATGGAGTTGAAATTTCCATGCTCATGAGCATGAAATGTAAACCTGGACAACTTAGGTCAAAATAAATCTGATCCTTCTCCAGGTCACATTATACCCTTATACAAATGTAAATAGGTGTGGTTGAGTTGAATAAACTGCTTAGCAACATAATGGGACTCAAGTTCAAATCCTCATTTCAAATTTGATTTGAGCTGAGTTATGAAGTGTCTAAAGGCAGAAACTTTCTCCCAAATACCCTCTCCTCAGGCCAAAACAAGAGATTGGACCAGTGCTAATTGATGATGCTTTAGGAGAATGCACTGTAGAAAGGCAATAATAGAAATAGTAATCATTTTATTACAAGTACTTTCTACATTGAAATCTGAACTGAATTGTGTCTAAGTAAAAGCATAAAACTGGGTTTGAAAAGAAATGATGAATGTTATACTGTTATTTTAATTTATAATGTTGACCAAACAAATATACTTACACAAGGGAAGAAAACAATGGAAGTGCTTCAGAGAGTGTTGCAGCATCCACTTTATCATCCTGCATCAGTCCACAAAGAAGAGCACACATTGAAAACAGTTCTCTTTCTCCACTTTTGGTCAGCGCCTTAGAATAAAAACAAATGTATCTTTTTGGTAGGATAACTAAAAGATAAGAGGCAAAGTATTGATCTGGTTAGGACACATGAAAATAATTATTATTTAGACTAAAGCAGTAGTTCATACACAATCACAATAATGTTTGTGCGCTCACTTGTCCATTGTTTTAAAAATGTAGGGGTGAATTGGTTGAAATTTGCAAAATGGGATCTGCCCCATACTGAATTCCTCCATCTTCCATGGGCAATCAAAGTTGACCAGCCTGCTGCCAATCTAATTTTTTTCACTGTCAGCTATAATAACACCTTAAGACCAGCAATGGACACTGCATTTGAAACAGAAGCAAGGCACTCTAATCTCTAGCCCCTTTTTCAAAGTAAACAAAGCAATACAAAAAACAACAACAGGTGAATAGCTTTTTTTTTTAGATAAAAAAGTCATTAAATGAGAATTGTATAAAAAGTCATTCAGTTTTCTGTCTATTGGTCTTCATAATTGTACTTTTGTGTGTATTCCACTTAGCATTGACATGATATTGTGCAGGATATTTTGATACTTTTCAAAAAATGTTACTGTACTTGTCCACTGATAACCAAAAATTGACAAATGTTCATTTTGAATTATTATACAATAATTGAATATCCATAGCCAAATGAACATTTTATTGCAAATGAGTTGCCCTGTCATATCCTGAAGACAAATACTGTAAACACCAATTAAAACATATGTACGAAGCATAAGCAAGAAACAAGACATATATTACGCTCATACAAACAAATACATTTCTATAATTCTTAATTTATATATAATTTTTATTTCATAAAACTAGAGAACATAATTACCAGTATTGCAAGCAGATACCAGTATTGCGACTAGACCAACAATTTAAAGTCCCCTCTTTTTTAAAACTGTTGATACTGAATGACTTGTTTTTGAGTACTAGAGAGACTTTCAAGTCAGTTTATAAAATTTAGAAGAAAACCATAGCTCACTAAAGAAGCGTCCATTCCAACTGGTAACCACTTAGAAGAGACAACAAAATGTACACTTTCAGAAACATTGTAGCCACAAGAGATTGTGGCTGTGTAAGCTCCAGGAAAGACGACCACAAACTGACGAGGGCTGTGGACACAACAGTGAACTTTCACACCATGTTGCTTCAATAGACTAGGATTCACCTGCAGGAAAGTTCAACCAAAAATTTGTATGAATATAAACAATATCTAGTAAGGATAGCTAAAAATGTCAATGTTTTATAGCTTTTCTGATGTATTTCAAGAGTACATTCTAGAAATCAATTACGAGTGATAGCTAAGACTTAGTGAAGCTATTTTGTTATTTCTTACCTTCCTCATATATAAAGGGCTAAATTATGTTAAAAAAAGAATTAAAGCTGCAGCAAATAGCTTTTGTAAAAATATTCTGATAACATCAGTATAACTATAAAGTTTGTCTGAATAATCAAACTAAACAAATTTTATTGTAAAATTTTACATTTCAAAATATTTCATAGAATAATTCACAATGCAAAGTTCCTGATGTATTAGTCTGATGCTTGGCTATAAATCAAACTCCATATTTCTTACCATGACACAATCTTCCTTCAACCATCTTGGCTTGTTACTCAATAGACTTGGGGCTAACTCTGACATTGCAGTGCGGAATTTGGATCGCTGAGATTTGGGAATGCAATACCTATAAAAAGAAAATGCATAGGCATATGTATAATTGTATATGATATATCCTTTATTTAAAAAATAAAGGTTTTCACTTTGTATTGTTAAAGCCACCATCACTAATAATGGACAGACCATAAATATAAGGAATACAATGTTGAATGACTAAGAAACTTACCAAATAATATCAGAGCCAGTATGTAAGTACTGGATGTAAGGGAGACAATGAGGATCTGTAGACCAACAGGAGGTAGAGAATAACATGCCCATGTGAAGTGTAGGAATACTGATGCCTGAGACAGGACCCAAGTATTTCAGAAGGCAGCTGGCAGACTCAGGAATGTTATTTAAATTCCAAGGGTGTCTGAAACAAATACAAAAATAAATGCCACAGTCACCACACAATTTCTAACGTAAACTAATTTCTTGAAACTATAATTGAAACACATCAAAGATTAATTATGTTCATGAAGACCCCTATAATACAAACAGCATAGTCACAAGATATACTTAAAAAATAAAATACATAATGACCGAAGCGTTTTTTAAAATTTGATTGAATTCTAATATAGAAAAAGTTTACATATATCAAACGTTGATTCAAATACTAACCAAGTAATTTTACTTTATCCCAATAGTTGTTTGAATCACTTATAAAACCCACCTTTTAAATACTGCATAAGTATTACACAATAACTTACATTTGTTTTGATATATTTGAATGGCATTAATAATTCAAGGTAACAAATAATTCCTTATATTTATAAAAGATGTAAGTTAAGGACACTTTTCTTTTCTACAATTAGGGGTATGTTATATACAGTCAAAACAACATTTGATAATCAGTAAAGAAAAAGATTTTGTGTTTAGAAAGGTACGTTAAGAGTGTATATATACTAAATAATAGCTGCTAAATTAGAAGATATTGGCTCTAAGTTTGACAACAAAAAGGACAATTAAAGGTGATCACTGAATCTGCATCCTTTCCATTAATTAAATCTTTAACAGAGTGATTCAAGAATGATTCAAGAGAGTTTCAAGAATGATTCAAGAGTAATGAAAGCAACAAGAATAATATGATGATAATGTTGAAGAAAAATTGAATTAAATTTGCTTTTTTAAAAAAAAAAAAAAAAAGAAAACAACTTGTGAATTCCTGGAAACTTATCCCAACCATCCATATAGTGGTTAAAACAGTTTTTCTTTCCATTTCAATATTTTTGCATGTGTAACAAATGCTGAGTACTATTGACCTTGAGTAAGCACTGTCTTTTCTTGTTGGGAATGCACTAGCCTGGGCCCTAGTATTGATGTGTCCACATTGCACACTCACATGTTTAGTCTTTTCATCAACAATCTTCCAGTACTCTGTCTGAGAGAACAACGTTCACATGAATCAACGCGAAAAACTTTGTCATATATTAATCCACACATTTTAAAATATTACTTTTATTCGATAAACAAATGAAATCAGGAAGCTAAAAGCTAGATAAAAGTAATAGAAAATGTATATAAAAAGGATTAGTTCAGAGGGTAGAATGTATCTTACTCTGTACCACAAAAGAATCTGTGTGGAATGAATCTTATTTTTGACTTTTTTTCAATGTCAATGTTAGTTGCCCATTGAAAAGACACACTAAAAGTCTTCTTGTTTACAGTAGCTCCCAAATACACTTTAACTAAGACTAACAATGGACAACTGGAAATGTGTAATTCATGTAAAGTACTTGAACTTTTTTTTACTTTTAAAAACAAGAACTTGCCACAAAAAAAACAACAAAAAACAGACACATATATTTGGTTCTTTTTTTTTTTTTTTTACATTCACTGCAATGAGTAGCACAGACAGACACACAGAGTTAAGAACAAATGAGATTTTTAGCAATCAGTTCTTGTCTCATTGGAAAGAACTTCAAGATGATTTGACTAGTTATTTGGAGTGGGTGTCAGTTGTCTTCTAAATTTTTTCCCAACATTTCTAAGGAATCTTTATTGAAAATGTTCATCCAGATAAAGTACATACATGTGGTTTTTGATGCTCTAGTTAAAAAAACTGTCTTAAGTGACACAGGAGTTTAGATGAAGTGTTACCCTGCCAACAACTTACTGACTGAGGTTATTACCATGACCTTTAGGAATAGTGCATTTATAGAATGGAAGAGCAGAAGAAATGACAAATGGACTCTGACATGTAGAAACTTCCAGGAAAAGTGAACAGATCTTTTCTTTTTTGTGGAACATGATGACAACCCAACATGTTTGCTTTATAAAGAAAGTGTGGTTGTTTAAAAAAAAAATTCATCTCATCTGTCCTTTGAATTTCATCCAAGGGGTGCTTTGACAATTCGTGTAACCAAATCTCTCAATTTTTCCCAGGATATCAAGAGAGGTCCATTCTTTAAAATTGTCCAGCCAGTTTTTATCTTTGGGCAACCCTTTCTCTGTGCTCCCTCTAGTGTGCCTTGAAGAAGGACTTGTATAAAATATGACCAAACCAGCTCAGCCTCATAGTATTGAGGAGTTACTCTTTTTTGTCAGCCAGAGTGTTGACTTGTAATAGGACAGAGAGACATACCACACAAAACTAAGAGCACCTTTTTTTTTCCTCCCTGGACCATTAAAAATGCTTATTGCCATATCATAGATAACATCTTATTAAAGTATATAGTATTTAGTTAATGACAAAAATTAAAATACGTTTAAAAACAAAACTCTCACTTTTCTGAAACAAAATAAACTTACTTCTACTTGAGATGCAGTTGGGTCATCTTTAAACCACATTGACTGAACATTTCTAGCTATTCTAGAGAACCAACTGACTGGCATAGATTTACCCTGACAACAAAAAGGATAATTGGTTGATAGTTGAATTTTCATTGAGTTCATTGATAAAATTCATTAGAAACATAAAAAAAAACAACAATATCTAATAGCAATAAGCTGATAAAATGCAAATATTTTTAAATCTGTAAAACAACATATTCAAGATTTAACTCTGGCTGAGTTGTGCTTCCTCAGAGGCTAAAAGCATCAATCAAAACATTTTTATCTCTATCCACAAGAGAGCTTGAACCATAGAGCACTGAGCATTCTGAGTCAAATTGAAAAGAAAAATCCTTAACATTAACGTAACAAAATTAATCTCAAACCAAATATTGTATATTTCTTATAATGAAATTGGAAAACCCCAAGAGCATGACTGTTTAATAGCTTTAGAAACATTTTTTAAAATTACACAACAAAAGTATGGTTTTGGGATAATTATAAAAATAATTTGTCAAGTATTTATGAAGTCTTACGTCCAATGATCAATGGAAATGCACTTAAAAAGAAAAGAACCACAAAACACTATTTTTCTTTGTAATCTTGTTCAAGTGGTATAGTATCTAAATACCATCATACAGGTATTAAATATGAAATATTTTAATCTTTATAAAATGGTTTATATCTATGTGCATATAACATGCATGCTTAATTTTAAAAATATAAGAGGACCATAAGTGACTGTAACACAATAATTTAATAATGAAAACAACTGTAAATAAACACCTAATATTTACAAGACAAATGTTATGAAAGGAGCATGTATTAACTAATAGAAAGACTAAAATCCTACTTCTAGAAGGATACATCGTATTTGAGCTGTACAAAAGATGGAGTGGGCTGATGTAAGGTAAATACACGGGATTACTAATACATAGGATTGAGTTGACAAATTTTTATATATTTGTATTTGGTATATATTGAAAACTTGTAGATATTTGTTAACCCACTATCTCTGAGGGTTAGATGACAATTCATTCACGACTTTTCGTTCTCACATCTATTCATTCACCCAACATATTGCTCACAAATTGTTCACACGACAAATCATTCACAGACAAATCGTTCACTGGATAGTAACATATTGTTAATATTATATATTCTCGTCGCATGTTTAATTTGTTTACATTTTAAAAAATCTAATCCGAGTTTTTAAAAATTTTTTTGTTCATTCTTTAATTTATAGTGAAAATGTCCAATAGGCATGTTAAGTTAGGTGAAAAAAAAATGTAAAAAAAAATATTTATAAATCAATATAAATATATAAATAAATAAAAAAATATTTAAAAAATACTCAAAGATAACAATAAAAAAAAACAACTTTCACCAATGTTTTGCAAACACGAAGATGAATGTAAAAAACAATGACATGTCAAGGAACCATTTCTCTTGTTATAAGTAATTGTTGCCTATCAGACACTAGCGGATCCAGAACTTTGGAGTGGGAGGATTTTTTTCCAAACCCCCTAACGCCCAGTAAACCCTAACCCTATGCATAAACGTGCGAACAGCATATATATATAAATATACATATATATATAAAAGAATAAATAAGCAGTATTTCTCAGAATTTTCTAGCATTCTTCAAAGCAGAAACACATTCTCTTGACATCTACAGCTCATTATTAATCAGTGGAGTTCGGGGCATAGCCCCGACGCCAAAAGCAATTTCTTGCATTCTTCACTGCAGAAACGCATTCTCCTGACAACTACAGCTCACTATTCATCAGTGAGTTTCGGGGCAAAGCCCTGACGCTAAAAGCGTTTTCTTGCATTCTTCACTGAGGAAACGCATTCACCTTACCTAAAGCTCATTATTCATCCTATTAAAAAAGGACCTTTTGAATAATGTTGTATTTGAAAAATATTCCAATATGAATTTATAGGCCATTAATACATTGCAAATAAAACCGATTTGTTACTTGAAAAGATCAGATACCCCACATATTTAGATTAAGACTTTGAGGATCGCTGCTGAAAAAAAATTTGATAAATAATATTCAATAAAATTCAAGCATAAATTGTGAGTTATTGTCCCAAATTTAACTAGAAAAATATTAGATTGAGTAAAGGTTGGAAAAAGGCGACTCACCTCAATCGTGACTCTTATACTGAAAATTTTTGTTTGAATTCTAACTTTTCCAATGCAAAGCCTTTCTTAAAATAATTATGATAAATTCATGTGAAATTACATAAACTCTGTCTGGAAAGGGGGGGGGGCGGTAGAATGAAAACGATTTATCCTTGCTCCTTTTTTATAATTTCTGCTAATGATTGCATTTGGCATTAAAGAATAGGGGTGGGATGATTCGATAAAAGAGTTTCAAGTATAGTATAGATACATTATATTAGTGACAGATTTTTGTTATTTTGTAATTTCTTAACTTACAAAAGAAAAAATATTGGTTTGTCCGATGGGGGGAAGGCGATTGCATGTATTGCCCCTCCCACCCGGTACAACCTTTTTTTATTTTATATTTACTAATCATAAAATTTGAGATTAGAGTGTGGTGCGACATAATATACAAATGAGTTCACATTACAATTATATAGATATTCAACTATTTTTGTTCACAAACTATGATTCCTCCATAAAAATAGGACCACTCCCCACCGAATCGGCCAAGATACCAGAAGGGGAGCGACATAATATCAAATTTATATATCAATTCAACTAATCTTGTTCACAAACTATGATTTCTCCATGAAAGTAGGCCCGCCCCCCCCCCCCCCACTCAAGGGGTTTAGGTGGGAAGGGCAATAGAGGTATTCGCCCCCCCCCCCCCCCCACCAATCGGACAACAAGGGAATGACATAATATAAAGATTGGTTAGAATATCAATAACAAGTTTTAATCATAGATATTTAATTGATTCTGTTAGCAAGCTGTGATTTCTACAAATAAATTGGACCGCCACCCCCACTCAGAAGTTTATGGTTGGGGGGGGGGGCGGATTGATGCTATCGCCCCCTCCCGACCCCACCAAATCAGCCAACGTACTGGAGGGGGGGGGGGGGGGCGAAATAATCTAAAAATAGTTTGAAAAATAAATAATTAGTATATATTATTAACAAAAGTAATACATTCGTATACAAATTGTGTGACTTCTATACCAAAATTCGTCCGCCCCCGCCCGCCGAGTGGTGGTGGTGGTGGTGGGAAAATCGCCCCTACCGCCCCCCCCCCCCCCCCGATCCGCCAGTGCTATCAGATAAAGCTGTATTTGTTCTACAGACGCCATTCTGTCTCGCACGCAACTAGGTGTTAACTAGAGTGAGGGCCCATTTAAATGTTTGATATCACATTTTTTTAAGTAGCATTTTTATCACATACTGTCCTAATTAACAAAGAATTAACCAAAAATAAATTAACAAAGAAACTCAGACTAGGTCGGATCTTTAGCAATCACAATTTTTTGGGGGAAATAATAGCTGCAGTTTGTAAACAAATTAATATGTTACTATCAAGTGAACGATTTGTCTGTGAACGAATTGTCAGTGCATGATTTTTTGTGAACTAACTGTTGGTGAACAAGTTGTCTGTGAGCGATATGTTGGGTGAATGAATTGTCAGGTGATTGAAATGTCAGGTGAATGAACTTTCGGGTGAACAAAATGTCGGGTGAATAAATTGTCATGTTCCCATCTCTGACTTCCTATTGAAAAAAGCTCCATATACCCTGTGCAAAGAGTAGTAGCTCTGAATAAAAAAAAAAGTTTAGATCTAATACTAAAAAATAAATAAATAATTTTACAAAATAAAATAATGTCTAGTTTAAAAAAATATATTCTTATAATACCTTTAGAATATAAAAAATACTCCATTATCCCAGTAGGCCCTATACACTGGGATATGGGCAATTACTTTTCAAAATTCTAAAAAAAAATATATATATAAATTTAAAAAACCCAACCTTTTCACATTCAGTTTTTACTAAAAAAAAAAGTAAGAAACACTTCTGTTCTCATTCTGAACCATACATGATGGGCTATTCTTATATGAAAGTTATATGAAAGTTACAAAAAACAGCTGCTAGCATCCTAATGCATTTTAATGCATTGGGAGTATATCATAAACAATGCATCCTACTGTGGTAGTGGGTTTAAATTGAGTTTATATTTTGTTCATAACAGAGGTTTCATGCTTTTATTCAAAATGTTTATGTCAAGTTAATATACAGACCTACAAGTTGTAGTTAGATTAGCTGTATGGAGTTACATCTCTACACAGAAAATCTACACTGAAATTCAATGGAGCCCAATCAGCACCTTTGAGGTCAGCAGTGGTGTCAAGCAGGGATGCATGCTCACACCTACTCTGTTTGACATATTCTTCTCTCTACTGCATTGTGCTTACAGCAACATCAACGAAGGTGTATTTCTCCAGACAAGAACCTCTGGAAAACTCTTTAATGTATCAAGGTTGCAGGCTAAAACCAAAGTTAGGAAGGTACTTATCAGGGAACTCCTCTACGCTGATGATGCAGCTATTGTGGCTGACTCTGATCCTCAGCTTCAGACCCTGGTTGACAAACTATCTGTTGCTTGTCAGACGTTCAGCTCAAATATTAATGCTGCTTGCCAGAAGTTAGAACACAATTACTGCACCTCAAGTAACCATTGGAAATTGTTGACCATTTTTGCTATCTTGGCTCCATCATATCCAATGATGCTCAACTGGATAAAGACATTAACAACAGAATAGCCAAAGCAATGGGCACCATGTCACAGTTGCAAAAAGAGTGTGGGACAATACCTTGCTGACTTACAATACTAAAGCCTTACTCTACCAGAGCTGTGTGATGATCACTTTGCTATATGGATGTGAAACATGGTCAACTGACTCATGGCAGGAAAAAATGCTAAATATCTTCCACCTCCAATGCTTGAGGCGGATCTTTTAAAAAGATGGCTCAATAAAATAACCAATGAGGAAGTTCTACAAAGAGCAAGGTGCCAGGACATCCACTGTGTTATAACCAGCAGACGCCTTGGCTAGCTTGGCCATGTTCAGAATGCCAGAAGGTCGACTTCCACAAGAAATTCTGTATGGTGATCTAACAGAAGGCAGGAGCCTTTGGTTGTCCACATTTATGGTATATGGATGTATTCAATGCCATATGAAGCTCTTCAAAATCGACACTAGCAGCTGGGAAAAAGTGGCACTGGATAGATCCAAATGAGAGCGAGCATAAAGGAAGGGTCCGAAATTGCAGATGCCATACACAATAGTAGCAGAAAGAAGGGCGAATATGCAATGGCGCCCTGGTGATTACATATGTCCAACTTGTGACCACAGCTGGGGATCGAGGATTGGCCTCATTAGTCACACAAGAAGTTGCAGAGGGAAAACATCTCTCAAGAAGTAAAATGCCACAGAAACAGAACTTACTTACTAAGATCCTCCCGCGCCCTTTGGTGCATTGGGCAGAAAGCTGCCTCCACAAAGATCTGTCACTGGCAATGTCTAAAGCCTCCTTCCACCTGGTGTCCACCATACTAGGTCCTCCATGAAAGTGTGGCACAAAGTTAGACGAGGACATCCCTGTTTGTGTCATCCATGTATTGGCCTCCATGTCATCGCAACTCTTGGTATCTGTAATTCCTTCTGTCAGAGGACATGTCCCGCTAACCTCATACGACACTCGGTCACAACTTCAATAAGTGGTTGACTCCCAGTTCGGCATAGGATTTCTTTGTTTGAGACTCGATCTCTGTAACTGACTCCTAAAAGCAGTCTTAGATATCTTTGTTGAGCCACATTTAGTCTTTTCTCAATTTTGGCAGATGACTTCCATGTCTCGCATATATTGCTGTTGGGATGACAAATATGTTAAGTAGGTGTATTTTTGTTTCAAGTCCAATGGCTTGGCTTGTCCAAATAGGCTGCAGCCTTAGGAAAATGCTCCCTGCCTTTCCTATTCGGCAAGCTACGTCATGTTAGGTATTCCCATCATTTATTATGATACTGCCTAGCTATGTTAACTTATCCAACTCTTCAACTCTGACTTGCCAAGTCTGATGGGGGACCCTTTGCCTTATTTCCCACTAGCACAATTTTAGTTTTATCCGAGTTTATGCAGAGGCCAATTTTAGTGTAAGGGATAATTTTGGGTGCCCTCTAGTCATTTCTTGTATGCATTTACTTGCAGACTTAATTAGTGCACCGTTGTTGGTGAAGTCCATGTCTGTTATTTAATTCTGTTCAAGCAATGGAATACAGAAGGCAATCTGATTCATTGAACTCTTTATTATGCAGTTGATGGCTAGGAGGAAGAGTAAGGGAGACAAGATGCACTCCTGTCTTGATGCTGAATGTGCACACTGTATGCAAGTACAATAAAATAAACCCATTTAAGATTCATTTTCAGAAGACTTAAAGTATCCAAGGCCTCCATTTCATTTAAAACAAACCAAAAGGAATAAAAGAACAAAAACTGGCTACTTTCGAATTATCTTGATGGCAAGTTATGGTTCCTGTTTGCTTTAATACTTTTGTATAAATTGTTCATTCTTACCTTTGTTATTGCTTCATCCTCCACAGTCTGTAGCTCATAAATAGCTTTGACTTCTTCTTCCAATTGGTGCTTTTCTTCTTTGGACAGTGTGAAATAAGGAAAGACATGATGGCAATAAATATCATACAAGCGAACTGTGCGATCCATGGCCTGCAAAGAAGAAACAGTCAGTAATATTTGTTAAACATATTTTACATTCAGACAAATTTTGAGGACAGATGAGTGTTAACCAAAATATACTGGTGATGAAATCAAATTCTAGAAATCTTTCTTTAGACTTTATCTTCTTACATTCAGTTTTAAATACTGAGATGTAGATTCTGAAGCAACATGTGCTGATTAAAAAAACAACACAGCAGATGGTTTTCCTCATCTGCTCATATAATGATGTTAGCTGGACAATAGAAAAGAGTAATGAGATTCTAATAGGCTACTAAATGGTTTATGCATTTTATTTCACTAATGTAGACAATCAATAACATATCACCTGTTTAGGGATGTTCATAATATCTGCAATTCTGGCCCAATGCTTCTTGTCTGACATTATTTTCGGCCCCCCTGACTCCTCCACAAGACGATAAAGTTGAGGTAGATCAATTTGCACACCTCCTATCTGAAATTGTTCAAATTTAACAAGTGACCAAAAAATAATTGCTGTTCCAACACTAAATAAAACAGTTTAAATACATCACTTTCTAAGCTTTGCTCAGTAAAATCACTATAGCTTTGAATTTTGGAGCCATCATTTGTTTTCTGTTGCACAAGCAACATACATTTTTATGAAAGAAAAAAAAGGAGAATATTGAATCTAGGACTAACCTTTATCTATATTATTACAGTATTTAAAAAATACTACTTTAATAAAAAAAATTCCATGACATCTTGGTAACTAGAATATAAACTCCACAAAGTTAACATAAAAATGTGGAATATTAAAATATAAAGTTAAAAAATAAAAGAATAATAAGTTACTCTGGCAATAAAACGAAATGAAAAAATTAATATGATTATCTATTTATAAAAAATGGATTTAATTAACCAAAAAAAAAAAAACTTGTTTCACCAAATGAAAATAATCCTTATTTTAGAAACTTGTTTCAAATATCTTTAAAGAATCAAATGTGAATTAAAAAGTAGGATTTAACATAAATAAATAAGACAACTTACTTCCCTGATAAATGCATGTAATACAGTAGCCCATAGTCAACACTAACTTTATACGTTTAACAAAATTCAAGATAGATATTTAAAAAAAATAAAGTAAGAAAAACTTAAAAGAAAAATCTGAACATTTTCTATAAAAAACATTTAAAAACAAACATGTATATCCAGGCAGAATGGCTCTGAACATTTGATAAATGTTTGCAAGATGTAACTACTAGTAAAAGACTACTCAATATGGCAACTCTAATTGAAGAACTCACCTGAGGTGTGGTTGTAATGTTAGCATTTTCTGATAAAAGATGTTGGTTGATTGCTGCTGTATGTTGGACATTTGGTCCCCAACTGAAACAAAATAAGTCAAATGGAATAAAACTTCAGCTGCTAGTTATTTCAACAGAAGAAAATGTCTATATCACTGAATTTGTGCTTTCTTCTATAATAATGAGCCATAGTAATGATTATTTATTCTACTACAAAAGTGCAGCACATAATACTACATTCTTACCGTTTATGAAGCCTGTGTATTTGCTGCACCTGAGGAGTGAACCGTACATCATCACTGATTTTGTTACTGTCAAGCTGGGAAATGAAAATTAGCTGAGTCAATAACTTTTAAATAATAAAGGAAAATCTCAAATTAGTTTTTTTTTTTATTGATTTGATGACAGAGATTAAATATATTTAATAGAAAAAAGTGTGACTGTCAGGATAATGATACACTTAATATTAAGCAAGAAATATAGTTAAAGATGGCTGGCATCTGTATAAAAAGGACATTTTAAATAAGTATTACTTTCCAGCTTGCTGGTGGAATTATTCTACACATTCCATATGGCTCAGCTATTGGTTGGATTTTACTGATGAAGGTCAGTGGGTTCATGAATTCTGCTTCTGTTGGATGAAACACTGGGACTGTGTCCTCTGCTAATGTATGTGGTGGTGGACTTGAATTAGATGACAGTTTGCCTGGGGATGCAATGAGTTGGATAATGAAAGTTTGGCTAGTATTGAATGAAGCTTTTAAACTGTTTTTTTTTTGTTCTCCATAGATTACTTTTTTTTTGTGTATACATTGTATTTTACAATTTCTTTTTTTTTTTTTTTTTAGATAACAACAACAACCAAAAAACAGCATCTATTTGTAAACCTAAAAAACTCAAAATACTTAATGGAAAGCAATTATATAATTACTTGAAAAACAAAACACAACACATTGTTCCATATGCTAAAGTTTTGTTTACATTGCCATTCAAATTTGAAATGAGTTGTAACCTAAATTAGCCACAAAATCAAATCAGTTTACAAACTATTTTTTAATATACACATTGCAGAAATAAAACAAGAAATAATGGGCATGGTTATAAAAATTAGAAAATAAATGATAGAGATTTGTTAATCCAGTTGTATGAATTTCATATAGCTCCAACTTGTCTATACAATTGTATGAATTTCACATGGCTCCAACTTGTCTATACAATTGTATGAATTTCACATGGTTCAAACTTGTTTATACAATTGTATGAATTTCACATGGCTCCAACTTGTCTATACAATTGTATGAATTTCACATGGCTCCAACTTGTTTATACAATTGTATGAATTTCACATGGCTCCAACTTGTCTATACAGTTGTATGAATTTCACATTTTGTTAGATACATTAGAGTAGCAATGCCCAACCTGTGGCCATAGACATTTCTGGCATGTGTGTCATGGTATGTGACATGGTAGTGACATCAGTCATGGTGTGTTTGGAGAAATCGTCCAATGGAGTTGATCCTCTTCAGCCTCATTATGCACTGTGGGCAGAGGGGCTGACAGCACTGTGAAGGCTGTGACAATCATTGTATTAGAGGTTGAAATAGTTACATTCAGGTCAACTTTTTTATTTCATTAAGATCAGTATACCAAATATGAACTTAACAAAATCTACACCATTTTGAAATAACATTTCTCCTTACAGACTTATTCAAATAAATTGGCAATAAATAAACACAACAAATGTAGCTCCATTAAAAAGTGACGATAACTCATAATGAAAATATAGGATATATATATATATATATATAATATAATAATAATTTAATAAATGATAATAATGGAAATATCTTCAATTCCAAAGATTAAGGATGAGTGCCGTGTGTTTCACATGACTACAATAACCCAGTTGCGACCTGCATATTTTTCCAAATCTGAAGCGGACAATAGCAGTGGTCTATTTAAGTTTTCTTTTCATCTTCAACACTTGTCTTCAATAAGGATTTTTCTTTGGGTCTCAAATGTGTGTCTTGCAGCCTTTGTGGGAGCCCTCATGATGTCTCCTTTAGAGGCCATCTGCTGACAACTACTTTCCCTCTTAAACTAAGCCAGAGAGGGCCAAATGGTGCCTAAGTTGATCTTTAAAGTGCTTATGGGGGAGGGGGCACCTCTGTTAAGCAGTTCATTAAGCTCGCCAAAGATGGCCTTTGAAATGCGGTCCTATCCCATGCAGGAAAAATGTCAGACCCAGTTATTTGTAATGTAGCCTTGTATGTGTGCCCATTATGGAGTGAAGGCCCATTTGTTGGAAGGGTTCCTTTAAATGCCTTCGATAAAGCACCCAGGTTCCAATTGTGGACTTCTGAAGCATGAACTTCATTTTTTTAGATTGATGGACAGACCAGATGAGGTAACAGCCTAATCAAATTCATGGAAAGCAAGTTGAAGCTTCTGTTTGCAGTAAGCAAGAAGGGTGCAATGGTCTGAATAGAGCAGCATAGTAGCAATCATCTCTTATTTTTTTATGGGAGAGCAACAGCTGATTGTTAAAAATTCTACCATCAGAGCAGAACTTGATGTAGATGCCCACATGAAGGCATCATTTTATTTAGCATTGCTCCAAAGAATATTGCGAAGGGTTGCAACAAGCAAACAACCCTGCTTCACACCATTCTCTAGAAAAAAGATACCTGATAGGTACCATTGTATCTGATTTGACCTTTTTGACTACCATGAAGTTGCTTCAGAATAGTGATGAATTTTGAAGAACCACAGAGCAGAAATAGAATCCTCCACAAGCCATCGCAACGCACTGTGTCAAATGCTTTGGTGAGATCAATGACTGCAGTATACAATTTCAGGTTTTGCTCCCTGCATTTTTTCTGCGATTGTCGCATGACAAAAAACATGCCCCATGTGCCCCTACCAGCTCAGAAACCACAATGACTTTTAGAAAGTACACTGCCTACTATGTAGTTGGTCAATCTGTCAAGGAGTATTCTGATTGCTGTTTCTACCTTAACAAGAGTTACATTTTCACTGTTTCTCCGCAAGAGACTGCTCAGACTTTGTTACTAAAAAGCATGAACTTGGCATGAACAAGGCGGTGGTCTGTTGGCGATTGGCACAATTCTGGTGCGCATTACTTCACTAACATCACATTGCTTTACTTCAAGTAGAGTGCGGGTGTCTCCATGTAGATGTGAACATTTTTTTTGTTGGAAATGGTATTTGAAACCACAAGTTTAAATTTGGAGCAGAGTTCCAGCAATAGTCTGCTATTGTTGTAATTACTAGTACAAAGTCTCCCCAGGACACCCAGCTATGTGCTGTAGTCAGTCCTCACTCTGGAGTTGAAGTCATCCAAGACTATATGTTTGTCTGTGGTGTTCACCTTTCAAGATATATATTTTAAAGCACAAATTGGTGCAATTGCAGTTAAGCTAATTTAGAGATTATATATAACTTAGAATAAATGAATAGAAAAAGTTATGACTTTAGTTCATTGATATTAAACAAGTAGAAAAGGAAGTCAAAATTGTAACAATGTACAGAGGAAATGCCTAAAAAAAAAGTATCAAAGATAAAAGATGAGAGAAAAGAGGTGACAAGAGTATTGATCTCATTCTATACCTTAAATTTCTTTGTGGCATGGTGGCTATGTGGTAAAGCAATGGCCTCCAAACTGAGTGGTTTCGGGTTTTAATTTCGGTGAAGAGTGGGATTTTGAACTTGAGAATTTAAAGAATAACCCTAAGTCCAGCTAACTCTAATAGGTACCTGACATTAGTTAGGAAAGTAAAGGTGATTGGGTGTTGTGTTGGCCACATGACCAAGTTGTAAACCATCGGAAACATGAACTTTACATCATCATAAAGATCTGAAAGGGGTACTATATCTTAGATTTAAAAAAAAAGCAGGAAATATTCTTAATTGATATTGTAAAGGTATTAGACAAGCAAGAAAGCTTACAACAGCAGAGGGAGACACCTAAAAAGAAACACAAGGAACAGGAAGAAATGATGCTGATACAATCAGTCAAACAAAAATAAAAACTTATTGTAGTTACCTTTTTTTGGTGGAGTTCTTTTAGGTGAATTTGATAAGCTCTCTTTCCGTTCTCTGTTCTGACAACTGGAAACTAGATCCTTGCTTTTACTGTTAGTCAATGTCCTTTTAGTCTCATCTGCACTTTGCTGCTTATTCTCCTCCAGGGTTGTGTTGCTGACATCTGGAGAAAGCTGCATCTTCTTCACAGAAATCACCTGCAATTTGTCCATTTCTTCTACATTTTTTACAACAACCTTTTCCACTGTCTCTTCTTTGTGTCTAGCGTCTCCATTCACTTTTTTTTTAATGAGAGCTTTTTCTCTTTTGGCTCTTTTTACAGCTAACTGGGAAGCTAGAAGGAGGTTGTATCCCCTGGTTCGTACCCTCTCTAAGGGATGAATTTTGTAAGGTTGTCGTGTCTTTAAGGCATTCCTTTTCTTCTGAGCTTGGTTATTTCTTCTAAACTTGTTGCCATGACTCCCATCAGACTCTTCCTGCTTCTTTTCATCTTTTCCTGCCTCACAATTCTGTTCAATACGTTTGCTCCTGCCCTCTGTTTGGCAACTGAGTCGTAAACTTATTCTTCTCTTGGTTTTCATTTCCTTTTGTGATTTTTTGACTAGTTTTCTACTTTTTTCTCTGACAGTTTTATTTGATCTGATTTTAGGCTCCAGTCTCTTTAAGTTTTGGGCTTTTACTCGAGTTTGGTTCTCTATCCTTGGGCGACGTGAGCGCTGGTGTACCACACTAGTCAGCTTATCCAGCAAGTTCTTCCTAGCACTTTTGACACCACCATCTCGGCCAGCTCTATTTCTTCCACTAGAATCTTTGTTAGAAGAGATTGGACTGTCATGATGACCAGAACTGCGAACTCTAACTGGAGTAAAGGCACCTAAAGTAGATCTCTGGAAATAGAAAAGAAAATATGGTATAAAAAAAAATCTAAAAAGTCTTCATTTTATTTGTGCAGATTTTCTTTTAATATATATTTGTAATAGTATTTATCTAGCTATTATTTGAATGCCTGAATACTAATTTACCTGTGAAACAATATGATCTTTAACTAACCTAAATAATATATAATTAGCTTTTTTGTAGGTGTTATAGTTAAAAAAAACAAAAAGGTTCAACAAGCAAATATTTTTAAAAAAATGTACCATAAAATGAAACAAAAAAAAATGTGCCAGAGCATAACACCAGAGAAATACCCAGGAGAAAATAATTTTCTTAACAAATTCTATGTAAAGAAATCAATGAAATATTTCCAAGTGTTTTATGTCTGGGTATTTCTATTGCTACAAAATCATTAGTTTTAGTAACATGAAACAAAAAGTCAATTCCTCCTTTATGTTTGTAAAAAAATTTGTTTAATTTTTTACATCTTTCTTCAGAGTTGAAGATAATTTATTTCCTAGTCCAAACCTCCCACAGGACAATGGTGGATGGCAGCGGGACCATAGAGAAGTCTGAACCACAGTCCAGTGTGCATGCCTTATGACCAGGCAGCCATCCTGCTGGTCTATCATTTCTCATTCTATTTGT
Organism: Biomphalaria sudanica; assembly: GCA_036873155.1. NCBI lineage: Eukaryota > Metazoa > Mollusca > Gastropoda > Planorbidae > Biomphalaria > Biomphalaria sudanica. The sequence goes on from JAZGLO010000284.1 coordinate 815,240, forward strand.
TTCTTGTAATGCTTCAATATTGCATCAGAATGTAGATGAGCACAATCAATTTTTTCTATAAACAGCTAATGGTTTCTACAAAAGATTGTGTACAAACTGTTCATGTACTTCTATTGATTCAACTCCTTACTATGAATACCAAAAAAAAAAAAACATTTTAAAAACTTCCCAGTGTGGCCAATTAGGTAGTAATTGTTTTTTACCAAAAATATACATAAACTGTTTAATTTCTTGGAAAATCATTACAGACATTTTTCACTACTCATCCTTGCAGAACTAATGAAGAGTTAGCAAGCTAATAGGGGGCATTGGTTAAAAAAAAGACTACTAAATGTAACAACAGTGAACCAAGTGCTGGACTATTGTTCTAGTCAAGAAGTAAGCACCATAGAAGCTGTAGTTCAACATGTGTAGCTCTTCAGTTTCTACAAAAGCATTAAAAGCAAAATAGCACAAGAGAAAGCTAATTTTAAAAAACAACAACATATTTACCAAATATCTTTAAAACCAAAATTATTTGAGAAGGTGCTTTTTTTTAAAGTTTAGTTTTGTGACCCTATAGCTATTCTTACTGACTTAATTGTTGAATATAGAAAACAGCTCAGATAGATATACTTTGATAAGTGATACAGTTTAGTTATAAAAAAAAAAGGATAAATATAGTGAACTTGTATAAAGATTAATTCAAAGAAAAGCAAATTCATGTGATATGACACAATGTAGATGTTCAGTTACATGCGATGCTAATACATTTTATTTTCTTTCTTTACATGAGGAAAAACAACATATTTTGTTCAAATGAAAAGGAACTAATTAGTTTTTGACTGTTGAAAGCATATAAATATCTTGTCAATATGAAACACCATTTAGGAATTAAACGGTTATATACTTAGTAAATTATAAAGAGAAAAGTAAGTTGATTAAAAATAGAATAGATAGTAGACTACTAACTGATGTTTTTAAGACTGTTCAAATACTTTAGTTAAATATACAATAAACATTATTGGAAAAAATGCAAAAAAGAAACAAACAAAAAACAAACAAATCCCAAACAAACAAAGAAAGCAAACATTTTTTTTTCTAACCCCTTTTTTTATAAGAAGTGTGTAGCATACTATTTTGTTTACATGTACACAACAACAACCTATGAGGCAACTTTTAAAAATACATTTCTAAACAGAATGGTATCAATCATAATAGTAGATACTGAGCTGACAGTCCTATTAGTCTACAAATTTAGTACTTGATGTAAGTTTTTAATCTTTTCCTACTATGATGTTCATTAATCCTTCATTGAAACAATGAGAGTGACTGGAAGAAATAAAACTTGTAGTCTCAAAATGATGTAAGAAAAATGACTTCAATAATTAAATACTACATCTAAAGAGAAAGAAAAGATAATTTATAAAGATTGGAATCATCAACACAATAACACAGCGTGTGACAGTATCACATAATGACAAAGAGATTTGAAAACAAATATTTCTGCATACATTAGTCCTTCCCTCCAGACCAAACAAAAAAAATTAATCATCAACACTGAGCAAAGAACAATTGAAAAAAAAACAACAGAAAAAAAGTGAGCTGTTTCCAAGCTAGAAAATCAAAGAGTTATTTACAGCAAACACCAATATCAAATATAATTTGTAGTACCTTCAATTGGACATTAAATGTTTGGCAACCCGACCAAGAAGCATGCAGTTAAAATAGAAAAAAAGGACAATAGAAAGTGATCAATTCAATACTAAGAGTCTCATTCACAATTTTTGTCTCTTCACATTTATTGTCATACATACATTTGAATAAACACTAAAGTAGGCTATATGGACTATTATCATTTGTACATTTATTTTCTGAAACAGCAACACAAAGTCTCTATCATAATTTTCTAAACAAACATGTACTTTAATACAATTCTCTATCATAATTTCCTAAACAAACATGTACTTTAAAACAAGTCAGAGAGAAACATGTGAAACTTGCTAGAGAGATTTGTTTCAATGCTTATGATGTGTTTGACTCGTGGGGTTAGTGAGCAGTTAATGAATGTGATTATCAACACTTGAAGATTATTTTATTTAGTAAAACCAGTCAAGAAATAAATAACATAACACTTAAACCCATTAATAAGAAAAATAAAAATAATATTTAATGCTAAATTTATAATTATAAATAAAAAAAAAGACATATTTCTAAAATTATATTTCAAAATGTGTAAAATTTAATGCCAAGAATAAAAAGAAAGTGAAAATACAACAAGTCTATACTAGAACACTAAAAATGTATGCATTTGGTGTCAACACTAAACTAATACATGCAGCACAGTGAAGCAGCTATGGTAGAGGCACATAAGAGAGGACATGTGAAAATATAAATCATGAAAGAATCAGAAGAAAAACACACACAACCTTGATGTAGGTTTTTTAAAACTAATTTTTTTGGGGGGTGGGGCAGAAAAGAGAGTAGGGAAACAGTTCACAATGAAAATAAAAAAAAAATGAATTTAAAAAAATCCAAACTTGCAGAGGGTTTGGGGAGACTTAAGACTAACAACATTTAGTAATGCTCCAGGCATATCTTTGGATAAAATGATCCATAACAGCAATTACTAATACAAGACTCCACTAAATTTTACACAATTTAGAAATATTCTATTGTGTATTTCATTATTATACATTACAAACAATGTTTGCAACAACAACACAAAATAGAGGCCGGATACATGCCTTCCTTTTATACTGATCAAAGCAACAGAATGCCCTGCATATATTATTTTGATACTTCAAATGTTTTATAAACAATAAAATACTTCAACTTGGAACATATCTACACAAAATCAATGATCTCTTAGTATAGGTACAGGACCAGAATATACATGGATACACTCATATGTGTGATATCACAAAGGCACAATATTAAATACAGTCTGTTAATCTTGTATTCCTAGATAAGTCCACAGCAAGTAAAACTTTGGTTGTCTATATTTGTGTATAGTCTTAAGTCCAGATACATCAAATAGTGGCTTGCAATGTCTCACCAAGTCTGCTTTGCAACCACTGTCATAATCAACATCAAATCAAATACAAAACGTGACATTAAGTTAAAGTAATTATGAATGCCAAAGATTTTATCTTTTCCCAAATAATAGATCTCAGTATACTCAGATACACATTTAGAAACAGTTGAACCTTAGTTGTTTCAAAATAAATGCCAAGAGAAAACCATTCTTATATATATATATATATCACTATTCTTGGTAGGACTTTATTAAAAAGAATATTAAGTTATTTGAAGGAATAGTACAACACTCAAATAATTATTAAAAGCTCAATTTAAAAGAAATATTTGGGGAAATGTTAAAATAAAAAAAAAAAATTGATACAATGAGTACAAGGGAAGGATTTGTTAACAACATTTTTTATAATACAATTATTCATGTGAGACTGTTAAATCCAATGCAACCTAGAGCCTAAACAATAGTTACCTGTGCCAAGGTTTGCTAACTACAGACTCTGGCCTGGCTAGGAAAATGCAGCCTGCAGGGAATTGATTGTCTAGACTACAACAAAAGAAGACACACACAGCTATCATTACAAACTCACAATGCAAGCATTCAGTTCAAGTAGTAACAAAGAATCCAGTCAATACAGAAACATCAAAAACAACTGAACTCAGTGTCTTGTCTTCTACTCAATCATACTTTTGTAGTGCACAATCAAAACAAAAGATAATTATTTTGGATGCAGGTGGAAAGAAACTAACAAAAAAAAAAAGCAAATCTGATCATAAGTTAAACTGGAAATAGTGATTCAGTGTTTGAAGAATGGTTAAAACAAAAAATGTTAAATGACTTTTTTTCTTCATCTAGCCAGCTGTATGCTCTATTGCAATGTCAAGTGACTAAAATTATGGAAGATTTAAATTTATGACTTCAAAAATAAAACAAAAACAGCAACAAAAAATGTTAACTTCTTAAAAGATTTTTTGATAGAAAAAAATGGAAAATACAAATAAACTGGTCAGCAGAAAATAAAATGTTATTAATATAGTGATTAAAACAAAACATGACCTTTTAAAAAAAAATGAGACTATTTTAATTATGCCATTTCAAAGGTAAAAAACAAAAGTACCTAACATGGGATATAAATAGTACAAATGTGAGTGTAAATCAACAAAACAATTCAATAGAAATCCAACAAGGTAACAAACTCATTGAGATGTACTTCTGTACAGGACACAGAATGTAGTACTCTAAACTAACAATTCATGATGTGGTCAATGAAGATGTTTTGAATCTTTACATAACAGAGAATGTTGATCTAAATCAGTAGTAAAAGAGATTCAATTCTGATTCTATGGTGGTTGTAATTCTGATAACAAAGGTTCTGGTTAAACACAAACACATATGTAATTCTGCTTCTAAATATAACAGGGCATTAGATTCTGACTACATCACAAGGGATGCAGTTTTAAATAACAATAAAGTTCATAAAGCTTTGGTAAAAGAAACAATAACTACAACAACAAAATAGATTTTGAATATAAACAGTCAGCATAAAGTGTAAATAAGAATAACCAATAGGGCAATAGCACTTCAACATTTGACAAGCATTTTGTAGCTTTGAACAATAAATAACTGAATAAGTTGGATGTACAGGGAAGAGGGGAAGAGAGAGAGAGAAAAAAAGTATGAATACAGATTGCTAGAAACAAACAATAGAGCAACAAATGAAGGCACAAAGATGATGAAAACTATTTTAAAGAATTCACTTTCATGGGTAGACACATTGTCGTTAAACCAAATATTTTTCTTTCAATAAACTTCACACTACATGTAGATAGAAATGTATATGATAAGAAAGAAAAATACATTAAGCAGTGAGTAGTGATAAGGCAAAGTTGAGGTTTTCAAACTACTGATTGTTCCTTCCTGATATAGGCAGCATAAAAAAACGAATTCAGGGAAAAAAAAACAAACTATTTTACATTGCTAGGGAAATACTGATACATACAAACACAATTGTTAAAAGACAAATTTAGCAATGTTCGTTTGTTTCTATGATTAAATCTTTGGGTCAACATGTAAGGCAAAATTAGCATTTGGTTTTGTGAGCAAGATTCAACATGTGTTAACAAATTGAAACATAAAATCTATAGATTTGTGATACCAACAGGAGCTATGCTCAATAAATACAATGACAAACATATTCAAGCCATTTTCTATGTCAAGAAGCAAAGGATATTGTATTAGAAGTAATATTCTCTTAGAAGGGAACTGGGAAAAGGAAGTAACAATGGCCAGATTGTCTTAGAATACTTTCAATCAACAAGTAATAATCTGAAAGTTTATTTTCAGCTTGTAAACAGAAAAAAAAACTAGTCATCTGTATCAGATGTTATATCTATTAATTCTACCAAGTTAGTCTTGAGGATTCTCTGATAGCCTGAGGGGGTGACCAAGTTTTCATTTTGGATAGAGTCGGCTACATGGAATGACAAATGTGCAGGGTTAGCAAGAGGTCTCCATGTGTCACTTGCTGTCAGAAATCCAGCAGTTTCTTTGTGCTTGCTGGGGCCTGGGTTAAATTTTTTATGACTGGCTTTTGGCTGATATCCAGAGTAGGCCATTGACTGTCCTTCATTTCCTTGATGGAGCTCCTGGTTGAGAATCATGATCTGTCCTTGAAGCTCCTTCATAAGAGCCTCCAAAATGTTTTCAGTGCTGCCCAGGTTTTGAGAAGTAGAGATCAATTGGCTATTGTTGAATGTATTGGAAGGAATTGTTCCCATATTCATTAGAGATAAATCAGTATTTAGGACTAACCCTGGGTTGCTATTTCCTTTGGAACTGCTTGCTGCCATTCTCAAGTCTCCAAAGTTGCTGCCATTTGGTTCTTGTGATGGGAAGTCCAATAATGTTGCTCCCTCAGAATTTGAGTAGGTTTCACAAAGATGTTCCAGTTGAAGCTTCTCTTCTGAAAATGGATCTGCTCTTGGCACAATCTCTATTGAACAGTGATTGGAAACTAAATTTGTCTGCACAACTTCCTGGGTAAACTCTATTAGATTTTTCTCATGTAACAATGCAGAGGCTTTATCATTGGAAACAAAATGATTTTCTGATTGATTTGACATGCCAGCAACACTAAAAATAGTTTCTTTTAATGTGTCTTGTGCATTTGGTGGCTGACTTTCTTTATCCCTGATTGAAACATGCAAATCAATAGGTTCATCCACTGCTACATCCAAATGTGTCACTGGTGTTGAACATCTTAAGTTTGAAGACTGAATGTCTTTTCGTACAGATGGTTCCATTTCTTCATGCTGTATTTCAGAATATTTTACTTCATCCTCAATGATGACTACATCATCTACATTTTCCTCCATACCATCATCATGTAAGTCTTCTGTAGTTGTCTGTTCAATGGATTTCCCAGTTAATAAAGATTTACTTGTAGACTGAGATAGTTGTATTCTATCAGAGCACTGATTGGTTTGAGTATAATTAACAGCAGAGTTATCAGACTGGTTTTGATGGGTGGATAAATTTAAGACAAAAGGTTGAACACATTTTGACATTTGCTGATGAGGCTGTAAATCTTCTGAACAGATCACCTGTGATTCATCGACTTCACAGCCTTTTAAGCCATTTTTGTCATGATGCAAATAAATACTTTTACCTAGGCAGTGAATCCTTTGGCCAGCTTTTGAAGAACTGTGAGCTAAGTTTTTATTCAGAGTAGTTGAGCTTGTTGCAGTGCTACCATGATGTTCACTTAATGCTGCATGACTGTATGGATGAGATGGACCACCCATGGGCATTTTAGTGTTGTTTGGAGGGCCAAAGAAAGATGCTTCGAGTAAATGTGAGTCTTTGTTTCCTGCAACCCATCTACTTAGACTACAACTAGAGGTAGATGGCATGACATTTTTGTGACAAACATGCAAAGGCCAATTTTGACGATTGAGAATCTGACAATGTTGGAATTGGCCATTCATCAAAGCAAAGCCCTCACCGGTGATCAAGCTGCCATAACTGTGCAACATTATAGGGGCCTGACATTGCAGCTGAGGCCATAATGAAGGTCTAGTAGAGTCCAAGGGCATCTCAGCTTTATCAAAAGACTTACTTTTAACTAATTGTCTACTCCCCTGTATGGGATTCTCTTTTCTTGAGTTTTTATGCTTGCAAGATTTTACTTCATTTGCAATGGCGACAGATTCTATTAACCTACTCAAGTCTTCATTTGTAAATTGATGTTGATCATCATGTCTGGACAATGTATCAGTCAAATGTTTTCTTCTGGTGGTGTTCACATTTTTTTGACAGTCTCCATTATTTATGAACTTGTTTCCTTCTGTATTTCTGGATGTGGTACTCAAGTAAGAAGTATGTGAATTATCACAACCTATTAGAGAGCTTTGGTTGTTTTTCAAGGAACTGTTGGTTGTAGAAACAAGAGAACTCTTCTGCAGTAAAAACTTTCTTGCATCAGAATCAATGCTCATATCCTGTTGACTGCTATTGTGACATATTTTCTGGGAACCACCTGAGTCCAAACTGTTATTTGAAGTTATTTTGTTCTGATTAAGTTTGACAGCAGTTCTATCCTTAGTGGCTGAGTAATTTTCTTTCAGTGGCAGCTTAGGACCACTGTCTGTCAAACTCTCTGAGCAGTGAGAAAAATGTGTTTCTTCTGCATTTTGTTTCTTCAGCTTAGGTTTCTTGGTGTTGCTAGGAATGCTCCATTCAAATATCTCAGTCAAGTCAAAAGGGAAAAGCTTTTTATTGATGCTAGTGGGACATTTAGACTGGTCACCAGCTGAGTTCTGATGAGATTGGATAACATGATCCTCTGAATTGATGACACTGCTGTTAAGTTTCTTTATTGACAAGTCAATAACATGGTCAGAAAAAATTTCATCTTTTTTAACATTGTTAGAAAAACTCTCAAACGACACAGATTTCTGGAGAGTTTTCTGAGTGTTCCTCTTAAACATTCCTTCCTCTGGCCAAATAGTGTTCACTTTCCTGAGATATTTGTCACTGATATCATCAACATTGCTGGTGATATTGGCACCAGAATCCTGACATTGTGAAACATTTTGTTTCAAGGCAATAGAATTTATTTTAGAACTATCATGGAGTATGTCAACTTTGCTTAAACTAGCAGCAGAATGGACAGAACATTCTTGAACTTTGTGTTTCCTTGAAACTTTGTTATATTCATCTTTAGTTAAATCTAGGCCAATAGCTGACAGAAATTCGCAATTTTGAACTAATGATAATTCTGTCTCTTTCATCTCTCTTATTACCTTTCTTGATTCAATACAGTGACTGCAGGAAGGGTTTGAACTACAGTTTCCTAATCTCATGGGGACTTTGATGTCTGTTTCTGTAATACCTTGAGATTCATTCTGAAAGAGATCTTGAATGCCTGGAGTGTCTAGTAGATCCATTGTACTGTTTTTGATGTCTTTCTTCAATGGATGTTGTACACCAAATTTCAACTTGCAAACTTTACAAAGACACTCCTGAAGCTTTGCACAATGCTTTTCTAGCTCTTTTTGGCAAAGGCAGTAATCAGTAACCTGAGTGGGACTTGTACAAGTGGCAGTTGACTTTACTGATTCCAAGCTGGATATTTTGGAGTTGGCAGGGTACTCTGGTGAATTGCAGTGACCTACAGCAGCACAAAGATTAGTCTGAATTTGTTTATTTCTCTTCAAAGTTAAAGGCTTGTCAAGTAACAAGCCAACAAGAGCTAGTGAAACTTCAGATGGGTATGTCAATAAATGACCACTAATTGGTTTCTCAGATTGCAATGAAGTGAGATCTAATGACAACATGGCAGGCTTTGGTACCATGGATGTCATATCTTGAGTTATTTCCTTTACAGCTGATATCTGAGTGTTGTTTTTGAAGTTGTCTGCATGTACAGAAATATTACTTTCTTTGGCATTCACACAATTTGTTTTTGTCACTATTTCATCTTTGTTAAATACTGATAGAAGGTCTTGAGTAGTTGGACAATCAACAAGGCAGCTTTTAGCCCACAATTGGTCATGACTTTTCTGTGAGGCCATCTGTGAGCTTTGGCTTTTAGAGTTGTCTGAGCCTAAAGCAGGATAAATAAAATCTTTACTAAGATTTAAACCAGAGGTGTTGACATCTGATAATTCTAGGTTTATAGATGACTGATCTTTGATGGCTTGCACATCCTCCTCAGACATCAAATCAGAGGTGTTTACATCTGATAATCCTGGGTCTCTGGATAATTGATCCACTTCAGACATTTTAACTGCTTTTGCTGCCTGAATACTGCTTGCAATGACATCTTTTCTGTTAAACTTAGAAAAGGCAGAAATGACTTCTTCTCTCAACATCAAAATCTCATCAGAAGGATTAGTTAAATTGATATCAACATGTTTGAATGTGTGATCCTGAGACTGCTTGGAAAATAAGGAACAACTGTTAGATTTCATTGACCTTTGAGCTTTACCTTCTTCATTTGATGGCAATGGATGAAATCGTTTCAACAAATGTTGCTGCATCTCAAAGCAAGGTTTTGTCTGCTGCGGTTTAGGAGATAAACTATCCATGGATAGGCCACAAGAATTATATTTATTATTCAACTGTGACAAATCTGAATGTTGAAGGTCAAAGACGCTCCAATCACTTTCATAAGTCAAACTGTTAGTAGCAGCTATGCAACCAACTTTTTCTGTTGAGCTGCACTGAGAACTTGACTGGCTTAGCTCAACAGTATTTAACATCTTCACAAACTCTTTCTGAAAGTCAAGAGAACTGTTTCTTCTCTGGGTCATGGTGCTACTGTTGGCCAGTTGACTTTTTTTTTTCATGTTGGCCATCGTTGAAAGGTTGATTCTATCTCTTAACAACTTAATGTTATTATCTTTTTTCCTTGTTTTAAATTTTCTATTTCTGATCAAACCTGGCAATCTGGGTGAATCAAGTAGACGGGTCTTGTTGCTACAGTTCAAACAATTATCATTGACATGTTTTCTTAATCCATTATATCTTTTGGGCATTAATTTCTTTTTCAATTTAAAACTTTGCTTTGACCGTACCTCTTTAGTGACAATAGGTTTCATTCTTATGATTTCTATGTTGCTTTTCATTTGCCTTTTTCCTAATTCTGTAGGGCTAATTATTGGGTGTTTGTAATTATTACACTTGGAAATTAAATTATGTTTTGTATTAGTATGCTCTTTACTCCCATGTTTAATACCATAGTTATTAGTCGACTGACTTGTGGTTTGATTTAAACCAGTAGTAACTTTCTTGGAATACAAGTCTTGTATGTGAGGAGGTGGTATTAAAGTATCTTCACTTTCATTATCTGCAATATTATCTGGCAATGACATGCTGTGCATGCTAAGATTTGTTTGTATATCTGTATTATCTGCCCTGAAGAAAGTGGAACTAACATCTTTATGGCAACAAAGTAAGTCTGAATCATTTTTGAAGGATGAAACTTTCAGTTTTGCTCCACAAGATGAGAAAATAGCTTCTTTACTTCCTGAACTGTGAAATTCACTTTGATTTACTGGCAAACTGTGGAGAGCAGGGCCAACAGAACATCCTGGGCTTCGCAGAGAGTGAGAGGTTGGGTAGCCTACACAACACTTGCCATGGTGACAGATGGGCTGCCTGTATGTCCCACTTTCGAGGGCTACCTGTGACACACACATGGACTTGACAGAAGTACAACATTCAAGCATGGTAGATGGTTTAGTATGACAGCATGCGAAAGGGGAAATGACAGAGGATGCTTGATAGGAACAATCATGCTGGTTTAAGCAATGACAATGGTTAGGTCTTACATTAAGTTTAGTATTACAAGCGTTAGTAGAGCTAAACTTATGGCAGCACCTAGATGTTAATATGCCTGTATTGATTACTGGATTTTTACAAGATGAGCGAAGATTTGCTGGTTTATATGTGTGGCTTGAATGTCCTTTTTTTATGGAAGAAAGTCGTTTATGAGAAACCAAGTCACACTTGTTAAATACACTTTGTTTTTTGGAATTTACTTGATTTATTATTTTATTTTCAAACGAATTTATGGGTGGCTTTGAAACATGAACAGGAATGTGTGTTTTAGTGACCCGAGGTGACCGATTAGATAGAGCACTGACAGAATGAGTTGATGAAGATGAAGAAGTAACTGCATCTATGTATGATGATGATGGTGAGAATGATTTAAAAGGAAGAGTGGATGAAGGCAAGCAGTCCTGAAGGTCTAGTCTACTGCAATGGCCAACATGTATGTTGGATAAGGAAGCAGTGTTACACAAGGGCGTTACCTTTACATTTAGCACATTGTCCCCAGAAGAGAAGTCAGGTGTGGCACCTTTTCTTAGAAGAGTATCGGGGGAGTGCACCTGTGACGCTGAGGAGGAGAGTGTAGATGTGGAGGAGCCTCGGCTGGATGGAGAATCTGACCGAGAGTGCAGTGAAGCAACCTTTGAGGATGAAGATGAGTGCACCAAAGGAGAGAAGGTGTGTGGTCTATTCAGGTATGATGCCTCCAGGCGAGTTGATGAGAACAGAGATGGAGGAGTAAACTCCCCTGGTCGAACACCACTTGCTTTTGGCGGTGAGAGTGGCTTCTCTGGCGTAAAGTAGAACTTATTACGGAATCTAGGAGCTGTAGAGGTGGTGATGGCACAGTTAGTATGGCTTGAAATGGCGAGCAGATGAGAGGGGGAAGACACAGGGAAGCGGGCCAACGATGATGAAGATGAAGAAGTGGATACCTTACGCTGAAGGCCCTGTCTAAGGCTAACAATACCGCGGGCTGTTTCGGGAGTACCAGCACTTGCCCGAGCAGCAGATCGTTTGGCCAGCAAGCTGTTGCCACCACGGATGTTCTGAAATTATAATAGATGCTTTGAATTGTACAAGTTACACCAAGCTTTGTAAGAGTACAAACTAAATCTTACTGACCAATTAGCAAACTTCTATGGAATCTAGACTCATCCAACTTTGAAAAGCATTATCAATTTTCCCCTATTGGACTTATGATGAACAATATCCAATACAATTTAAAGAAAGTTTTTAATTATGAAAATATCAACAATTACCAACTGTTAATCAACGGAGAAATATCAATACAAAAGTTCATCTAAGTAATTATAACAATATGTGATGTTACAGTGAAATCAAAGAGCGTTAAAGAATAAAACAACATAAAACTGCTGAGTCAAGATTAGTTCATTAAAAGGTTAGTAGCCATCATTTGTTAATTCATGAGAAAAATAAGGCAATGAGTTAATTAACTTCTCAATAGAATTCAACAAATACAAATGGAATGTCTTGAGACTTACAAACAAGCTAAAAACTATGAAATTTCCTGGCGTAAAGTATTTTTCTATTACCAATAGTAAGCTATAGGACAAAAATACAAAGAAAAAAACAAATGTTCTATACTAATATATAGAAATATGTATAATTGTGCTAGAAACAAAAGGTAATACAAAAACACTCAATGATTTTAGTATTTTAAAAAATAGTCCATTCAATTATTGTAATTGTTGTAACAAAAATCCTAATATACAAACATTTAAAAAGTATTTTCTAAACTATTAAAACGCTATCCTTTTTTTTTTACCATATAGGTATGCATATGAGGACAATCAAGAGGACTCCTTCCATGTCTAGTTGAAAACTCATATTTAAAAGGATTTCCACATTGTTAGACCCTCAACTCCTCCCAAACATTTCAACCACGTTAAAAAAATCAATGACATCTGCACTCAATATTTTATATATAGCAGTCTGACTTTTTAAAAAAATGGCGTCATGTCAAGACAAAAGAGTTAGTTATTTGAAGTGAGCCAATGTTCTGCTCTGCGGAATTCAAGATCTGGCTGGGCTTTTGTTAATGGATATGTATAGTACATTGACAACTTGTATAAATTTCATTTCCACCTTTAAGTCCTTAATATTGCCCCTAATTTAGGGAAACTTTTTTGATATGTAAGATAAAGGAAAAAATGGTATAACACTTGTCAGTCTAAATAAGGCTTTTAATTTGATATTACCTATCTAGAATTAAAATTGCAGTAAGGAAATACTCCCAGCCTCAAGTTGCCAATAAATTAAACAGTAAATAAACAATTCAAACGATATCTCAAGGTTGCTAAGGCATTGGGAAATCTCTTTGTTGCCTAAGTGACATGTTTTTATACCACTATATTATGACATATTGGAAGTATTAATACATTTAAAGAAAATCAAAAGTTGTTAGCTTTTTGTGCTGTGTACTCTCACTATAATAAAACAAAAACTAGCAGAGCTCTGGAGTAACCTGTAAAATGACTGGATGCAGTGCCAAATTCTTATATGCATAAAGAATCAAGTAACTTTGTAAGCTCTAGGCCATCAGCAGATTCTAAAGCCAAATTTGAATGTTATCCATCTATATAAAGCACCATACATTGGACTTTAGCCATGTCACCATTTCACATTCTGCTGTTCTTCCAGCATAACTGCTATACATAATTGTATAGATTTGGTACTTACAGGGGAAGGAGTTGACACACTAGCTGCCTCAGCCACCTCTTCATTGTTGGCCTCACTGCTGGTACTGGATGACTCAGGAGTGCTCTCTCTCTGGGGCTTGGCAGTCACCTTGTTTGCAGCGGTCGAAGCTAATGTCTGACCTTCATCATGACTGGCTAACTCTTCACGGGAGTAATTGAAGAAGTTAAGGTGCGGAGGTAGTGCTGAAGTGCCTGGAGATTAAAAAAAAACAAAAAACAAAAGGATATTTTTTAAACTTGTCTTATGTGAGAAAAGTCTTATTTCTGAAAGTGTTAATTCTGTATAAAAGTATGAAATTTAAGTACATGGCATAGTCTTAAAAATTGGTTTATGCTAACACTATAAAAATATTTCAGTAAGTCACTAAACTGTTTAGTTTCTATACAATTGAAAGAATGTATGTAATCTAGTGAATGAAGAAATATGAATCAATGTGTTCTTTTTTTATTTCAATTGTAAGTAATTTATCTCAAGTGACTTTTTTTTTACTTCAGAAATTGTAATATTTTACATCTAATTCTTAGCTTATTAGTTATAACCTTTTGCATTTGACACATAATTATGTCAAGATAAGTAATCTACTTCCTATAAACTATAGGATATTCATGCTATACCTTCATTTTATTTCCCTACCATGTCACATTTAACCTTCAAAAATGAATTAAACATACAATGCACGTTTTACAAACAGTCTAATTGACTTAACTAAAAACTGCAACTGATGACAACATGGACACAAATATAAATGTCTGCAGCTACAATAAAAAGGACAATAATTGCTCTAGTGTTACGAACCTGTCTGAAATGATCTTTACACCAAACATTTTTATTTCAATGGTAAAGAAATTACTATACTGATTAAAGAAAACTCAGTCAATCAATACTAAATCTAAAAGACTATTAGTAAAAAAAAAATAGAATTAATGAATTACTTACTTGAGTGAAGAAGTGAGATAAGGTCATAAACATTTACTGTACGCCCTGATATTCTAATCTATTCTGTCTGGAAATACCTTATATCTTTGTTCAAAATCTTAAAGTTTTGTTCCTAACACAGTGAGGCACAGGGTTAGTCAGATTTTTACAATACATAAAATGACAGTGATTTTTAGTTGAAAAAAAGTTTGAGACTATGACTTTCACACACAATTTAAATCCAGAATGTTCTTTATAATTCTCCTGAACTAAAAAAATGCCAACAACCATTTTAGTATCAGGTAGTTTTTTGGGGCTCATAAGTGATTAGGTTCAATGTTTCTCATTAATTGAACTAAGTTTTGTAAATGAAAAAGTCAAGGCAAAAATTTTCTGATTGACCGAACATCAAAACACTTCCCAAGAAATCTACTCATCAGAAACATACATACATATATTTGTTTGAAAATGTGTTTGTAACATAACACATCAAGGTCACCAACTGAAGAATGAGCTAATCACAGTAAGTGGTACTTTTCTACAAACTCCTTGTAAGCATTCTTTTATTGTAACGGTAATATATCAAAGATCAGAAAACACAGGAGATATGTCCCTTGATCATCAAAGTTAAGTGTACTTAAAATTAACAGATGTGGTAACATTTGGCATTTACTGACAACTCAATTTTTATTCCAATATTTATCAGCAGATACTAATTTCTTTTCTAGAAAGTGAGAGCAGTCAATCTTTAATCTAATGTGATATATTTTTCACTTTTTAAAATTTGGCTAATTAAAATTCAAATAGAATATTATGTTACAGATGGAAATTACAAATTGATTGATAAGAAAATTGTTGAACTTAGATCCAGAGCTACATTAACAGTACCAAAAAGAAGGGCATATCCTTCAGGAACTCAGGCATAGTAAGATCTGGTAGGGTTTCATATAAATATACTAATAGCTTTAAAAAATATGCTTTAAATAAAATTAATTTCAATGGAAAATGTCAAAAGTGGACATAAATGAATATGAAAGCATGTTTTCTACACAAGAAAAATGTTTACCCATATTTTATTTTTCAAAGAAAGTAGCATTTAGAGTTGTATTATTGGAATGGAAACAGTTTAAGGAAAGATAATCTAATTGACTATTAGAACTGCTGCTCTGTACTTTGAATGTAAACATATTAATAAAGAAATTTCAGCAATTAAATCATGTTCATTGTGCTTTCATCAGCAATTAGAAAATCTCAATATTAAAGAACTAACAAAAGAAAAAAGCCAAACTCTTGAACTCCAAAGTCTTTAGAAATGTGAAACTAAACCTATCAGGACAACTAAGACAACTATGATAAGGGATAATGTAAAATAAAACAAACAAGTGTTTACTGTTAAAACTATCTTGATTATTGTACTATGCACATTTAAAATGTTTAGGAGTTAAAGTCACAATTTTCACTGAAACAAAGATACGAAACAAACCCTAAACTTTTGGATCTCGATTTTTCTAGCTTTCAAAACGTATTTTGGTGATTGCTATGTAGTGAATATAACAGAATGATGGTTAAGACATTTAGACCAGCATGCAACTAGTGACAACAAAATGTGCAACCACTACACACTAAAGAAATGAAGCATGCATGTGTCACACTACACCAAAATCATTTGGTAACCTCTCAGGCATAAGAAAGTGAGGAAATCTTCAGTCTTTGGAATGCGGAAAGACATCATCTTGGAGGGTGGTGTTGCTGACTTGACTGGTGTGCAGGTTGGTGTCCCAGGTAGAGAACAGCCCTGAGCAAATTTCCTCTGGGCATGTATTTTCCTGTCAAAATAACTAACAATGTCTACCAATATTAACATGTGAAAATAAAATATTTATATACATATTATGATTAAGAATAACGGTAGCCTGTTTTAAAAAAGAAGGACAATGTGGCGAGAGGGTCTTTTTGGCACATGTGACATTTTGGCGTGAAATGTTACATATCTATGCTATGTATGTGTGCTTGTGTGTAATGTAGTGTTCCTGTATAGAACAAGAGATATTTGTTTCCAATAGTTTTGATATTTAAGTTTGTTGTGTAATTATTGTTAAATCACTAACATTATAACGCGATTGTGGGTTTTAAAATAAAAAAATAAACAATGTATAGTGGAAACAAAATTGGTTTGTTTAATGTATAGGAACTCCAAAACAATGAGGGCAAACTGATGACTCCTGTGCACACCTATCATTGAAGTGGGTGGGGGGGGGGGGGGGGGAAGCATGTTAAGAACATGATCAAAGGTAGAATAATCTGATCTTTACATGAGTTATTATTGTTAAATCTGTTCAGATCATAATTTTGTGTGGATTTTTACAATGTCCATTAATCAATGTGATTAATGTATATAAATGTGTGTGTGTTTGACATTATTTTCTTAAATAAACATTTTGGATTTGCATGTTTGTTAAATAATAGGAGCATTTTTATTTTCCTAAATAATTGTTTAAGTAATTATGCTAATTTTAAAAAAAAAAAAAGGTGAAACAATGATATAAAAAAAACATGCAATGTTTCAGTTACACGAAAAAATGATTTTTTAAATTCATTTATAGTATTTCCAGCTATATATTTAAAATGGCTGTGTGAAGCGTCTAGTGTGGTAGCTTGACTTGTTGCCACCGCTGGCTAGCATCTGTGAAAGGGGAGCAGTTTTGTAAGTCTCTCTTGCCAGTACATAGCCTCTCCACAGCAAGTCCTATGCAGTACCTCCTCGTGGTGGCAGATGGAAACTGAGGCTGCGAAGCCTCAGGCTAAACTGCAAGGGTCTCGGAGGAGGTTTGGCCCCAAGATGTGAGGCAGGCATGGCCCGTCGGCGTGCGGACACGCCCTGTTGCCCACAAACCAAACCCCTAGCTATAGGTCAATAGCCGCACTGCCTTGTGTGTGTGTCCCTGTAAGGTCTAAGGCTAAGGGAGTAAACCCTAACAGAAAATCCGGTCCTGGAGCCCCGTAGGCGGGGGGACAGTAGTAAGACTACTGCTCTCAGGCAAACTCCTGCAGCCACCTGTCCCCAAATTGTGATGGCTCGCCATCCCTTTGGACCCGGTCAGTATGGAAGAGAGGCGTGTGCTGACGTGTGGGCAGCCCAGCACTCGCAAATTTACCGCCCAGGCTTTCCCCCAGCAATGGAGAGGTCACTCCATCTCTGACAGTAATGTCTTTGGAAAAACACGGAGAGTGGTAGTTACCGGTGATAAGTTCCTAGCTGATTGCCGTAAGCTGGAACGCCAGGGACCACTCTTGACGGTAGGAGGGGCTTTTTAGCCTCACTGGATAGCTACTGCCTGCCTTAAGCCGAGCAGCCCTCGGACAGTAAAGTGCTATCCCGCCACAGCTTGCTGCACCACTGGGTGCTTGGTGCTAAGACAAAATAAAAAAGCAAGCTGCTCACCCGCACCTGCAAATACAATCAAAAGAAAACCCTCAACATTAATGCGTTTAGCAAGCTGGAACATACGGACAATGTGTCCTGGCTTCAATACTGACCCTGAACTCGTCACAGACATGCGTCAAACAGCTATCATCGACAGAGAACTCAGCAGACTAAATATTGATGTGGCCTGCCTGCAAGAAACCAGACTGGCAGACAGCGGATCTCTTACAGAAAGCAACTATACATTCTACTGGCAAGGAAAACCAGAACAAAGCCCTAGAATACATGGCGTCGGCTTCGCAATAAGAAACAGTCTCGTCCCCTGCATCGCGATGTTTCCCATTGGCAATGAAAGAGTAGCACACATGAAATTTGCATCACCGCAAGGCAAAGTTAATATAATCTGTGCTTACTCACCAACCCTTGCTGCACCGGAAGAGGACAAAGACAGATTCTATCAAGCTCTAGAGGACGTAATTAAAAGTATTCCAAAATCCGAGCACCTCTATATAAATGGAGACTTTAATGCCTGTGTTGGTGATGGAAATGATGCATGGCCACAATGCTTGGGACCTCATGGTGTTGGCAAAATCAATGACAATGGCCAAAGGCTACTCGAGTTCTGTAGCTCTCATGAAACAAATACATTCTTCTCTGGCAAGGAACGCCATAAAGTCTCTTGGCAGCACTCACGCTCAAAAAGGTGGCACCAGCTTGACCTCTGCATCACCCGAAGGATGGATCTGAAAAGTGTCATCCACACCCGTTCATACCATAGTGCGGACTGCAACTCAGACCATTCACTAGTGCTAAGCAAAATCAAACTACTTCTCAAGAAGGCTTATACTTCCACTCAACCCAGAACTAGGCGAATTAACGTCAACCATGTAGGTGAACCAGAGAAGTGTGCACTCTTTGGCGAGCTCCTGAACAGTTCAATCCCCTCGTTAAGTAATGAAGAAGACATCTCTATCAGATGGGAGAAATTAAGAGATGTAATCTACAGTTCGGCAATCACCGCCTTTGGGCCTCAAAAACACAAAAATGTAGACTGGTTTGAGGCGAATCTAGCACAAATGGAACCTTGCATCGAGAAAAAGCGATCTGCACAACTTGCTCTCAAGACAAAGCCAAGTCCAAGATCTTTGGAGGCCTTCAAAAGTGCTAATAAAGAGGCGAAACAAATGTCTAGAAAATGTGCTAACAACTTTTGGAGGGATACCTGCAACAGAATCCAAGACAGTCTCCACTCAGGAAATAGCAAAGCTCTATTTGATGGCATTAAAGCGGCCCTGGGTCCAACAGTGTCTAAGCCTGCCCCCCTTCTATCCAAATCAGGAGAAAAAATTACAGATCAAACCAAGCAGCTAGATTGTTGGACAGATCACTACCTCGAAGTCTATGCCACACAGAACACAGTAGACGATGTCGCCCTGGCTTCTCTACCAGATCTTCCAGTACTGTAATGCCTAGATGATCTTCCGAGCCTCAGTGACCTTAAAAAAGCAATTAACTGCATAAAAAATAGAAAATCTCCTGGGAGTGATGGTATCCCAGTGGAAGTAGTGAAAGTCAACGAATCACTCCTGCTCCCTGAACTCTATATTCTCCTCTGTCGCTGTTGGGAAACAGGTCATGTCCCACAGGACATGCGTGACGCAACTATAGTCACAATATACAAGAACAAAGGGGATCAGAGTGACTGCAACAATTACAGGGGTATCTCTCTCCTCAGTATAGTGGGCAAGATCTTTGCTAGAGTGGCACTATCCAGGTTGCAAGTGATAGCTTCTAGAGTCTACCCAGAGTCTCAGTGTGGATTCAGGAGTGGTAGATCCACTGTAGACATGATATCCTCTCTACGACTACTGCAGGAGAAATTCAGAGAGAGAGACAGACCCCTTTACATCATTTTTGTTGATCTGACTAAAGCTTTTGACATGGTCAGCAGAAGTGGCCTTTTCAAACTCCTGAGGAAAATAGGTTGCCCTCCCAAACTACTGCAGTTCATCGAGTGTTTTCACGAGGAAACTAAATGCACTGTCAAATTCAATGGAGCCCAATCAGCACCTTTTGAGGTTTGCAGTGGTGTCAAGCAGGGATGTGTGCTCGCACCTACTCTGTTTGGCATATTCTTCTCCTGTCTACTGCATTATGCGTACAACGACATAAACGAAGGTGTGTTTCTCCATACAAGATCCTCTGGAAAACTATTTAATGTATCAAGGCTGCGGGCAAAAACCAAGGTTAGGAAGCTACTCGTCAGGGAACTCCTGTATGCTGATGATGCAGCTATTGTGGCTGATTCTGATATTCAGCTACAGTGCCTGGTTGACAAATTATCTGCTGCTTGCCAGAAGTTCGGCTTAAACATCAGTCAAAGCAAGACTAAGATACTTGTCCAAAACACAAACACTGCACCTCAAGTAAGCATTTATGGCCAACCACTAGAAATTGTTGATCACTTTTGTTACCTTGGCTCCATCATATCCAACAACACTCTACTGGATAAAGACATAAACAACAGGATAGCCAAGGCAATGGCTACCATGTCACGGCTGCAGAAAAGAGTCTGGGACAACATATTGCTGACTAACAGTACTAAAGCCCTAGTCTACCGGACCTGTGTGTTGAGCACCTTGGTGTACGGAAGTGAAACATGGTCAACCTACTCATGGCAGGAAAAAAAGCTGAATGTTTTCCACCTCCGATGCCTAAGGCGGATCTTTAAAATAAGGTGGCAAGATAAGATAACCAATGAGGAAGTGCTACAAAGAGCAGGGTGCCAGGACATCCGCTCTGTTATCAGCAGCAGACGCCTTGGCTGGCTTGGCCACGTTCGTAGAATGCCAGAAGGTCGACTTCCACAGGACATCCTGTATGGCGATCTGATAGAAGGCAGGAGAGCTGCTGGTCGCCCACTTTTACGTTATACGGATGTATGCAAACGCGACATGAAGCTCTTCAAAATCGACACTGGCAACTGGGAAGAGGTGGCACTGGACAGATCCTCATGGAGAGAGAGCATAAAGGAAGGGTCAAAGATTGCAGATGCCATACACAACAGAAGCAGAAAGAAGGGTGAAAATGCAACGGCGCCTGGTGATTATATATGCCCAACCTACGATCGCAGCTGTGTATCAAGGATTGGCCTCTTTAGTCACACAAGAAGTTGCAAAGGGAAAAGATCATCTCTCGAGTCGTAAAATGCCACAGATATTTAAAATATGCTTGATGTAGGCTTCTCTTCAGTTGTTTGCCTTTATCTGGGTCAAGAGAAGATGCACCCATATCACTCTTACCCAAAATATTTTTTTCCATATCTATTTTTTTAAAAATGTTTCTTACTTAGCATGTGCAGATTTTAAACTAATGTCAATACTTTCATTAAATTTCTTTTGGAAATAGAAATCATATTAAACTAAACTTAAATTTTTCTTAAATAATTGTCAGAATATCTCGTGCCAAAATGTTCCATGCGACAAAACATCAAATACAGGTTTTAATGTTTTGTAAGCCTCTAAATCCATACGTCTACAATTAAATCTACCTGTAAGTGTGGGTAACATTTATGTAAGACAGATCAACAACTGTCACTTTGCTTGTCCCAATTTAAAGATAGAAAATGTAACAAATAGTTTTAAACAAAAATCTCAATAAAATTTGAACTGAAGCTGCAAAAAAAAACAAAAAAAACAACTAGTCCCTGAACCCAAACCTAGAAAACATGGACATTTCAAACAAAGCATTGTTTATATCTAGACTCTTTAATTTGAATCTTGAAATCTTATAGCAAATAGCTCCTTTAAAAATATTGTAAAAGTGAAAAAAGAAAATTCCCTTCAAGCTTTTTGTATTAACTTTCAGACCCATTTCTACATTTGAAATTAGTATTGGTTTTGTACAGTCCATGCTCTTTAAGAATTCTCATTTTGGTCTTTTGTTTACAGTTTGGGGGAGGGGGTATAGGTGAGAAGGTTTCTGTGCTGCCTTAGGCACTCAGCTGATACAATTTTAAAAACTCCTAGTAGGGATTCTACCTTGAGACCCCTAAGTTAGGTACCCAAGCAGTTTATGTCACAAATCATATTTTAGTAGCATCTATTTTAAAACAAACCCAGTCACAGAAAAAAAAAGAGCTCCATAAATCTGTAAATTCGATCGATTTGAGTGACACGTTTTGATATTATGTGTAGTAATGGAAATAATATTAGAAAATCTCGTAAGACACCTATCCATGAATTGTTGATTAAAATATAAGCAAAAGAAGTCCCTCACCTTTTTGATCCATTAGCTGAGCTTGTTGATGAATCCTGGCTACTCTCATCAAGATTAACATTTGATGTTGAGGTAGAAGATGTTCGTGACTGGCTCACTGATGGTAATGATGATGTACTTTTCGACTTCTGAACCCGAGAGGCTGCTAATAGATGGATAATTGAAACTATTAACCACTTTGTCTGACCCTAGCTTTACACTTAACTCTAATTCAAACTTTAATATTACAATAGATCTGCCTTTTGATTTAATAACACCCTGAAAATAAATCTCCGTCAAAGGTTGAACGTGCCTCCCCCCCTCATTTATGCTGCTCCATCAATAAAGAGTTGATAAGAAAAGTTAATAAAAATAAATATTTATAAAATATTAAACCAAATGCTAAACGACACCCAAAATTAAGTTCAAATAATAATATTAATGAAAAAAAAAAGGAATTACCTAACAATGCACTTTGTCTTAGATGATATTTGTTGGATATAGCCCCAGTCCGAAGAGAATGGCGATGACCTAGTGTTCTTTTATTGGTTTTCGAATTTCGTATTAATGACCTGGAATGACTTTCTATGCTACTCTTAATGCTACTTTTGCTACTGCCAGAAGGCCCACCATTACTAGTGCTACTGCTGCTGCTTTCATTTCCCACATTGCCAGGAAGTGATTTGCTCTTGCGATTTTCTTGCAGCGAAGCATAAAGAGCTTTGTTTAATTCTTGTTCTTCCTGCCTCGACAGTCCTACAGTGTCATCCTTTTCAAAATAAACAACGAAACTACTTTAAGCACATTATTTTTATTATCAACTGTATGAGCAAGTACTTGACAATTTTTTTTTTATCTTTAGTATAGTACATACATAAACAACAATTTTTAAAATTTAAACTACTAATTAATTGATGACAAAAGTTTTTAAAATACTTTGCCAACTAATTAATGTTGTTATGTTGTATTGTTAGAAAACTTTAAAATTAGTGTGATCAAGCTTTTTCACAAGGAAAATTAATGTCTGATACATACTGACATAATCATTTCTGTAGCATTTTAAAACCCATCAAGACTTACTAACTGAAAAAAGAGGATTGATTTTGAAAAAGAGGAGTATTTCTTTGGGAGATAACTTTAGAGACATTATGGCAGAGGATTCCAGTTCCCATTACCTCAGCCTGGCACCTTGGTGGAAACGTCTGCCCAAGGAAATAGGCTAAGAACAAGAGCTAACATGACCCCAGTGGGCTACCACAGTATGTCCTAGGAAACGTGGTGGGGATGAGAGAAAGGCTTGCTGACTATGTCAGATCTATTGCACCATTCTCAAGAAGGGTGATGGCCCCCACAAGACGTGGTAGTACATTATGGAATAAGGAGTGTCAGCTTGTAGGTTCAACCTCTGCATAGATGGAATAAGTTATGTCTTTGGCTCAAGTGAAGAGCTAATGCCTTTTGCTATACTTATATCTTTTTTTTTAAATCTAATAAAGCAGAGCAAACAGCAATATAGCAACCAAAACCAAGCTATAAGCTAGACATTCAATGGTAAATTCCACTGCAACAGCAGAGTAGTGATATAATACACACACAACGATATGTTCAAAGTGCCAACTTTAATTGGAAACGTGTAGAGTTAAAAATAAACCTCCAAAATCACCATAGAGACTACACAAACAGTAAAACTAAGCCTATCTCTATTCATTTTAAGAGTGCACAAGATAGGGGTACCTCTCATACAACAACCCTTTCTTCTTCCACATCACATCTATTCATCTTAGTTTGACAGCCTCTTCCAGATTTCCAGCACTTTTGCACCATCATATGGTCATTTCTTTAAAGCCTTGATTGTCTTATATAATATTAGACAGATAAGTGAAATTATTATGTGTTTATTGTTTGTCTTTTTCATTTCTTTGTAGCTGATAAAAGCCTTATGGCCCTAGTGTCTTACATTTTTATTTTGGTCAAGCAGGATTTCCTATATTTTATTTCCATTATATACTGGTATAAACTATTAACATTTTATTATAACCTGTTTGTTACAAAGTAATATTATATATGGCTGCGAAATTAAAATAATTTATTTTAAATACTTACTACTAGTTTTGACTGCACATTTCTCCGGGGTCTTTTGCCAGCAGTAGTTTCAGCATTGCGTAGACTGCGTTTTGTTACAGAAATAGAATTGTGACGTCCGACCATAATTGAAGGAGAACATCCGTCGTTGTCTATGAGTAAACAAAACACAACATTTAGTATAAAAAAGAAAAAAATTATATATAAATCTGACCAATAGACAACAATTAAAGATAAAGAAAAGCTACAGAAATTTTTTTAATGGCTTTTTGTATAGCGCTAATTTCATGCTTATAGCATGCTTTGAGCGCTATGGTTCAATCTCAGTTGTGGACCAGTTGGAGGGGGGGGGGGAGTATCTGGGAGAAGGTTTTTCCATGCTGCCTTTAAACACAACTCTGCTCGAGTCGGGTGTCGAACCTCGAGCCCCCTTCATAGGTAGCCAAACCAAGTTCAAGCATACTTAGCCTCTTGACCACGAGTCCCACACTAGCCATAGTTATCTAGATCTGATATAGAGATACTAATCTACAGCTTTAACCTTAACATTAGATAAAGCTAACTAAATCTAGATTTCATCTAGTCTGTAGAGGTAGCACAGTAAGCAGGTACTAGAGTTAGCCGTAGGGTTAACATATCCTGCTTTTTTGGACTTGGAGGTATCTGGAAGGTATCAACATGAAGTGTGAAAAATCCGTTTGCATTAATTCTACTTTATCCAGATATCTTATTCAATCACTCAATATAGACTATAGACCTTTCTGATTCAAACACAAACTCATAAAAAGATTTTTTCGGACAACTTTCTTCATGAACAGTATACAATTTGATCAAGCCTAATTTATGAACAAAATACTCAGAGCTGCTCAAGATCTGATATCTTTCTTTTATATTCATGGGCATAATACTAATGTTGAAAGATTGTTTTCACTGATTAATGCATACTGGACAAGAAGAAAGAAATAGACTCTCTAGTGAGAGACATTTTTCTCACTAAGTTTAATAAGTTCCACACACATTTGCACTAATGATAAACTAGTGCAAAAATGGCTTGAGAAATATGACATACGTAATGTATTCATTAAGGTTATCAACCAAAAAGCTGTTTTACACAGACTATGATTTAGATTTAGATTCATAATTACATCGTCACAGGAAGCCTAGCAATAGATCTCGAAGATATATATATTGTCATGTCTGATTCTGACTGTTCAAATCTGACTATGCAGGATCGGTTGTCCCA
Organism: Biomphalaria sudanica; assembly: GCA_036873155.1. Lineage (NCBI taxonomy): Eukaryota > Metazoa > Mollusca > Gastropoda > Planorbidae > Biomphalaria > Biomphalaria sudanica. The sequence goes on from JAZGLO010000284.1 coordinate 840,734, forward strand.
TGTTATCTATCACACCTGATTGAGATCTCGTTACAGCATTTATAACTTCTGACATAGCTAACCTTTGCCACTTGTAGATATCTGTGATGGTAGGCTCAGTCTGCAGGTCTCTCCAACAAACATGCTTCAACTTTTCCAGATAAAAATGGCATATATCTATGTCAATGACAGCTGTGGGATATTCTTCAATTGTTCATCTGAATGTCATACATTTAACTTTCTTACCCATCAACTGGTGAGGGTGCACATGCAGTCTCTTTACTCCAATTGTGGTCGCTCAAGACCCAAATAGATTTTTTCCCATTGAATCCAGGACACTTAAAACATTTTCTTTTTTTCATCCACACTTCTTTTCTGCAGACGGTCCTGTTTCCACTCTTGTTTAAGGTGACTTTTGTTATCATTAGTCTTTGCAGCAAATGCAAACTTGCAAATTATCAAGTCTTCCTCCCTTTGAATTGTTTGCTCTGGATGTGCAGTAATATATTGCTGACACAACTTGACTGTTGTTGGTACATCTTTTGGTTTCCTTTCATGTAGAAAAGCCACTAACTGAGGCCGGGGTTGCAAGATGTGAGGATCTTGTCTCTGATGAACAGATCAATGAGACCTTCAAATGTCTTTTCAGTGTTAGACAATTCAACCCAACGCATTAGGTATCTAGTAATGTCCTCAACAAATTCATGAAATGGTTGGTTTCTCTCTGGTGCTTATGGAACTTCTCTCTATACCCCTCATCTGTTAAGTTGTATCTTTTCATTAATACCTCATTCACCTTGTTATATGCTTCTAGATCTTTCTTAGAAAAGTTGATACAAGCTTGCAGTGCCTTTCCCTGTAACAATGTGTATAGATGACTTCCCAATGAGTTTTAGGTATTTCTGTAGCCTGAGCATGTACTTCAAATCATCCATTTGATCCACATTCTCATTAAAAGGTGGCAACTTTGGCTTCCATACAGGTTTTATATGCTCTTTGATTTCTCCTTTCGTCTCCCTAAGCTCCAACTCTCAATTTGTGTATTTCTACATCAGCCTCTTTCTCTTTAATTCTTGCTTCTGCCTCTTTTTCTTTAGCTCTTTCTTCTCTCTCTCTGTCTTCTCTTTCTTTTACCCACTCTTGTAAAGCGGTTACTGTCAATCCCATCTCTTTTCCAGGGGCTATTAACTGTGATAATCTCTCTGCCATTCTTGTTTAAATGTGTAACATCCAATATAAACAATACAAATTGCTTTATCACTTGTGTTTGACCTAGTTTTGTCTTGGCATGTTGGCTTAATTTTTTTTCCCACCGTTGCATGTGAGAGCACACAATTTATGGCCTTATTGGTCCTTGACCTTTTTACTATGGCAAACCTAATGTCTTCCAAGATTAGGTCAACTAACTAGATAACCGAGCCTCCAAATATGTTACAGTTTTCCTATTATATATCTACTTATAACTCTCTGACAACTACCTTCTCGATGCGTCTAGGTGTCCCAAGGTTCTGCCATAATTATCGAATAAAACAATTAAACAACTAGATCAATACACAGAAACTTTAATGAACTTTACGGCATATTATACCACAAATTGCACTCTCTAGTTTTTACACCTAATGCACTTCCGGTGATTCGCTCATTTTTTAAAATAAATTATACATACATACACACATTCACCAGTGACATATATAATATACTAATCTATATATTAGATCTAGATCTATAGTACTACAATATAACTATAATAAATGACTTAGTACTATATTTATAATATTTAAATAAATATAGATTAATATCTATTAGATTATAGATCTAGTCTCGAGATTATAGATCTAGAATAATCTAGATTTAGAAATAAATCTAGACTTATACATAGTTTTTCGATTATAAATCTAGATCTGATTTATAATATATCTAATATAGATATTGAAAGATTTGAAAGTTTATTTTGTCTTTTACTTTTATCTATAATAATAATTATAGTATAATATAGAACTAGATACTAGATCTAATAGAATTAAACTTTAACATTATTTATTAGTCTTAATTAAAATGAAATAGATTTTTAAATAGATTATTATATTTATATTATTTTATGTTATTATAGTTTTATTTAGGGCTAGATTTAGAGCATTAAATGATTAATCTAAATAAAGTCAAATTTACTTTTAGTCATTACTAGACATAGATCTAGACTATTCTAGACAGATCAGATCTAGATCCAGTCACATTACTTTACTTTACAAAAGACAAGACAGACAATTAACTTAATAAGTTAATATTGTACTACTTTGTAAGGCCCTTAGTTACTGCCTTAGTAAGGCTATCTAGATCTAGCGTGGCAGTGTGACCGTCTTAATATCTATATACTAATATAGATCTAAATTCTAGAGCTATCTAAAGCTAAGCTACCGTTGGAATATCAGGAATAATATCCTCCGCATATGACCGTCCCGAATGACGAGCAACCAGTCTCAGTTTGACTGAGTTTGTGCATTATTACAGCACAATCACAGTGCACCCATGACCCTTATTACCTTGATCTAACTAACAAAGAACTGTCCAATTAAATTCAATTTCAGAGGCAGTAACTACCAATTAAATATCTCAATATTGATCTTTTTATGCAGCACCTAGATTTATAAATTCTAAACACCAGACTCTAGTCTATATCGATCTCATCACATCTTTCGACTTATCTTTCCACTCTTTGTTCTCATAACAAGAGTGGTTCGCATTTTTTAAAATTCTTAAAGTGCGAATACAAATTATGACTAGTAACCACTTGCATTTTTTACTATTTTTTTTCAACTCACTTCGACTATCTGTCTGTCACTGTCAGGTACGAATTTTTGTACAAGCTATTTCTTCCACATCCCATTCTCGGATCAAGTTTAAACTTTTCAAAAATATTCATTATCACCATAGACATATATATATATATATATATAGACAGGGCCGCCGCTACCTATTGTGCAATGTGTGCATTGCACGCAGGCGGCCAACTTTAGGGGGCGGCCAAATCATTATTCCAAGGTTACTTTAAAAAAATATTGAACTAAAAAAATTACTTAAATATTTTGTATATAAATTTTAATTATTCCATTATCCTTTGAAAATATAAACGATATTCGTACATAAGAAATTATTTTGGAAACTTGAACAAAAAAATAGAGCAGCATACGAGGGATCCTTACGTTTTTCCAAAAGCGCCTACTTATTCCTGGCCTAGACTTTTGCGGGTTGTTTGTAATATTTTTAAGTAGATCTATTACGGGAAATTAAAAGTCAATTTTAAAAACATTTTCACTTGGAGGGGAGCGCTATAGTTCCTCTCATGGGGAGGGGGCGCAATGTCCTGACAAAAATGGGTGTTATGGACTGTGTGTTGTGTTTCTTAAGCGGGGGTGAGAAGATGTTAAGTGATTGATTGACGATGTGATAAAATTAACGATCTTAAGACATAAAAGAGTAAACATTTTTTGTTTGTTTGTTGTGAGCTAGATTTTGTTTAAATACCATTTTATTTCATTACTATTAGATCTTTATCTCATCTCAAATTAATTCGTGAATAATAGCAGTTATATGAGGGTTTTTTTTGTTCAAAGAAGTTTGTTCAAGTTTATTTAAAGTTTATTTATTAAAAATGTAAAACGCCTTCATCAGTTCAGTTGTACTAGCTGTTTGGAGCTACAAGCCAACAACCGACCAACAACGGAGGGGGGGGGGGGAGGGCGGCGAAAAAATGTTCAGACCCCTTGCAGACATGAACGGAAACCTGCCGTATCTTCAATTCTACCTCAAGGAAGAACTTTTACAACGCTTAAAAATGATGTAGGCAACACAATGTCCCAAAAACAATAACAACGTTTGAGTGAAGTTTCATGAGGTCAATTTGTATTACATAGTGTTAAATAGGCTAAATGAAAAAAAAATGTGACTAAATTTCTTTTCCTTTTATTACATTCTTAAAAAAACAACTCACGAACCTCACTGTGGAAGCCTACATCGCTCCTCTGGGCTCCAGCTTCTAAAGGGGGTCTCGAACGGAAATGTTGTTATCTATTGAGTCGTCACTCGGGAATTTCAGAAAAACTGGCTTAGTTTTATTTTAAGTCATTGTATTAGTGACTTGTACTTTGGATTCTTTAGTTTGTTTCAAAAATATTCAGCGCTGAGTTGCTTCATTTGTTGGATAAAAATGTGTAGGCACCTCTGAATCCCCTTATGTCCGATGATTGTGGATACAATGCACATCTCTCCAAAATACAATCGTGATAATTGTTATGAAAGTGAGTCCACCCAGTTAATGGGTACCTGACATTAGTTGGAGAAAAGTAAAGGCGGTTGGTCGTTGTGCTGGCCACATGACACCCTCGTTAAACCGTATGACACAGAAATAGATGACTTTTGCATCATCTGCACTATAGACCACAAGGTCTGAAAGGGGAACTTTACTTTTTTAACCATATAACCCTGTTGAGCCGTCAAAGTTATCGAGAAATTGTAAATAAATCGTAATTATTTACACTATTCATTGCAATATACCTGCCGTAGCTCATTAATGATATATAATCTTACAAATACAGGAGCATAAGCGAGAAGTCAGAACAAGGAACTATATAGTTCCATGGTAAGAACGAGATCAGTTTTTAAGGCTTTTAAAAAATAACCAAAATGTCATATTTCTGAAGACACTTAAATCCGAAATCGTTCATAGTGCATGGTTCAACATGAGGGGTACAACAACGGTGCGAATATGAAAGGAAAAAAAGGAATGGTGTACAAAAAAATATATTGAAATCAAAGGGCATTTTGGGAACAGTATCCAGCTCAGTCTTTATGACATTTTGTTTTCTAGCAAAAAAAAAGGGGGGGGGGGCGGCATTTTAAGATTTTGCACGCAGGCGGCCACAACCCTCGCGGCGGCCCTGTATATAGGCCTATATATATATATATATATATATATATATATATATATATATATATATATATATATATATATATATATATATATATATATGCTTGGGCGAAGCCAGGATTTTTTTCGGGGGAGGGTTGGGGGGCATTTTGCCCCCCCCCCCCCCCCGTATATAAATATGTAGGCCTATGTGTGTGTGCGTGCCTCAGTGCGTGCGTGTGTGTGTGTGTACATAATAAATCTTTTTTACTTTCTGACCCTTCATTCTATCGGAAGACGTTTATTGTACCCTAGAATAAGTTCTTCCTTGAATTAGTAGAAAAAATTGTAGACTTCCCTCCATTGTTAGCAAGGGCAGAGCTCCCCCAGCGCCGAACACTATTTCCGGTATTGAAAGCTAACAAAATGAACATTCTGAGGGATCTACAGTGCATTGTGCTATTAAAGTTTTATTTTAAAAACCTTATGTGTTGATCCTACGCGTCGTTCGGCGCATTGGGCGGCTAGCTGCTTCCACAAAAATCTGTCACTGGCAATGTCTGAACAACTGAAGCCTCTTCCCACCTTCTCTGTGGACCTGCATTAAAGTGTGGCTCCAAATTGTACTAGGATGTCTCTGTTAGCGCTTTCCTCGTAATGGCATCCAAGTCATCGCAACTCTTATTATGCGTAATTCTTTTTGTTGGAGAACATGTCCCGCAAACCTCATGCGACGCTCTGTCACAACCTTACTAAGGGGTCGACTCCCATTTCGGCATAGGATTTCCTTGAATGTTGAGCCACATTTGGTCTTTTTCAATTTCGGCAGATGACTGTTCACTGCACTTTATTAATGGAGCCCAGCCATTGGTAGAAATGATTAAAATCTCTTGGCTACGCTCTTGGAATTAGGTGACTGTAGTTTGCTTTAGATTTTATATCGAAAAGAGAAGTTTTATCTTCAAAATCATCTGTTGGTGGGGGGGGGGGGGGGTGACTTAAAGGGGAGTTAAATTATTTTTGAGCTATTGTAAAGACTAGAGTGATTCCCCTTATGAAGTTTATTATGAGGGCCTGTAGAGCGTGTTTAGTGGCCACTTACTCCTGAGTTACCAGCTTGACCACTTGATCTGTGTTGTGAATATTATTTTTTTCTGTTAGTGGTCGTGTGTCTTGGGGTACTCGGAGAAGTGTGCCCTGCTCTGGAGATCTTTGGGCTAAGTTTATCTTTATTATTTTTTTTTGTATATAATGTAGTAGATATAGCCTTAAATGATTTCCAGGCAGTATATATTTTTACCCTGATGTTCTGCATTCTGGGGTACTCCCAAACGTTACTTATTATTATTATTATTATAGCTTTTATACAGCGCTACTTTCATGCTTATAGCATGCTCGGAGCGATTTGGTCTAATCTCATTTGTGAACCAGTGGGGGGAGGGGGTAAGTTGGTTTTCCGTGCTGCCTTTAGACGCTTAGTAAACGCGACTCTGCCCGAGTCGGGTGTCGAACCTCGAGCCCCCTGCTAGGTAGCCAAGACAAGCCAAGTTCAAGCGCACTTAGCCTCTGGACCACACTTCCCACTTTGTAGCCTTGTCTCTGAGGGATTCAATCTGTATTGAATCATCAGATGGGCTTTACCGAACGGATGTCTATAGGTGGGATTCTATGAGCTTGTAGGCTCATAGGTTTCCCTGAAGCCTCTAGTTCATCATGACCCTTTTGTTTTTTTTTTGGCTAAAAGTGGCTAGTGTCAGCCTGAAGCCTGTAATCACAGAGTGGTCAAAAGTGGTCATGTGTTGACCTGAGGCATGTGACCTTCATTTTTCTACACTGATGTGTGATCTCCAGAATGTGACGATAATGTAACATATGACTAGGTCTGTGTGCCATACTATTTTTGAGTTCAAGCGCACTTAGCCTCTGGACCACACTTCCCACTTTGTAGCCTTGTCTCTTGAGGCAGGGGTGGGCAACCTTTTTCTACCGAGGGCCGCATTAAAAAAATTTGGGGACTGGCGGGCCGCATAATTATTTTTTTTTTTAAACTCCCAATTGAGGAATTACAACAACAGTTAGCAATTTCTTGAACTAATTTTACGAATAATTTTTTAAAATTTTGTTTCTGTCTTTTTACATCACAACATTTCACCACAAATCTACAATTGTACTTAATGTGAAGTATTTAACTGTTTACATCCGCGCATAATGTTCTGTAAGTGTAGAACTAGCTTACTAGTTGATTTGTTCTTGCAACTGCTGTCAAATTACAGTCATTGAGCATCGACCTGTTCTAAAACTTCATAATTTTCAAACAAACGAAACAAAGCGTGTTCACGGATGAATTAGGTTCCGAATAATGTGACAGCTTCGCAGCAAAGTTTTCTTAAGTATGGGAATACAGCTTCTGGCAGTCATGAAACTTCTGTGGAAGAACTCACTGGAATTACTCTTTCAGGTCATAATTTGCTTGGAGGTATATCTTCTGAAGCTGAATCAGCTTCTGTATCAAATGGTGAGCTGATGGTATTGAAAACTAGTTCCAAGATCTTGACGTCTTAAAATTTGCTTTAAAATTCCACAATCAAGGAATCTAAATAAGTCTTGTAATTTCATCCATTTCACTAGAAATAGTTTTACCTTTCAGCTAAGAAAAATGATAAGACCCGATTTCACGCGCTACCTCAAGAAGTGAAATAACTTTGTTTGAAAAGATTTAAGATGCAGATACATTTCATTTGCAAACAAAACATTGCAATGTCTCCAACGATAAACATGAAGTCTGTCTTCAACTCTTCATTAGAAATATTAGTAACAAAGTCACAGTCAATGTCCTTCAATGAGCCTAACTATTTCTTCCTTGAGATTCCATATTCTTCTAGGCCAGCGTGTTACCGAACATCGGAATGTTTTGTTTCCAAATCTTCAAGTACTTCTCTCGGAACTGCCTGTCATGGCCGGCAGATAATTAGAGGCCCTTGGCAAAGTGAATTTAGTGGCCTCAAACAAAATAAAAAAAGCGACAACATTAAAAATTTTAAATTTATAAAAATCCTATTGTACTTCAACAATAACATTGAGGACAAGTTTCGCTATTTCTTCTCTACAATAATAAGAAGGAAGTCAGTGCAAGGCCCTCACCAATTGGTGACTCTAAGCACTTTGTCTATGCCTAAGGCTGGCCCTGTGCCAATAATAAGATCATTGAGAAATCAATTCAAACAATATATTTGATATTCAATGCTTTATTTTATTAAAAAGCCTGTTTTTCTTAGTCAAAGCACGAGCTCCATTAGTTGTTACACTTGTCATCTTTTACAAGCCGACCCACATTTTCAACACAGTTTTTTTTATAGAATTGAATAAATACTGGCTTGTGTTTGTCTTTGACTGAATGTTTCGAAATATTGCCAATAAGAATAATTTTCGTTTACTTTAAACTTTTAAGAATGACGTTTAAAGACATGTTTCTTTAGCCTCTTCATGAATCAGAAGTTTCAATTATTTCTACATCTATAGATATTTAAAATTATTTATATAAATATATTTGCATTTTATATGTGTAATGTGTGGGAACACCTGATTTCTTTAAGCGTCGGCGGGCCGCATAAAACACTTCGCGGGCCGCATGTGGCCCGCGGGCCGTAATTTGCCCACCCCTGCTCTGAGGGATTCAACCTGTATTGAATCATCAGATGGGCTTTACCGAACGGATGTCTATAGGTGGGATTCCATGAAGCTTGTAGGCTCATAGGTTTCCCTGAAGCCTCTAGTTCATCATGACCCTTTTGTTTTTTTGACTAAAAGTGGCTAGTGTCAGCCTGAAGCCTGTAATCACAGAGTGGTCAAAAGTGGTCATGTGTTGACCTGAGGCATGTGACCTTCATTTTTCTACACTGATGTGTGATCTCCAGAATGTGACGATAATGTAACATATGACTAGGTCTGTGTGCCATACTATTTTTGAGTTTACTTTTTATTGTGTCGGCCTGTGAGTTAATGGCCATTCATTTATTTACACATTTATTTTACTCATGTAAATAAACTTTGTATATATGTTTACCTGCGACTTTTTAAAGTCTTTTGTTGCATACATTAGTTTAATTGTATACCTGGAGGTTATACCTAATAACCTAGGCAGTACAAGAAGGGACAGCTATGGACGAACGTGCCAGCACACTTTTAACACTGGTCTGTTGACCTAAAATATCTAAATCTAGCTATAATTCTAATTAAATATTTTTAGCTATACCCGCTACTAGGTCATGTGAACTGATCATATTGGTTCATGAGTCCTCTTTAGGTCACAGGGGTTTTAAATTAAAAAATCTATGGAGGTTTTTTTTTTTTTTTTAAATTCAAAACCCTCTTAGCTACGCTCATAGAAATTGGTCACTGTAGTTTGCTTTAGAATAATATTGAAGAGAAAGGTTTTCAACCTCAAAACCCTTTGTAGGGGGATATAAAACTCAAAACATTTTTTAAAAAGCCCTCTGGAAAAAAAACCTCACTTAGCTTGGCCACGCTCATATAATTTTTAGTGTGTAATTTGCATTTTTTTTATTGAAGAGGTTTTTTTTGGCTTCAAACCCCGCTCAAGTGTGGTTTAAACTCAAAACCCCTTTAGCTACGCTCATAGAAGAGTGTGTAATTTTTTTTATATTGAAGAGGTAACACCGACCACAACTCCGCAAGACGTGAATAGTAAATACATTGGCGAGGTTGACTGCATTCTTCACTGTTCTTGTAAGACATTTTTCTATTTATTACATCGAAAGTCAACTGGCAAGGATTTCTTCTTCAATGCCAAAGCAAGGAAAAAAACAACATTTACCGTATTCTAGGCCTTTACTAAATATAAAAATAACTATAATTATGTGCAAATGTAAACAAACAGTCTCGAATAAAGTGCAATAGAATATTTGCCAGTTTATGATGCAAAGAATTGCAAACCACTTTGGGACTAGGCCTATAACTCACAATTTTATAATTAAATCTAAAATAAAATAAAAAATAAATAACAAAAAATAGATTGGAATCAAATTGATCTACCTGAAATCTTCTCCGCCTCCCGAAGTTTTTTGTTTGTTTGTTCAGAGTTTTGTATTATAGATCTAGTTCTCTAAGAAAACGAAGTTACAAACAGGCGTATTAAACAAAATTAATAACTTATAAATGGATTTTTTTTAAATATTATTTTTCAAAGACATTTCGGGGCGACCCTCAAAGCCTTAATCTAAATCTTTGGAGTATTTTTTCTTTTCAAGGAGCAAATCTGTTGTGTTTGCAGTGTAGTTAGGGCCTATAAATTTACATAATAATTTTTTTAAAGTAAAAGCATTATTCAAAATGTTCTTACAAATTAGACATTTTACGTGCGTCAAAACAGTCAAATATCCAAAGAGCGTTCAGCTATCGTTCTGTTAGCGTCTTATTCTGACCAAAAAAAAAGCCTACTACAGGAGGTCTCGCTTAACATAAAGATATAATTACGATGATAATAATTATAATAAGGCTTGTACTCGAGTCCGAAGATTAACGAGGAACTTCCGCCCCCCCCTCTCCGAAATCTATACTTACACATACTTACACTACTTGTGCTAATATTGCGTCATTATTTGTTGTGGATGTGTTTGTAAGAAAATACTTCAAAGGATGTGGCGTAATAAAATGATAGTTATCAATATATAAACGAAGTCTCTGTTAATTAATTGTTATATTTAATTGTCTACCGTAATTTGTTTTATTCTGTGACAACAGAACACTACTTGTTTCTCGATTGTCATTCGCACTTCAGTATCGCCCATTGCCACCACGTACTTTATTTTACTAAATTTGACCTGCCTTTTTAAATAGGATTAATAATGAACTGTGGGTATCAGGAAATGAGTTTCTAGCAGTCAAGAACGCAAGAAGACGCTTGGCGTCGGGGCTCTTGTCTGGGGAGCCCCAAGCTGACAAAGGAAAGGCCACCAACGTGACCTTTTTGTTTTTGCCGAAGTCTGAGAAACACTGCTCTAATGGACCTCATTCACCAATTGTAAATAAACACATTTAGCCACGTCATAATATTGATAAAACAATGAAAAATACGTATCACGTGACAGCCACTATGGATTACATAATTTGTATAGAAGATATATAGAATCACGTGGCTAAATGTTGTTTGTTTACGATTGGTGAATGAGGCCCATTGTAATATGACCAGTTTTTGTTATTCTCTGTTATATACAGTGACGTAGCAAGGGTATTTGATGCCCTGTGCGGCAGTTCCTCATGATGCCCTTCAAAAAACAGCGAAAAGTTTCTAATTTCGAAATTAAGTGTATTCATTATTTAAGCATTGTTTTTTCGCGAAGAATCGATTTTACAAAAAAGATGATACAAGTGAATCTCACGTGCTTTCTCGCCGGCAAACTATCGATGATTTTATCGAAATACGTTTTTCCATTAAGTCTTGTTTAATAAACAAAATTGCCAAATTAGTGAATCGTAAATTCGTCATCGTTGATTGTAAGTATTTTTTCATCAAAGTAAGCTTGGAAAAACTTCGCTTGTTTGACACACACAATAATAATTAAAAAAAAAAAATGCGAATCAAGATGGCAATATTCGGGGACTGACTTTTTTGTTTTATTTTATAAAACTCAATAGATTCTTACTTTCCAAGTTCGGAAACTTCTGCGACAATTACCTGAAGCCCCAAGACAAAATTCGTTTTTGTCTATGTCGCTGAAAGAAACATCTAGATCTTAGGATTCAATAAAGGCGACTAAAATTTCTATTTATCATGATGTTGTTCTTATGGGGTTATTATTTCTTGAACAATACCGTCAAAGGAAAATATTTCCATTAGTAGCTCTTTTTTGTGTGTTGATAAAAAATCTTCATCTTTTTTTCGACTGGCAATTTTTGTGTGTGGCCTTTGAGGCTCTGCATGACAATGTACCATAAAATTTTTGTCCAGATTTTAGATGTTAAGTGTACTGTGTAAAATCGCCGAGAAATATTTGCTGTTTAAACTTTCTGTAAGATTTTTGTTTTGTTTTCGTGAGTTTTTATATTGCAATAAATTCGTTTTTAGTTTGTTGGGTATGTCTGTGGCATTTTACGTCTCGAGAGACGCTCTTTTCCCTTTGCAACTTCTTGTGTGACTAAAGAGGCCAATCCTTGATACACAGCTGCGATCGCAGGTTGGGCATATATAATCACCAGGCGCCGCAGGGTTGTGTTTGCTGAGCGGCTGAAAACCTTCACCCAGATACCCCCTCATCCATTGGTCTACAAAAGAGATTGGACCATTACTAATTAGTAATGTAATTTTTTAAAACACCAATATAAACGTGACTATTGCATTGAAATATGAAGTAACATCGTGTAAGGCGTAATAAAAGTGTAAAAGTGCGTTGTCTTAAGAGATTTAAACAAATCTGGTAATGTTTGATTCAAGCCGGTCTAGAGCTTACATTTAATTTAAGAAAGAATGTAGGGCATAACAAATTTCCAAAACAAATACATATTTGTTTTTATTTATGTAATTACAATGTGTAGTTTTACTGAGAAAGTTTGCCCTCAGTTTGATGACTCCCACCACTTGATGCCCCGTGCGGCACGCACCACCCGCACATTGCTAGCTACGCCACTGGTTATATATAAATAGGGTTTGGGTTTACTGAGCGTTAGGGCTAGGGTTTGGAAAATAATCGAATAAAAAATGTTTGTTTTGGAGAAAATGATATTAGAATGTATGGGCCAAATTATGTGTGCTTTTGGGTCAGGGCGTTATAAAATATAAAGTCAAGTCTAAAATGTCTATGTGGTAAAAAAGGGGGGGGGGTTCCAGAGGTCGAGAATGAGAGAGAGAGAAGGAGAGAGAGGGAGAAGGAGAGAGAGAAGGAGAGAGAGAAGGAGAGAGAGAGAATTAAATAAAGAGAAGGAGAGAGAGAGAAGGAGAGAGAGAGATGTGTGGAGTTAACAAGTCTAAATTGGTAAAGGTGTGGAAGAGAAATGGATATCTGGGTGTAACCGTAATCGCTTTTGTTTTCAATGCATAAAAAAAGTTGAACGACTTAAATTCGAACTCGAGGTCTCAAGTCAACACCCTAACCAGTGTGCCAAGTCAACATCCTAACCAGTGTGCCAAGTCAACACCCTAACCAGTGTGTCAAGTCAACATCCTAACCAGTGTGCCAAGTCAACATCCTAACCGTGTGTCAAGTCAACACCCTAACCAGTGTGCCAAGTCAACACCCTAACCAGTGTGCCAAGTCAACACCTTAACCAGTGTGCCAAGTCAACACCCTAACCAGTGTGCCAAGTCAACACCCTAACCATTGTGTCAAGTCAACACCCTAACCAGTGTGTCAAGTCAACACCCTAACCAGTGTGTCAAGTCAACACCCTAACCTGTGTGCCAGTCAACACCCTAACCAGTGTGCCAAGTCAACACCCTAACCAGTGTGCCAAGTCAACACTCTAACCAGTGTGCCAAGTCAACACTCTAACCAGTGTGCCAAGTCAACGTAGGCTAATAGATACTAGAATATTCGGACTGTACGAATGTATTGGAAAGCGTTTACTTGCGGGTCTTTCTATTATTAGTATAATTTCGAACAACAAAAAGGGAGTGGTCCAAGACAAAAAAAACAATATCTAGCATTGGAATGAATCAACAAACGTAGACGGAGGGTAGTTCTAGTAGAACTAGATAGTTAGATCTACAACATGTTTAGAATGTGTTTAGCATTCTTTAGTCCATTAGACCCATACTCTAGTTATTTTAAAACGAAAAACTTTTCTGTGAGGGTGTTAACCCCTTTCAACAAATATATCCCCCAGAAGTGAACATTCTCAACGTATTGAAGGGTTATCCCTACATCTATTAAAAAGTTAGAATGAATATATATACGAGTTTCACGGGAGAAATCTAAGAACAAAAAGTTAATATTTTTAATCAATGTGTTTTATTTCATGTAATGCACTTGTCCTTGTCGTAACTAGCATAGTCTTTGTTGAAGGTTGCTGTGTTTAAACATTCGCCAAACTGGACATCACATTGACAGACGTTGTAGGGACAACCAGACGTCTTGGGATCTAAAAGAAAATTGTAAATGTTAATTTATTTCAACAAAGACATTCCTACTATACAGATATCAGATGTACTGACAGCGGATTTTACGTGTTTGATTCCATTAGCAATCATGGATTTCACCTTTCTAATTAAACATGAAGTCATGATAGCCGCGTCTGTACTTGTAGAGCCCCAGTTTTTTTGTTCTAAAATTTGAATTCAGATCTAAATATTAGAACACATGTAGCAACATCATAAAGCACTTAGATAAATATAGTGTCTTTACTCCATAAACAGAATGGCTTTAGGAGATATATCTCTCATCTCATGTCCCTTGTCTTTCGTCCTAGGGGTGCTGAGACAGTTCGCGTAACCAAAATCCCTTCACTTTCAGCAGCTGTTCTTAGTTCTGAGTCATCATGTCATGTCTTACAATATAACCAAACCAGCTCAGCTTTCGTCTGTTCACCGTATTTTTCGAAGGCATTGGACAAAGTTCACCACTATAGTTTGCTTAAGAAATTAAAATATTTTGGCATTTCTGGCTAATTACACTAATGGATTAAGATTTCCTAAAAGGGAAAAAAACTAATAATAAATGGCTCTAAATCAACACCACTGTAAACTCAGGTGTACTTCAATGAATAGTCTTAGGCCAACTTCAGTTTTAATTTACATTTAGTTTAGGAGTAATGGTCAGAATATTTGCAGACGATTGCCGTTATAGCATCGAATGAGTTGCCTTAATCAGCCAGGAAAAGCAACGACATAGAAGTGTAGTTAAGTCATTGATTAACATGCATGACTAGATTGACAGATGAAGTGCACATGACGTAACTATATTTTCTTTTGAAGTAATGTCTGTAATTGATAAGATAAGATAACTAACAGAACTAGAGTATCACTACCACGTCCAGCTAAAAAGAGCTCAGAAAATCATTGTGACGTCATAGCATCCGATAATGTACAATGATTGAAGCTAAAAAAAACCCTTTAATATAAAGAAAAAAAAGGGTAGATTTAAAATTGTTATAGTTCAGCCCATTAGTTAGGCTTATAAGTCTGATAACCTACATTTGAAATAAATATTGTAATTTTGAAATATAACAAAATTTGTTAATTTTGCTACATATAACTCTATTTGTGATTTTCTTATGTGCCCTATTCATATAAATAGTTGTTTAGGTTGACATGGGACGAAAGAATCCTTTAGAAACAATTATCTTTTCTGGAGATCTACGTATATCAGCTTAACACCCTGCACGGGCGAAAGGGGATATAATACTTTGAAAACTCGAGATCACTTATGGAGACACAATTGACACTCTTTCTATCCACTCACTCTTTCTGTCGGTCTGGTACACATTTTTTACACGCTTTCTATCAACTCACTCTTTCTGTCGGTCTGGTACACATTTTTTACACGTATTCCTCCCACACCCATTCTGGGTTCTAGTAGAAATTTTGCTCAATTATTTGTTATACCTAACAAAATATGAATCTATCAAAAACATTAACCAATAAGCTAATTAATTATTGGTAATCTATTTTGTTTGCTTTCAAAAAAAGGAAATAAATGCTACTTATTAAGAGATGTGGCTGTATATGTGGAGTTTTTTTCCCCTTTTTAACGTCTTGCACACTTTTAGCCCCACTTTCCATTCTCGGATCAAGTTGAAATTTTGCATTATTATTTATAGTCAATGACAGTACAGTACATGAATCAATACAAAACCAATTACTTAATTTATTAGTGGTAATCAATTAATTTTAGTTTTTATATAGAAAAAGGGCGCTTATTCCTGCAGCATGCAGTACTCCTGGAGTTCAATCCCTTAGAGAAGCTTTGTTTTTAAAAAAGATGTTTTTTTTTAGCTGCAATTGTGTCGTTTTCAAATAGTTTACTAGGAGCAATGTAATTATGATAAAGTTTAACATTTAATAAAAATGTTTATTCAACAAGATACTTCAAACTTAAATTGGTCTATGATGGTTACGACTGGAATAGTGCTTGCTACTTAAGATCAGAATAGTGCTTGCTACTTAAGATCAGAATAGTGCTTGCTACTTAAGATCAGAATAGTGCTTGCTACTTAAGATCAGAATAGTGCTTGCTACTTAAGATCAGAATAGTGCTTGCTACTTAAGATCAGAATAGTGCTTGCTACTTAAGATCAGAATAGTGCTTGCTACTTAAGAGTTGAAATAGTGTACGATATAAAAAGACATGAAATAGTGTATGATAGTTAAGACATGAAATAGTGTATGATAGCTAATACATGAAATAGTGTATGATATTTAGGACATGAAATAGTGTATGATAGTTAAGACATTTAACTGAAACTACTAGGTATGAGTATAAGACTTTGTATAATGAAGGAAAATGAAATCTTGGAGGGAAACGTATCTAGCTTGGTTTCATCTTACTACATTGATTTATTCATTTTTTAATTCAAACTGTATTGTATTAAACTATTTGCTTGTGTGTAATTAGGGTTAGTTTGTTGATTCTTACTAACCCGGAAAGTTAATCTCATAATATCTTAGAGAAACTTCATTCTGATTATATGGCCTTCTGTTTTTGTTTCGCTATTTAATTAATAGAATAAAATATTTTAAAAAGTCATTGGCCTTAGAAATTTATTTCGTAAAACTTCAATAAGAAAAATTCAGAACTAAAAAAGTATTATTACAAAAATAAAATAAAAACATCAGTGAGGATCAGATGTAATAATCTTTCGTACTAAAGAAACATCCGAACGAAACATAACAAAATATATAGGTTAACACAATAGAAAACCCAAAAACATTAATGCAAAAAAAAACAACAACAACAACCAAAAAAAAAAACAACAAAAAATAAAGATGATGTAAGCTTATATAAAAGTATATTGAAATGTCACAAGGGAAGAAAATCAATTTTAGTTATGTTTGTCTGTTTCGTGCTATTTCTTGGTTTTTATGTTTACCCGTTTCATGCTATTTCTTGGTTTTTATGTTTACCTGTTTCATGCTATTTCTTGTTTTTTTTAATGTTTACCTGTTTCATGCTATTTCTTGTTTTTTTATGTTTACCTGTTTCATGCTATTTCTTGGTTTTTATGTTTACCTGTTTCATGCTATTTCTTGGTTTTTTATGTTTACCTGTATTATGCTATTTCTTGGTTTTTATGTTTACCTGTTTCATGCTATTTCTTGGTTTTTTATGTTTACCTGTTTCATGCTATTTCTTGGTTTTTATGTTTACCTGTTTCATGCTATTTCTTGGTTTTTTATGTTTACCTGTTTCATGCTATTTCTTGGTTTTTATGTTTACCTGTTTCATGCTATTTCTTGGTTTTTTATGTTTACCTGTTTCATGCTATTTCTTGGTTTTTATGTTTACCTGTTTCATGCTATTTCTTGGTTTTTATGTTTACCTGTTTCATGCTATTTCTTGTTTTTTTATGTTTACCTGTTTCATGCTATTTCTTGGTTTTTATGTTTACCTGTTTCATGCTATTTCTTGTTTTTTTATGTTTACCTGTTTCATGCTATTTCTTGGTTTTTATGTTTACCTGTTTCATGCTATTTCTTGGTTTTTATGTTTTTCATGCTATTTCTTGTTTTTTTATGTTTGTTTCATGCTATTGCTTAGTTTTTGGGTTGTCTGTTTCTTGCAGTTGTTAGGTTGTGTTACTCTGTTTCTTGCAGTTGTTAGGTCGTGTTACTCTGTTTCTTGCTATTGTTAGGTCGTGTTACTTTGTTTCTTGCAGTTGTTAGGTTGTGTTACTTTGTTTCTTGCTATTGTTAGGTTGTGTTACTCTGTTTCTTGCTATTGTTAGGTCGTGTTACTTTGTTTCTTGCTATTGTTAGGTTGTGTTACTTTGTTTCATACTATTGTTAGGTTGTGTTACTTTGTTTCTTGCTATTGTTAGGTTGTGTTTCTCTGTTTCTTGCTATTGTTAGGTCGTGTTACTTTGTTTCTTGCAGTTGTTAGGTTGTGTTACTTTGTTTCATACTATTGTTAGGTTGTGTTACTTTGTTTCTTGCTATTGTTAGGTTGTGTTACTTTGTTTCATACTATTGTTAGGTTGTGTTACTTTGTTTCTTGCTATTGTTAGGTTGTGTTTCTCTGTTTCTTGCTATTGTTAGGTCGTGTTACTTTGTTTCTTGCAGTTGTTAGGTTGTGTTACTTTGTTTCATACTATTGTTAGGTTGTGTTACTTTGTTTCTTGCTATTGTTAGGTTGTGTTACTTTGTTTCATACTATTGTTAGGTTGTGTTACTTTGTTTCTTGCTATTGTTAGGTCGTGTTACTTTGTTTCTTGCTATTGTTAGGTTGTGTTACTTTGTTTCATACTATTGTTAGGTTGTGTTACTTTGTTTCTTGCTATTGTTAGGTTGTGTTACTTTGTTTCTTGCTATTGTTAGGTTGTGTTACTTTGTTTCATACTATTGTTAGGTTGTGTTACTTTGTTTCTTGCTATTGTTAGGTTGTGTTACTTTGTTTCTTGCTATTGTTAGGTTATGTTACTTTGTTTCATACTATTGTTAGGTTGTGTTACTTTGTTTCTTGCTATTGTTAGGTTGTGTTACTTTGTTTCATACTATTGTTAGGTTGTGTTACTTTGTTTCTTGCTATTGTTAGGTTGTGTTACTTTGTTTCTTGCTATTGTTAGGTTGTGTTACTTTGTTTCATACTATTGTTAGGTCGTGTTACTTTGTTTCTTGCTATTGTTAGGTTGTGTTACTCTGTTTCATACTATTGTATGTTGTACTATTGGTTGTTGTGTTTTTCATTCGATTGCATTCAAAAAGTCACCATAAAATATTAGCCCTTCAGGTTGCACTAACAAATATGAAGTCAATCTGTTACACTGAACTGATTGCTTTGTTGTCACTTCAGCACCAGGAGAGAGAGAGGAAAACACAGATCTACGTTGTTTTGACATTGATGGCAAGGTGCAGCCCTGAATCTCGTTAGACAGACTGATTGCAACCTGTGACAACAGGTGAGGACAAGAACGAAATTGATCACATTTTTTTGGTATCCTCCAACGGATATATTATTATGTTTTTTTTAAAAATAGTATAGCTTTTTTTTTTTTTATAAGTATCGGATCTACGTAAGGACAACACACTATTTCCACAGGGAAACACACAGTAAATAAACAACACTCTCTGTTCTAAAAACTTAGGTCTTTTAAATCTTTCGATAAAATCAAGCTCTAAGTATCTATACTACTCATTCTCAAATAAAAATTTAAAAAATGTTTCAATGTTATGAAATTGTGAATTCGACAATGAAAAGAAAAGTTGAATGTTTTAACTGTTTCTCAATCGTCTATTCATTTAGTCTTGTATTGCGAAAAGCCCAACGAAACATTACATAAAAGACTCCTGACCTACATGCAGTAGTATATTGTCTTAATCACTAATTACCAACTCGTTGTTCTTTTTCCATTCCTGCTAATACACACTCTTCATGGCTTCTCAAAAAAGTTTAATATGAAGTCTGAAAATTCCCCGAAAGTAGGCAGCGAAGTAGATAAAAGGTGACTAATTACGGGAATGGTCTGGGTTTCGATACCTGTACTGACCAATTTTTTTTTTATGTCGACCAGATCCGATGCCATTCGATCCTATCTGATCACATCTAATCTGATCTGATCTGTATACGATTCATTCTTTATCTGATTCGATCAGAATCCAATTTGATCTGACCAGATCCGCTATAATCTGAATCAGATCAGAATAATCAGATTTCATAAGGTCTAATCCGATCAGAACCGATTCTCATCCGGTCCGGTAAGATCATATACGATAAACATCAAAAGGGATTTAAAAAGAAAAAAACAAGGTTACAAAGACAGTTTTTGTGGGAACACAAACTCAAATTCGGCCCCCGAAGTGGTCCATCCAGGCAGGTAAAAAGGCACGTTTCAATATTTTCAGAAAGAACATCAGAATGGATTTCTATCAAAGGCAAAAAAATGTCCTTAAACAAAAATTTAAAAACCCCCCCTTCCTTTAGTTAAGTTTCATGATGTTAAATCACCGCATTGCAGTTCACGCGATAACATGAAAAACTACTCGTTAATTGTTATTTTAAATTATTTTCCACATATGTATACTAAATAGATTTTTTTTCTATTCAAAAATAAAGGTAAACATTTTTTTGTGTGTAAATACGGGTATTTAGTATGGCAGAACGTACTTAACTTAGCAATAGAATTGTTAAAATTTTTTTTTTTTTACAAAAATCTAAAATCGTTTGCATAAATGTGTTAGAAATATTGCAATTAGCAATCTCCCTTACTAAACAGCCTCCCGTGTTTGTTACTATTAATAGTGAATAGTTGTAAAAATGGTGTAATTTTATGAAAAAAAACTGCTTGATTTTATAAATTAAATTTTTCACTTTGAGAACTTTGAATGGTCTAAAATATCATGATGTCGGATTTTCAATCTTTTCTGGCTTACGAGATCTAAACGGGAAGGACAGACAGACCACACAAAAAAAAAACTAATAGCGTCTATTCCCCTTTCGGGGGCCGCTAAAAAACTTCAACAACTTTTTTTTTAATCTAAGGGAAAGAACTCCGCATTAATAACCATGTCTCTCAAAAATTTAGAAGTTATTTCTCAAAATAATTTGGTTACCACTAATTAATTGAGTAATTGGCTATGTATTACAATTTTTAAATATTTTTTAAAAGTTTCAACTTCATTTGAGAATGGGCCTGGGAGAAATAACGTGTACAAAATGTTTACTAGACAGAGTGAGTTGATAGAATCTTTGTAAAAACAAACTAAAAAACAACTAAATACTAAAGCCTAGTAATACACATTTAAAAATGCTAATTACTCCACCATTGTACACCTGTGTGTCTATTTATTCTCGATCTAGTTGTGTACATTTCATTTACCTGTACACGTGCACTTTCCGTCTTGACAGTCCATATTGATCGTTTGAAAGTAAGCAACACATTGTCTATGTCTGCCGTAGCATTCATCGTGAGCTTGACAGCATCTGTAGACACAATGGAATTGGTGATCAAACTTTCCCTAGCTGAACACTCAAGTTCAATAGTATTTTTGAACTGATTTTTTAGAACTTAAAACACTCACACCTACAGACACATAAACACAGACTTCCTCTCCAAGCATCTTATTCAACAGGAAACTTCGACGCCCGAGTATCATAGACGAGAAAGAGAGATAGATCTAGATACTAAATAAAATTACGAAGCAAACAGAAGTTGTGTATGTCCTAACATTGTTGTATCAGAACGTAGAACTAGACCCAAGAAGCTCTCATGTGAACAATGAAGACAAAGAGAAGTTGTGTATGTCCTAACATTGTTGTATCAGAACGTAGAACTAGACCAAGAAGCTCTCATGTGAACAATGAAGACAAAGAGAAGTTGTGTATGTCCTAACATTGTTGTATCAGAACGTAGAACTAGACCCAAGACGCTCTCATGTGAACAATGAAGACAAACAGAAGTTGTGTATGTCCTAACATTGTTGTATCAGAACGTAGAACTAGACCCAAGAAGCTCTCATGTGAACAATGAAGACAAAGAGAAGTTGTGTATGTCCTAACATTGTTGTATCAGAACGTAGAACTAGACCCAAGAAGCTCTCATGTGAACAATGAAGACAAAGAGAAGTTGTGTATGTCCTAACATTGTTGTATCAGAACGTAGAACTAGACCCAAGAAGCTCTTATGTGAACAATGAAGACAAAGAGAAGTTGTGTATGTCCTAACATTGTTGTATCAGAACGTAGAACTAGACCAAGAAGCTCTCATGTGAACAATGAAGACAAACAGAAGTTGTGTATGTCCTAACATTGTTATATCAGAACGTAGAACTAGACCAAGAAGCTCTCATGTGAACAATGAAGACAAAGAGAAGTTGTGTATGTCCTAACATTGTTGTATCAGAACGTAGAACTAGACCAAGAAGCTCTCATGTGAACAATGAAGACAAAGAGAAGTTGTGTATGTCCTAACATTGTTGTATCAGAACGTAGAACTAGACCCAAGACGCTCTCATGTGAACAATGAAGACAAACAGAAGTTGTGTATGTCCTAACATTGTTGTATCAGAACGTAGAACTAGACCCAAGAAGCTCTCATGTGAACAATGAAGACAAAGAGAAGTTGTGTATGTCCTAACATTGTTGTATCAGAACGTAGAACTAGACCAAGAAGCTCTCATGTGAACAATGAAGACAAACAGAAGTTGTGTATGTCCTAACATTGTTATATCAGAACGTAGAACTAGACCAAGAAGCTCTCATGTGAACAATGAAGACAAAGAGAAGTTGTGTATGTCCTAACATTGTTGTATCAGAACGTAGAACTAGACCAAGAAGCTCTCATGTGAACAATGAAGACAAAGAGAAGTTGTGTATGTCCTAACATTGTTGTATCAGAACGTAGAACTAGACCCAAGACGCTCTCATGTGAACAATGAAGACAAACAGAAGTTGTGTATGTCCTAACATTGTTGTATCAGAACGTAGAACTAGACCCAAGAAGCTCTCATGTGAACAATGAAGACAAAGAGAAGTTGTGTATGTCCTAACATTGTTGTATCAGAACGTAGAACTAGACCCAAGAAGCTCTCATGTGAACAATGAAGACAAAGAGAAGTTGTGTATGTCCTAACATTGTTGTATCAGAACGTAGAACTAGACCCAAGAAGCTCTTATGTGAACAATGAAGACAAAGAGAAGTTGTGTATGTCCTAACATTGTTGTATCAGAACGTAGAACTAGACCCAAGAAGCTCTCATGTGAACAATGAAGACAAAGAGAAGTTGTGTATGTCCTAACATTGTTGTATCAGAACGTAGAACTAGACCCAAGAAGCTCTCATGTGAACAATGAAGACAAAGAGAAGTTGTGTATGTCCTAACATTGTTGTATCAGAACGTAGAACTAGACCCAAGAAGCTCTCATGTGAACACTGAAGACAAAGAGAAGTTGTGTATGTCCTAACATTGTTGTATCAGAACGTAGAACTAGACCCAAGAAGCACTCATGTGAACAATGAAGACAAAGAGAAGTTGTGTATGTCCTAACATTGTTGTATCAGAACGTAGAACTAGACACAAGAAGCTCTCATGTGAACAATGAAGACAAAGAGAAGTTGTGTATGTCCTAACATTGTTGTATCAGAACGTAGAACTAGACCCAAGAAGCTCTCATGTGAACAATGAAGACAAACAGAAGTTGTGTATGTCCTAACATTGTTGTATCAGAACGTAGAACTAGACCCAAGAAGCTCTCATGTGAACAATGAAGACAAAGAGAAGTTGTGTATGTCCTAACATTGTTGTATCAGAACGTAGAACTAGACCAAGAAGCTCTCATGTGAACAATGAAGACAAAGAGAAGTTGTGTATGTCCTAACATTGTTGTATCAGAACGTAGAACTAGACCCAAGACGCTCTCATGTGAACAATGAAGACAAACAGAAGTTGTGTATGTCCTAACATTGTTGTATCAGAACGTAGAACTAGACCCAAGAAGCTCTCATGTGAACAATGAAGACAAAGAGAAGTTGTGTATGTCCTAACATTGTTGTATCAGAACGTAGAACTAGACCAAGAAGCTCTCATGTGAACAATGAAGACAAACAGAAGTTGTGTATGTCCTAACATTGTTATATCAGAACGTAGAACTAGACCAAGAAGCTCTCATGTGAACAATGAAGACAAAGAGAAGTTGTGTATGTCCTAACATTGTTGTATCAGAACGTAGAACTAGACCAAGAAGCTCTCATGTGAACAATGAAGACAAAGAGAAGTTGTGTATGTCCTAACATTGTTGTATCAGAACGTAGAACTAGACCCAAGACGCTCTCATGTGAACAATGAAGACAAACAGAAGTTGTGTATGTCCTAACATTGTTGTATCAGAACGTAGAACTAGACCCAAGAAGCTCTCATGTGAACAATGAAGACAAAGAGAAGTTGTGTATGTCCTAACATTGTTGTATCAGAACGTAGAACTAGACCCAAGAAGCTCTCATGTGAACAATGAAGACAAAGAGAAGTTGTGTATGTCCTAACATTGTTGTATCAGAACGTAGAACTAGACCCAAGAAGCTCTTATGTGAACAATGAAGACAAAGAGAAGTTGTGTATGTCCTAACATTGTTGTATCAGAACGTAGAACTAGACCCAAGAAGCTCTCATGTGAACAATGAAGACAAAGAGAAGTTGTGTATGTCCTAACATTGTTGTATCAGAACGTAGAACTAGACCCAAGAAGCTCTCATGTGAACAATGAAGACAAAGAGAAGTTGTGTATGTCCTAACATTGTTGTATCAGAACGTAGAACTAGACCCAAGAAGCTCTCATGTGAACACTGAAGACAAAGAGAAGTTGTGTATGTCCTAACATTGTTGTATCAGAACGTAGAACTAGACCCAAGAAGCACTCATGTGAACAATGAAGACAAAGAGAAGTTGTGTATGTCCTAACATTGTTGTATCAGAACGTAGAACTAGACACAAGAAGCTCTCATGTGAACAATGAAGACAAAGAGAAGTTGTGTATGTCCTAACATTGTTGTATCAGAACGTAGAACTAGACCCAAGAAGCTCTCATGTGAACAATGAAGACAAACAGAAGTTGTGTATGTCCTAACATTGTTGTATCAGAACGTAGAACTAGACCCAAGAAGCTCTCATGTGAACAATGAAGACAAAGAGAAGTTGTGTATGTCCTAACATTGTTGTATCAGAACGTAGAACTAGACCCTAGAAGCTCTTATGTGAACAATGAAGACAAAGAGAAGTTGTGTATGTCCTAACATTGTTGTATCAGAACGTAGAACTAGACCCAAGAAGCTCTCATGTGAACAATGAAGACAAAGAGAAGTTGTGTATGTCCTAACATTGTTGTATCAGAACGTAGAACTAGACCCAAGACGCTCTCATGTGAACAATGAAGACAAACAGAAGTTGTGTATGTCCTAACATTGTTGTATCAGAACGTAGAACTAGACCCAAGAAGCTCTCATGTGAACAATGAAGACAAAGAGAAGTTGTGTATGTCCTAACATTGTTGTATCAGAACGTAGAACTAGACCAAGAAGCTCTCATGTGAACAATGAAGACAAACAGAAGTTGTGTATGTCCTAACATTGTTATATCAGAACGTAGAACTAGACCAAGAAGCTCTCATGTGAACAATGAAGACAAAGAGAAGTTGTGTATGTCCTAACATTGTTGTATCAGAACGTAGAACTAGACCAAGAAGCTCTCATGTGAACAATGAAGACAAAGAGAAGTTGTGTATGTCCTAACATTGTTGTATCAGAACGTAGAACTAGACCCAAGACGCTCTCATGTGAACAATGAAGACAAACAGAAGTTGTGTATGTCCTAACATTGTTGTATCAGAACGTAGAACTAGACCCAAGAAGCTCTCATGTGAACAATGAAGACAAAGAGAAGTTGTGTATGTCCTAACATTGTTGTATCAGAACGTAGAACTAGACCCAAGAAGCTCTCATGTGAACAATGAAGACAAAGAGAAGTTGTGTATGTCCTAACATTGTTGTATCAGAACGTAGAACTAGACCCAAGAAGCTCTTATGTGAACAATGAAGACAAAGAGAAGTTGTGTATGTCCTAACATTGTTGTAACAGAACGTAGAACTAGACCCAAGAAGCTCTCATGTGAACAATGAAGACAAAGAGAAGTTGTGTATGTCCTAACATTGTTGTATCAGAACGTAGAACTAGACCCAAGAAGCTCTCATGTGAACAATGAAGACAAAGAGAAGTTGTGTATGTCCTAACATTGTTGTATCAGAACGTAGAACTAGACCCAAGAAGCTCTCATGTGAACACTGAAGACAAAGAGAAGTTGTGTATGTCCTAACATTGTTGTATCAGAACGTAGAACTAGACCCAAGAAGCACTCATGTGAACAATGAAGACAAAGAGAAGTTGTGTATGTCCTAACATTGTTGTATCAGAACGTAGAACTAGACACAAGAAGCTCTCATGTGAACAATGAAGACAAAGAGAAGTTGTGTATGTCCTAACATTGTTGTATCAGAACGTAGAACTAGACCCAAGAAGCTCTCATGTGAACAATGAAGACAAACAGAAGTTGTGTATGTCCTAACATTGTTGTATCAGAACGTAGAACTAGACCCAAGAAGCTCTCATGTGAACAATGAAGACAAAGAGAAGTTGTGTATGTCCTAACATTGTTGTATCAGAACGTAGAACTAGACCCTAGAAGCTCTTATGTGAACAATGAAGACAAAGAGAAGTTGTGTATGTCCTAACATTGTTGTATCAGAACGTAGAACTAGACCCAAGAAGCTCTCATGTGAACAATGAAGACAAAGAGAAGTTGTGTATGTCCTAACATTGTTCTATCAGAACGTAGAACTAGACCAAGAAGCTCTCATGTGAACAATGAAGACAAAGAGAAGTTGTGTATGTCCTAACATTGTTGTATCAGAACGTAGAACTAGACCCAAGAAGCTCTCATGTGAACAATGAAGACAAAGAGAAGTTGTGTATGTCCTAACATTGTTGTATCAGAACGTAGAACTAGACCAAGAAGCTCTCATGTGAACAATGAAGACAAAGAGAAGTTGTGTATGTCCTAACATTGTTGTATCAGAACGTAGAACTAGACCCAAGAAGCTCTCATGTGAACAATGAAGACAAAGAGAAGTTGTGTATGTCCTAACATTGTTGTATCAGAACGTAGAACTAGACCCAAGAAGCTCTCATGTGAACAATGAAGACAAAGAGAAGTTGTGTATGTCCTAACATTGTTGTATCAGAACGTAGAACTAGACCCAAGAAGCTCTCATGTGAACAATGAAGACAAAGAATTACAAATAAGACGACGATGAAGGGAACATATTAAAGAAAATATTTCTCAAATTCAACTTATTTACGTTTCTCTATTTACATTTCTCTTTCTTGGCTTCTCTTTTCTCTCTTTCTCTCTTCCCTCCCCCCCTCTCTCTGTTTCTCTTTCTCTCATTTTCACTCGAAGTGTTTCTTTCGTTTCTCTTTAATTTCGATCTTTTTTTTCTTATAATTTATCTCTTGAATTCTCTCTCTCTCTCTTTCTCTCTAAAAATTGGCTTACTTATCTACGTCATCAAGTGGCTGGCCTTGACCCCCAAGGCCACAGAAGCAGCCGTAGCCTAGATAATCTAGACAAGGTCGACGTGTATGGGTATTCACAACGGTACACAAGTCTAAAAAACTTCGCTCAGTTCTGGAAAAGAGCTGGTCACTATTTGTCCGCTCTGGGAAGGTCACTGCCAAACTTACTGTTAGATGAAAAAAAAAAGGACTTTGAAAATGTAAACTCATCAGCTTGTGACCTTTATCAGTATCATGAGTAGTGTTAGTATGGGACAAACTGGAATATGACCTTATCTAGCATAGTAAAGAAACTATATATCGAATCTCAAGACTATATTAAAACGATAATTTGTAAAGACTACCATATTTCGTATCACACGAAAACCATTATTAATTATCGTAAGACCATTGAGCTGACATATACCGTGCACTTTAATAAAAAAAGAGCACATACTTTATCAAAGAAGTCAATATGTCCTGGCAAAAACGTTTCACGAGCATGTCGCGCCTCTTAAGAAAACAATAACTCGTAATTTAAGTCCACCTTTCAAGTGTCTTAACATTAAACTGTCTCGTGCTTAAAAACTAATGTTACGTATCTAGGCATTGTTGTTTTTTTTCTTTCTTTGACCTGTTGCGGTCGAGAGACGGGGAGGTTGTCTGCCCCTTGTGTAATAAGTTTTTTTTTTATTCGTCAAGCCACACCGACAGTGACCGGTCCTTGACCTGTGTGTGTACCTCTGGTTGAAAGGAGGGTGTTTTTTTTTTCTGTCTCTTTGAAGAGCGTTCTGGATCTGGGAAATTGATGACGTATTTGTTTCGAGAGATTCCTAGATTTGTCTTGAAATCGACGCGCGGTATATTATATAAAGACCGCCCGCGTGACGTTGACAGACAGCTATACGGAGACAGCCGTGAGACAGAATAGCGGAGACATTGCGTGACCCGTGCGTGGTTAACCACTTGATCGTGTAAGTTAAGATTTTGTTTTCTTTTTTACAAGGCCTTGCTTGCTTGTATTTGTAATTACATTTACAAACTCTTGTATTGTAATATTCTTACATGCCATTTTTGTAAAAGGGTTTTGGTCAACACATCAATTCTGTATTGAGTAAATGTTTATTTTTCTTTCTTGTAACTTTATAGTTGATTAAACATTAAGTTGATAGTTTACCTTCCGATTTCTTGTGTCATTTTTTTTTGTTATTCATTGTAAGTCTTTGATTAAATTCAGACTTAAGATAAGTGACACAACTCCTTTTCTATTGTCACGTTCCCCTAGGCAAGCCATTTTAAAAATTAGAATTCAATTCGTAATACGTGACAAAAGAAGTTTGAGGGCTTTCGTCCCGGATATTTTTCTGAACCTATTTTCGTCTTACTTGAGTAATTTTGTAAAGGCGAAGTTGACTTTAACAAAAATTTTTTTTTGGTTCAAAGAGTCGGAAGTAAAGTATCAATAGTATTGACCAAACTCTCTTAAGGTTTTTTTGTTGTACTGATTTTGTACTGTATATTTACATTGTATACATATTTTTGCTTGTAATAGTTGCTAGTTAGTCATGGATATTCAGGTTTTTCTTGCAAATCCCTCTGTGGAAGAGCTTGATGCTTTTACTAGGAAGGAACTGGTCCTTATTTCTAAACATTTAGGGTTAAAAATAAAATCAAATGCCCTTAAACAAGAAATCAGAGATAACATTGTAATCCATTATGTAGACGAGGAAGTGTTTTCTGAAGACCTTTTAGAAACCCTTAGACCCGATGAGGGTAAATCAGATTTAGAACTTCAGATAAAATTAAAACAAATGGAAATAGAAGCCCAGAAGGAAATTAAACAAAAAGAATTAGAGCTTGCAGCGGCTAGAGAGCAGAGAGAAATTAAACAAAAAGAATTAGAGCTTGCAGCGGCTAGAGAGCAGAGAGAGCAGAAAGAAATAGAAATGAAATTACAAATAGAGTTAAAAAAATTAGAGTTAGCTGCTAATGTAAGACCAGATTCTTCCCCTGCCAGTCATACTGCTGAAGCAACAAAATTTTTGAAAATAATTCCACGCTTTAATGAAGCCACAATTGACAATTATTTTCCACAATTTGAACTTGCTGTGAAAAATTTTAATGTACCTGAAACTTTGTGGCCCACTTTGCTGCAAACAGTTTTGACTGGTAGAGCTGCAGAGGTATTTTGTTCTTTGACCATTGAACAACAAAAAGATTATAATGTTGTTAAGGCCTTAATTCTTAAGGCATATGAACTTGTTCCGGAAGCTTACCGAAAGCAGTTCAGGGATTGTCGCAAATCGGATGGCCAAACCCATGTAGAATTCCTGCGGGAAAAGGAGCGACGCTTTGAGAAATGGCTCACTTCCAGGGAAATCGGCACCGACTTTGCAAAATTCAAGAACCTAATGCTGATGGAAGAGTTCAAGAGTTGTGTGCGGCTGGACGTCCGTACGCATATAGCTGATCGTGGCGAGGAAGATGTGCACAAGGCTGCAGTGTTGGCAGACGATTATATAATATCACATCAATTTGCCAAGTATACGACGGATGTCAAGCCAAAACAAGTCAAACAGCCTGAGTCCATTGCTAGCAACTCCATCAAGAACAGCAGTACAAATGACAGAAAACCTACTACAAGTAAAGCTACTTGTTCCTACTGCAAACGAGAAGGCCATAAAGTTGACGATTGTTGGAAATTGAGGAAGAGTTTACCTAATACATCACCCCGATGTTCCAATGACTCTAACCAGAGTTCCAATAATACATCACCCCGATGTTCCAATGACTCTATCCAGAGTTCCCATAAGACATCACCCCGATGTTCCAATGACTCCATCAAGAGTTCTCCAAATACATCCAAAAGATGTTCTACTGACTCAAGAAAGAGTTTCTCCAATGCGTCTCCTAGAGATGTCAATGACTCCAGCGAGAGTTCGACCCAAGTCCAGTCTGCATCAACCAAAATTGATGTTTTATTAGAGGATTTTAAGCCTTTCATTTCGGAAGGATTTGTATCACTACCCGGTGATTCTACAAGTCTACGACCTATCACCATTTTGAGAGACACAGGTGCCTCACAATCGCTACTTTTAGAGGGTATTTTGCCCTTGTCAAAATCATCATCGACTGGGAAGAGCATCCTGTTACGAGGCGTAGAGCTTGGATGTATAGATGTGCCTCTACATCTAATCGACATAAAGTCAAATCTCATTACTGGACCGGTTGTTGTAGGTGTCCGACCAACATTACCATTGGAAGGCATCTCGTTGCTGTTAGGCAATGACTTAGCAGGTGGAAAGGTGATAGCCGAACCCATCGTCACTCAAACACCCGACTTATCTGCCACACCCGAGGAAGACCTAGAGTTATATCCAGCGTGTGCAGTAACAAGGGCAATGAGGTTGAAAGCATCTCAAGAAGAGAACGTCATCAAAGCCAACAGTAACCACGATGATGTGGACTTGAGCACCACATTCTTTGCTTCTCTTGAAGAAGAACCAACGCCAAATTCTGAAAAGCCGGCATCAACTCGAAAACAGTTGATTGAGGACCAAAAGAAGGATCCAGAGCTCGCCAAACTCCGAGAAACCGCAATGACATCACAAGAGGCAGAGCTAGCATCAACGTGCTACTACATCCAAGATGATATGCTCTTCAGGAAATGGAAACCTCCAGACGCATCCAACGAAGAAGAATGGAGAATATGCCATCAAATCGTGTTACCAGAAAGATACCGAGCGTACATCATGAATCTGGCTCATGACACACCAATGTCAGGTCATCTCGGCATCCACAAGACATACCACAAGATTATGTCACACTTCTTCTGGCCACGTTTGAAGAAAGATGTCATCCAGTACTGCCGATCCTGTCATGCCTGTCAGATGGTTGGCAAGCCAAATCAAAAGATCCCTGTTGCTCCTCTGAAGCCGATTCCAGCCTTTGAAGAACCTTTCAGCAGAGTACTTATTGACTGTGTTGGTCCTCTCCCAAGGACAAAAGCTGGCAACCAATACCTGTTGACCATTATGTGTGCTTCAACTCGTTTTCCTGAGGCTATTCCTCTGAGGAACATAAAAGCATCAAACATTGTGAAGGCCTTAATCAAGTTCTTTACTCTATTTGGTCTACCAAAGTCTATCCAATCGGACCAAGGAACGAATTTCACGGCCAATCTTTTCAAGCAAGTCATGACTCAGTTGGGCATCAAACACTGCATGTCGAGTGCGTATCATGCCGAGTCGCAAGGCGCTCTTGAGCGATTCCATCAGACTCTCAAGAACATGATCCGAACCTATTGCTTTGAGCACGAAAAAGACTGGGACGAAGGAATCCACATGCTGCTGTTTGCAACCCGTGAATCCGTCCAGGAATCGTTGGGATTCAGCCCTTTTGACTTAGTCTTTGGCCATTCGGTGCGCGGTCCCTTGAAATGTATAAAAGAGACTTTGTTGTCACCAACAGCCACTGAAGGACTTTTAGACTATGTAAGTAAGTTTAAAACTAGACTTTATGATGCTTGTGTTCTGGCCAAAAATAACTTACAAAACACCCAATCCAGCATGAAACGCTGGTATGATAGAAAGGCCCGTGTTAGAGAATTTTCTCCCGGGGAGAAGGTGCTTGTATTTTTGCCCATACCAGGTCAACCCTTGCAAGCCAGATATTTTGGTCCCTATGAAATTGAGACCAAAATTAGTGACCTCAATTACACAATCAAAACTCCTGACCGTAGGAAAAAGACTCAGCTATGTCACATAAACATGCTGAAGCCTTATGTATCTAGGCCAGATCACTCAGAGAAGAGTAATTGTGTTTTAAATACAGTCAAAAGTTGTTCAAATAGCCATGTTTCTCCTATTGATGATGATATTGTAAAGGAGAAATTTGGACAATACAAAATACCTAATTCTTTTGTATTACAGAATTTGGATGTAAAACTGTCTCATCTGTCTTCGACAGAAAGGCCAGTTATCATGAAACTCATTAATGAATTTAATGACATTTTTTCTGATGTACCAAAACAGACTAATGTTATAATGCATGATGTAGATGTTGGCGAGGCTACTCCAGTCAAGCAGCATCCTTACAGGGTCAACCCTGAAAAACTTGCTATACTTAGGTCAGAAATCAAGTATATGCTTGAAAATGACCTCATTGAACCAAGTTCCAGTAGTTGGAGCTCCCCATGTGTCTTGATACCTAAACAGGACAAGATTTATCGTTTTTGTACAGACTACCGTAAGGTAAATGCTGTAACAAAGACCGATTCGTTTCCTATCCCTAGGATAGACGATCTCATAGATCGTATTGGTGACGCTAAGTACATCACCAAAATAGACCTACTTTCAGGTTATTGGCAGGTTTCCCTGACTGATAGGGCAAAGGAAATCTCCGCCTTTGTCACCCCTGATGGTCTGTACCAATACAAAGTGATGCCATTTGGCATGAAGAATGCTCCTGCCACTTTCCAGAGAATGATAAATGCCCTGCTTGCTGACATGGAGAATTGCCACGCATACATAGACGATGTAGTAATTTTTAGCCAAGATTTTTCTAGCCATTGTAAACAACTGCATTGTCTTTTTACTAAACTGTTACATGCAAAAATTACTGTAAACCTGAGTAAGAGTGATTTTTGCCAGGCTTCCATCCAATACTTAGGCCATATTGTAGGACAAGGCCAGGTGAAACCTGTAATGGCCAAAGTAGAAGCTATCCAAGCTTTCCCTATCCCTGCTGATCGGAAACAACTCCGAAGATTTTTGGGAATGTCTGGATATTATAGAAAATTTTGCGAAAATTTTTCTGTCATTGCCAGTCCTTTAACAAACCTCCTGAGAAAGAACGTCCGATTTACTTGGACGGATGAATGTCAGAAAGCCTTTAACCAGATCAAGCAGATATTATCTAGCTCTCCCATTTTGATGGCTCCTGACTTCGGAAAACCTTTTAGGTTAGCTATTGACGCCAGTGACACAGGTGTTGGGTCAGTCCTTTACCAAGAAGATAATTTCCAAGTAGAGCACCCTATTTGTTTCTTTTCCCAGAAATTTAATAGACATCAAAGAAATTATTCTACTGTGGAAAAAGAATGTCTTGGGTTGGTTCTTTCTATACAACACTTTGATTTTTATATCAGTGGGTCCAGATGGCCACTGGTTGTATTTACTGACCACAATCCCCTTACATTTATCCACAAAATGTCTGGCAAGAACCAACGACTTCTCAGGTGGAGTTTATTTTTACAAGAGTACAACCTAGATATTAAACACATAAAAGGCAGCGAAAATGTTATCGCCGATGCCTAGATTGTAAAAAGTATTTTGATGTATATATTTTTTTTTATATATATCATGATAAATACATTCTGTAATGTAAATATTTTTTGTAATTCTAAAAAGATTTCCATTTCGTGGAAATGTAAACTTTTTATTTTTAGGGGGGAGGTGTTACGTATCTAGGCATTGTTGTTTTTTTTCTTTCTTTGACCTGTTGCGGTCGAGAGACGGGGAGGTTGTCTGCCCCTTGTGTAATAAGTTTTTTTTTTATTCGTCAAGCCACACCGACAGTGACCGGTCCTTGACCTGTGTGTGTACCTCTGGTTGAAAGGAGGGTGTTTTTTTTTTCTGTCTCTTTGAAGAGCGTTCTGGATCTGGGAAATTGATGACGTATTTGTTTCGAGAGATTCCTAGATTTGTCTTGAAATCGACGCGCGGTATATTATATAAAGACCGCCCGCGTGACGTTGACAGACAGCTATACGGAGACAGCCGTGAGACAGAATAGCGGAGACATTGCGTGACCCGTGCGTGGTTAACCACTTGATCGTGTAAGTTAAGATTTTGTTTTCTTTTTTACAAGGCCTTGCTTGCTTGTATTTGTAATTACATTTACAAACTCTTGTATTGTAATATTCTTACATGCCATTTTTGTAAAAGGGTTTTGGTCAACACATCAATTCTGTATTGAGTAAATGTTTATTTTTCTTTCTTGTAACTTTATAGTTGATTAAACATTAAGTTGATAGTTTACCTTCCGATTTCTTGTGTCATTTTTTTTTGTTATTCATTGTAAGTCTTTGATTAAATTCAGACTTAAGATAAGTGACACAACTCCTTTTCTATTGTCACGTTCCCCTAGGCAAGCCATTTTAAAAATTAGAATTCAATTCGTAATACGTGACACTAATTTTGTAAATCTACATAGATACAACTTCTATTCATATAAACTCCCGCCATTATTTGTATCGGCCATGCAACATTCCTTTGGAATCAAACAGCTGCGTGGAGAGAGGGGAGAGATGCTGTATGGGCGACAACGTAACAACCATAGCTCATGCCCAGACGCTCATCGTTTTGTTCAGAGATGAACCATAGCTCATGGCCAGACGCTCATCGTTTTGTTCAGAGATGAACCATAGCTCATGCCCAGACGCTCATCGTTTTGTTCAGAGATGAACCATAGCTCATGCCCAGACGCTCATCGTTTTGTTCAGAGATGAACCATAGCTCATGCCCAGACGCTCATCGTTTTGTTCAGAGATGAACCATAATAAATACCCTGGCGCTCATCGTTTTTTTCAGAGATGAACCATAGCTCATGCCCAGACGCTCATCGTTTTGTTCAAAGATGAACCATAGCTCATGCCCAGACGCTCATCGTTTTGTTCAGAGATGAACCATAGCTCATGCCCAGACGCTCATCGTTTTGTTCAGAGATGAACCATAACTAATACCCTGGCGCCCATCTTGTTTAGAGATGAACCATTGCTAATGTCCAAGCTCTCATCTTGTTTAAAGATGAACCATTGCTAACGTCCAAGCTCTCATCTTGTTCAGAGATGAACCATAGCTATGCCAAGGCACTCATCTTGTTCAGAGATGAACCATTGCTAATACCCTGATCTCATTTTGAAGGAGCCCAACATAAATAGATTAAAGAAAGTTTGGTTTCTTATGTACACGAGTGTTGGCACAGATTCCTTATTTAACGCCTAATATTGTTTTTATTAAGAACTAGCCTGACATTACCGCGGCCTCCGGGTCTATGTTTGTGTTTACTAATCTAGTGGATTGGATTTAGATGTATGTTAAACTTAGCTAATGATACTTTGAAGTTTTTTTCTCTTTGCTACGAAAATAAAATTAGTTTTGCGAAAAAAGGGTTTACCCGAAGCCGATACATTCATATCTATTAAAAATGAAAAGAGCGATAGCTTTGTTAAATGAATCGGATTATAAAGTGAACAATTAAACGAAATAATTTTTAGTACGCGATTCATGAATGAATATAGATCTAGGCCTATCTCAACTCGGCTTCGCAGCTTTCGTAAACGAATGTAGTGTCTTAAAAATGCTTGAGAAAACCAAATTGAATGTTTATTTGATCCAAATATGAAATGATTGGACTATAATTAGTATGTTCATGTGTTAAAGTATAAAACTATCTGTGCGAAGAGAAGTTTTATCATCTTAGAGTTGAATTAGAGTTTTAGATCTAGGGATGGGATTATAAAGTAAACAATAAAACTATTTAATTTTTGGTACGCGATTCATTACGGTATTGTCTAATGAAAGAATGTTCGCCAGGAAATCTGTAGTCACAGATACCAGGAACTAATTTATGTAAAAAATGCTTTTGAAACACAAAATTGAAGGTTAATTTTATTATATAATGAAATCAATGGATCTTCTTTTGTATTTTCATGTGTCAAAGTAAAAAAACTATGTGAGCAAAGTGTATTTCTTAAAATTAGATCTAGGTCTAAATCCTTTCGATCTTTTCTCATGTCAACATTGTTAACCATGGCCTAGATCAATAAAATACTATAGCTGTAATAGAGTCGGACAACTTTATTTTTTTTTTAGGGTCCTAAGTTTGTTTTATGGCTACAATACATACACTACGGTCTAAGTTAGTACCCAAGGAACATTCCTGCCTAGTTTTATCAAGATTGGTCAAGCGGTTTTAATGTCTAAAAGTAACATACATGCATACACCTCACATTCTACTTTATAATATAGATGATACGATTCTAGGTGCTTGTAAGCCTAATAAAATCACTTTAATGCAATCCCTACCTATAGGCCCTACCGCCTACTTCTAATTATTTGAGTTGAAGGAGAAAGAAATCATGTAAAATACTCATTGTAATAAATAGAAACTAAATTTTACCAAAGATTAAGGTCATCAGTTTGACGCTAAGCAGTTTGTCAGTCATCTGAAATATACAAAGCAATAAAGTAACAATTACAACATGAGCGTGCACTAATGTGAGTGCACTAATACACATTTGGCCTACTTTCAAACGAGTTAGTGGTAAGCATGACAAGTTCAAATGCATACTACTTGTATTTAAAATATGCTAATGTTGCTTTTTCCAGTGGTTGAAGTCAGGGCGGCCCTAACAATTGCGGGGCGATATGCGAAACGAATTGCGCGGGCCCAATCTGGGTAGGAATAAGCATAATATCAAAATTAAGATTTTCTATTAGAAAATACATTAGTCTTTGCAATACATTTTTATTTAATAAAAACTCACATTGCCATTTTTTTTAATCAGGCGTAGGAATGGCACCTCAAAATGACAATTTTGTCTATTTTTCAGGAGATTTTTATGAGTTTTCAGGAGATTTAACAATTTCAGCAGATTTCCAGGACTTTTTCGTATATTTTGCAAATTCACGAGATTTCCAATAGGCTCTGGAAAATAAGGGGACGCGGAAACATTGTTATTATGTATAAATTATAATGGTTTAATGTAATAATTTACACCTATAATTAGAGCGGGGCCTATGAAATCGAGGGGGTGGCTCTAGTTGAAGTACACGGAAGACACAAAGTCTGCACACTTGAAAACTGCCATCACCATACTATTTTCTTCTCTTGATTTCATGACGAGAACAGTTTCAGTTGACTCTAGGGAAATGGTCACTGTAAAAAATGCAGCTACAAGATGTCATTGCAAAGTCATGTGTTAACTTTAAAAAAAAAGTTTCCTTTTTGAACTGGAAGATTATGTAAAGTTTATATATAGCCTGTTTGTGACTAACGTCAAAGTTTTCATAAGACCAATCAATGTCATTCAGATACACGACTGATGGTCTCTGGAATGTTCTGACAAGTCTGGTTAAAGTTACTGCCTATCAAGAGATCTCATCAACAGTCTAACGGATTCGCATAAAATTTCGTATGTATGTTCCTTTTACGCAAGGAAGCGGAAATGACGTAAGGTGTATATAAATAAGTAGACATAGACTTATATATATATAAGGACCCCGGTTCGGAAGCCAAGCGCTTTACCGCTCAGCTACCGCGCCTCTAGTGGCCTAACTGAAGTGTTATAATTGATGTAATTGTTTTGAAAAAGCTCAATCTCCTATTCAAATCCTCAAAATGTAAAATTGAGATTATGTGTTATATGTTATATATATAATAATATTTAAGAAAATGCAGTTTACAAGTTTACTATTCGTTTCAAATTAGGTCTACCTTATAATGCATACTAAATAGAATTTTCTCTTTAAAAAACTGCTTGCATAAGTGATTTAAGAAATTAGATTTTTCGCTTTCAGAAAAAAAAAAGTAGCCGTTGCATCAGAACTTTAAATGGTCTAATATATTGTGATGTCGGATTTTCACTATCTTTTCTAGTTTACGAGATCTAAACGGGACGGACGGACAGACATTTTACACAAAACTAATAGCGTCTTTTCCCCTTTCGGGGGCCGCTAAAAGGTCCCAGAAAAAAAAAATTCGTCCCTTTACAATAGTAAAGAGATGATCATTACGACACTTTTTGCACAGAATATCGCGTTTTGATAGCATCGAAAACATTTTTTCATTCGGCTACATCCTCAGGAATGCCTGACACAATAATTGCTTGTGTTTGTGGGCTGTCAGAGCAACATCTCAATCATTCTGAGCAATGAGGACAGTACAGTGGGAATTCTATTTGTACTTAAGCTGCGCTAAGCGAGACGCTCATCACGTATGGTAGAAGAGCCGATGACAAATATCTTAATTTTCGGTGACGCCATCTTACTTCTGCTATCAAGAAGAAGGCCACGTGACTGGTGGAAAGCAGTAACTAAGACCGCGTCCATATCAATTTGTTACAAGAACAATAAGAGGCGCAGACGACAGTCGAGTGCTTCATCAGAAACAGGAAATGATGTCGTAGTGATACTATTGATCGGGGAAATCTCACGAAACATCGGATTTAAAAGTGAGGATTATAGTTTTGTCTTTGTACACAACACACAAACCATAAAGATATCGTTTATTAGAAAATGTAGTCACCTTGACGTAAAGCGATTCTCTTCTTGATACCACTTCCAGAGGCAAATTCTTTGTCCAGTGCTTGTTTTATAATCATACCACATGTCAACCTGACCTATCATGGTGAAATCATATACTCTTGTTCTAGTCAGCGTCGGTGAATCAAATTGGTCTTCCCACCTCCACCTCCACCAGACACCACCATTTTAAAACAAATCTCTCTTTAGTGACTTGCATTGCAATGGTTTTTATCGTCTGTTTTTGAAGCCTGTGCCCTCACATTTGTTTTGTCCCATTCCTATTATGTTTAGATCCAATCAGCGCCACTGCTTGTGTTGTCAGCTCCTAGCAGTTCACACCAGTGTCTGTATGCCGAGTGTTATACTTTCAATAGGAATATTGATCCGCTCTGTACACCATTTGCTCACACATGCACAGCAGGAAGTAGCAAACATCACTTACTAGTCTTTTCAATAGAGAAATAATACAGGAAATAGAAATCATTACCTGACATGATCTCATTTGGCACAAATATCACACAATGGTTCAAGAAATAGTTACTAAGGATAGAGTTTGAAAGTTTCAAGAAATTGATATCAAATATCTTGAAAGTTTGAAGACATTAATCTATTAAATATCTAAAGTTTTGAAGAAATTGATATCGAAGATCTAGAGTTTGAAGACACATTATTCTCCTGAAGTGACCATGCTAAATACGAGTTTCTTTTGTTGGAGAGTATGCTGACTGCTGATGTAAATTTATGTAATAAGTATACATGACTGCATGTCTATTGTATGTGTTTGATTGTCTGTATGATGTGTACTCTTGTGGAGGTAATAAAACATAAACAAGAACGAAACAAACCATAAACCTATTTAGATAACAAGCAATAGAAAAAATAATACTTTTTAAAAACAAAACTTATCTTGATCCGAGAATGGGATGTAGGAGAAAAAATGCGTCAAAAAGCAATAAGGGGACGAAATGCATATACATATATATTAATATATGGACAGACGCAGGCGGCGAAAAAAAAACCTAAATCGACCACCTGCGGACAGTGGTTTTGCTTGCCCTGGGTGTGGCAAAATAAAAATGTGTAGGAAATACAGCATTCCTCTCTAATCTTCGGACTTAAAGTTTAGCCTTATTTTATATATATATATATATATATATATATATATATATATATATATATATATTTACTATAAAGTAGAAAGTAAGGCGATTTATGTATGTATGTATGTATGTATGTATGTCCCACATAGAAATCAAAACCGTTTGACCAATTTTGATAAAACTTGGCAGAAATGTTCCTTGGGTACTAACTGGAACCGTAAAGTATGTATAGTAGCCCTAAAATAAACTTAAGACCCTAAAAAAAGTTGCCCAACTCTATTAAAGTATTTATATTTTATGGATCTAGGCCATGTTTACCATGTTTACCTGAGAAAAGATCGAAAGGATCTAGATCTTGATCTAATTTTAAGAACTACACTTTGCGCAGATAGTTTTTTACTTTGACACATGAAAATGACAAATTATAGTTTATTGATTTCATCATTTAATAAAATTTGTGTTTTTACATTTTTACAATAATCCTATTTTGAATACCCTCTTGGAATTAGGTGACTGTAGTTTGCTTTAGATTTTATATCGAAAAGGGAAGTTTTATCGTCAAAATCATCTGTTGGGGGTTTTAAACTAAAAAATTCAAAAAACCAATTAGCTACTGTAATAGAATTTAGTTACTGTAGTTTGCTTTAGAATAATATTGAAGATAGAGGTTTTCCACCTCAAAACACTCAGTAGGTGAATTTTAAACTATAACCATTTGGAGGGGTTTTAAACTTTAAAAAAAGCCATCTGTAGGAGAGGGGTTTAAACCTAAAAACCTCAATAGGATTGGCTACGTTCAAATAATTTTAGTGTGTTATTCGCTTTTTTTATATTGAAGAGGTATTTTTTAGCTTCAAACCCCGCTGGCGGGGGGTTTGAACTCAAAACGTCTTTGGCTACGCTCATACATTTTAGAGTGAGTAATTTGCTTTTTTTTATATTGAAGAGGTATTTTTAAGCTTCAAACCCCGCTGATGGGGGGTTTAAACTTAAAACTGAGTCAAAACCCACTTAGCTACATTCATAACATTTTGAGTGCGTAATTAGCTTTTTTTTTATATTGAAGAGGTATTTTTTAGCTTCAAACCCTACTGAAGAGAGGGGGGGGGGTAAACTCAAAACCCCTTTGGCTACGCTCATAGAATTTTGAGTGTGTAATTTGGTTTTTTTATATTGAAAAGGGGGGGGGTATCCTAAATTTTGGAGAGGGGTTTTAAAATCAAAATCTTCCTTAACTGTGCTCTTGGAATTTGTGGATTGTCGTTTGCATTTTTTTTTGGCTTTGTTTTATAGAAGAGGGGAATTTAACTGTAAAAATCCCTGGTAGGGGGTTTTGAACTCAAACCCCCCTGGTTGGGGGTTTTAAACTCGAACCCCCCCTGGTAGGGGGTTTTAAACTCAAACCCCCCCCCCAGGGTAGGGGGTTTTAAACTCAAAACCCCCTTGGTCATGCTGGGGGCAAGTGATGGTTTAGTATTAAAATCTCACCTAAAATAAACAAAATCAAAGCAAAAAATCAGTCACTAAATTCCGATCCCCCCCCCCCGAGGGGGGTTATTTAATTGGGGGGGGGGACGATTGAACTCCAATAAGAAAAATGGAGCGGCGCGCGAGGGATTTCTAAGGGTTTTACCGTAGGCGCTTTGTCACGGCCTTATTACTTGTATAGACCTGGACGGTCCTGGATTAGTATGCCTCTGTATGAAGTAGACAACTCTTCTGCTACTACTATAATGTTCCTTGTCTTCTTAACTGAATATTTTCAGACATGCACTAGATTTGCTGGTGCGTAAGAATACTAACGTACTGAGCTCTTCGACCACAACACTTGGAATCATTAATAGACTCGATGTTAGCAGACATGGTTTTTATTTACAATAAATATATGAAATAATTCACAAAAGATATTGGCAACTTCAGCCATCATACGTTATAATCCAATGAAATAAAAATTGCTTACACAATAGTAATTGCTTTAATACTTATACATTATACAAATACTTTGCATCAGCATTCTCAGCCCCAGGAGACAAAGACATATTACTGAATTTGAACCAAGTAGACAACATAGAAGATATAGTAGTACAAGAAAATGGAATTCAAAAACTATTAGCCAACACCAAACCAAATAAAGCGTCTGGACCTGATGGTATTCCAGGTAGATTACTCAAAGAACTAAGCAATGAGCTAGCCCCAGTGTTCAAAATACTCTTTCAGGCTTCACTTAACCAGGGCAGAGTACCAAAGGACTGGAAAAAGGAGAAAAATGTGACCCAGGAAACTACAGACCAATAGCACTTACCAGCATCACATGTAAAATCCTAGAACACATAATATGTAGCAACATCATAAACCACTTAGACAAACAAAATGTCCTCACACCATACCAACATGGCTTTAGGAAATATAGATCATGTGAAACACAACTAATAGGACTAATTGATGATTTTTCTAAAGGTTTAGATAATAGTGAAAAAATAGATGCTATCTTACTACATTTTTCTAAGGCTTTTGACAAAGTTCACCACCATAGTTTGCTTAAAAAATTAAAATATTTTGGCATTAATGGTCCACTGCATCAGTGGATTAAAGATTTTCTGATAGGGAGAGAACTAACTGTAATAATAAATGGCTCTAAATCAACACCGATAACAGTAAACTCAGGTGTTCCTCAAGGAACAGTCTTGGGTCCACTACTATTTTTAATTTACATAAATGATTTACCAAATTGCATTAGTTCAGGAACAAAAGTCAGATTATTTGCAGACGATTGCATAATATATAGAACAATAAAAACAACACAAGACACAAATATTTTACAAAGAGAATTAGATGAATTACAGAAATGGGAATCAAATTGGAGCATGTCATTCCACCCAGAAAAATGTCAGTTGTTAAGAGTAACAAAAAAACTAAAACAAATTAATTCCACTTATCTTATTCATGGCAAACCAGTAACACAGACTAAAAACGCAAAATACCTAGGTGTTATAATAAATGAAAAACTGTCATGGAATCCACATATTGATGAAACTATAAAAAAATCAAACAAAGCATTAGGATTTATTACAAGAAATTTCTATAAATCAAATAAGAACATGAAACTAAAATGTTATTTAACCTTGGTTAGGCCAATAATAGAATATGCATCCTCCATTTGGGACCCCTCAACTCAAGAAAACATTAAGAAACTGGAACAGACACAAAATAGAGCAGTGAGATTCACAAAAAAATGAATATTCACATTTGACTAGAGTAACACCTATAGTAAAATCACTAAATTTAGAAAGCCTTCAGGACAGAAGACTCAAAAGTAAAGTAGCAATTATACATAAAACACTGAACCATAATCTTCAAATACAAAAACAAAATTTAATAAAATACTCTGAAAGACACAAAGATAAAGGCACATTCCTCATCCCATATGCTAGGACAAATTTGTACAAATACTCCTTCTTCCCTAGTGCTATTAGAGCATGGAATGGGTTGCCTGAGCTAGCCAGGAAAACCAGTGACTTGGCAGAATTTAAGTCATTGGTTAATATGCATGACTAAATGCATGACGCGTAGGACGTAATCATCTTCTTTTTTGAAGTAACGTCTGTATTATATAAGATAAGATAAGATACTCGAGGAGATTATATCGCTCCCCTCTCTACAGGAGTCCAAGATCAATTAAGGTGTTCACCCCTTGGTCAGTTGCCGACCTAAAATATCTTGTGCTAACTGCACGGAAAAGTCAAAGGACTACAAGTCACTAAATGTTAGAGGGGCTCTAAAACTGGTGTGTGACACGCCTACATATTTCTGACCTTAAAGTTTCGCGAA
The DNA here is from genome assembly GCA_036873155.1 of Biomphalaria sudanica. NCBI lineage: Eukaryota > Metazoa > Mollusca > Gastropoda > Planorbidae > Biomphalaria > Biomphalaria sudanica. The sequence continues at coordinate 884,054 of JAZGLO010000284.1, forward strand.
CTGTCTGTAATATTCGTTTTTGATGACGCTTACAGAAGCAAATCAGTCAGCTGTTTAGAGCAAGACAACGACCGACCAATAACAAGGGGAGGGGGGCGAAATTTTATAAAAAATTTCATATAGTTATTAATCCGGGTCAGTATATTACCAATGTTTAAATTAAAATTTCTTAAGTAAGAGACATCGCTTCATCTTCTAATAAGACCATGTCAAATGTAGACCGATTCGCGATAAATGGGTTACAACCTATTGAAGAAAACATTTCGTGTGAGAAAAAACGTTCGGCAACAGAGACGTCTAAAATAGCACTAAGATGATCTTAAAAAAGGCACGCCCATTAGAGACGTCCGTGTGTGCTAAATATACAAGAATATCTCTCAAAAAATACTGATATAACCTTGAAATGCACACCGGTCCCGAAATCAGACCCCTTGCCAAGTTGAGCGGAAACCCGCTAAATGTTCAATTCTATCTCCAAAAAGAACTTTTACAGCACTTAAAAATTATGTAGGGAACACTTTAAAAAAAACAACAACGGACTCGTTTTACATCGCTCCTCTAGGTCCCCAGCTTCTAAGGAGGGGCTCGAATTAACATTTTGTTACGTAGGGGGGTCGCCATCCGGAAATGTTTGATTTTATTTAAAGTCATTGTATAAGTGATTTTTACATTGGATTATTTATTTTGTATTAATTCACGAAAAATATTCAGTGTTAAGTTGCTTCATTTTGTGCTAGTGGTGTGTTGGATAAATTTGAAGCACCTCTGAATCCGCGAATGTTAGATGTTTTGTTTGTAAAATGTTTGACATGTTTCGGATGTTCCTTCAGAGTTGAAGATAGTTTACTTCCTAGTCCAAACCTCCCGCAGGACGACGGGGGATGGGAGCGGGCAGGATTTGAACCCGGGACCACCGATAAATCCAAACGACAGTCCAGAGCAAAAACCACACCACCAGGCAGCCATCCTGGATGATTGTGGACACAATGCACATCTCTCCAAAATACAAACGTGATAATCATTCATAAACGTTGAAGTAACGTTGAAAAAGGCATTTTTTAATTTAGCACGCAGGCGGCCACAACCTCGCGGTGACCCTGCTTACTGCATTAGGTAAAAATCCTAGAGACGCCTCTGATGAAAAGTAAAAAGAGAAGTTTGTTTTAGTCCATTATGAGACAGCTCAAGTTAGGTTTGAAACACATCCACAGACTAGTTGCATTTCGTTTTAAGGTTTGCTTTCAAAATAAAAATTAAACAAATTTACAGTTACTTAAAAGGAATTGCACTATTTCCTAAAAAAATTTGTAAGTTCAAATCTGAATGTAAAAGCTCATGCGTATTTGAATTTTACATTTTGAACAATAAGCTCGGCTAAATCTGATATAAAAAAAAAAAGACAGTAATTATTAAAAAAATGTCTAGATCTTACATCATTAGGCATGTGAAATCTGGCTTACAGGAAGTGCTTCACCCAGACATCCTGTCACGACTCCAAAACTGGCCTAGTATTTCAGGATACATCGCAGAGCAAAAAAAAACAAGATTGGCTGTAGAAAAGTAACGGAAATTATGTACTGGCATATTAAGACAAAATGTCAGCAGTAAAACCCACATATTGCTTTCATGTCATAGGTTTGGAAATGAATGTATGTTATCTAGATCTATGTATCTTTATGTTCATGCGATTTGTCAAGATATCCCAGTCTTAACACCGTAACATATGCTCTGGAAACAAACATAGAAAACTTCATTGTTAGTGGGTCTCAAACGATTTTGTAAATTCACCTGAAAACGAATGGATCTTTCTTAGTACAGTGAAAATCATTGCACTCCTTGAACAGCATTTTTAAAAAAATGGCTGACGCGCATCTTGTCTGGACTTTACCTAGTCAAGTGCTTTCTCTGTGCTATGGTCTCCAAGGGGACCCTTAGTCTTTGGATGGTGTACTCAGGATAATGAACAGCTATATGAGCGACTCTATAATCCATAGTTTTGATAACACAACGGGAGTAACTAAAGAAAAGGTAGATAATGCGTATTTAGTTCAGTACTGTCATGGTTACTTCCCCTCACCCACCCAACGCTACTTGCCTTAGCCGTGACGTAAAACTTTTCCTCTGAAATGTAACTTGCAAGTTCAAAAGTTCACGACATGATGAATGTCCATCTCTCCTATTATTATGTCACATCCCTAAGAAGTAAAAAACTGGGCATCAGAGGGGGGGGGGGGGTCCAACTATAGCTGTGTGCCTTACGACGTCGTCTTGCCATTAAAGACACGCGCGGCTTGCATGACAGGAAACAGTGGAGGCACAGTCTACACTCGGTGCTAATGTCACCCACAAGTCCTCGCTAATCATTAACAGCTCACCGGTCCTAGATGAACAGGAAACATCGACCTAATTACCTGCCCATGTTTGCATGTCCAGGTTGACCTATAAGGCTCACGGGGTCAGATCGATTTAGATTAAGCAAAACATGATGATGACTTCAAGGTAAACATGTTTGATAGACAGTCTAAAAGACTGAGAAAAGTTTCACGAGAAAGTTTAATTTGTAAATAGTAAAAGTTGTAAGTTGTAAATAGTAAAAGTTCTAAGTTGTAAATTGTAAAACGTTCTAAGTTGTAAATAGTAAAAAGTTGTAAATAGTAAAATGTTGTAATTTGTAAATAGTAAAAAGTTGTAAATAGTAAAAGTTGTAAGTTGTAAATAGTAAAAAAGTTGTAAATAGTAAAAAGTTGTAAGTTGTAAATAGTAAAAGTTCTAAGTTGTAAATTGTAAAAAGTTCTAAGTTGTAAATTGTAAAACGTTCTAAGTTGTAAATAGTAAAAAGTTGTAAGTTGTAAATAGTCAGCAGACTTTGTTCACTTTGTTCTGTCACTGCAACTTTCTGCTGTTCATTAGGATTTACAACAAAAATTCATGCTTAGCTTCGTAGAATTGTATTTACATAAAACAAAGATCAATATTTAGTTTGACCTGCTCCAAAGCTATTTTGAGATATTGGCTCTATAAAAAGCTTGTGGTTTTGAGAATGTGCTCATTAATAAGAGACAGTGCCCTTGTCGGGAGGACTTCTGCCATCGGCGTTTACGTAAAGGTAAAACAAAAAAAGGGCCACTTAATTAATGAAAAGGTTTTCGACAATCTCTGCCTATGGTGTTTCGTTGTTGTTGTTTTCACCCGATTGATTGTAACGGTCTGGACTTAGTCCTTGTTACTATGTAGGTCTTCATTTAGACACCCGTACAAGAAACTCATAAACATCTTCTGAGTAAGCTGTCCAAGTCAGACATCCATCATACAACCAACAAGATCAAGGCCTATCACACACGGTAATATGGGTAAAAGTATTTACATTTGTCTAAAAAATAAGTTCTTAAATTTTAATACAGTCATTCAACAATCACAAGTATAATTTTGTTTTTGACATATTGACAAATATATCTCGGTTTTCAGCTTGCTTGCTCTTACTGGCAGTAGACCAGGGAAACTGAAACTATTTATTGTCCTTTCATTTTTGACTGTCAAAATTGTAACCGTTATATAAATGTGTGTAATTACTACTTGTGTTCTTTCAAAATAGATGACTTGAAATACTAGATTTTTTTCATGCAACGCTCAGATGCAAGGGAGCTAAATATATTTTCAAGATAGATGTCTTTACCGCTTTAACGCTATACAGAGTTAGCGGTCCTGGTGGGCGTGAGCCACGTTACTACAAGTATTCTAATAACAGACTTGCATCGCCTCCCTCACGTACAAAGTAACACGCGCACAGACATTCCTACAGATAAACATACGCGCATAGAGCTTGTCCGATGGTCATCTTTAACTCGTTTGTTCTAAATCTGTCTGATGGAATCGATTTGTGTGTCCAGGCGGGGTAAAATGTAACTCTTGATTTGCTGACAGACGATTTCCCCTTCAATTAGGCTAAAAATAGACGTTTACACCATGATAGCTGGAGTTTATTTCTGCTTAAAAAACATCATTTGTTTTGTTGTCTACTTTCTGTATTTAGCAGCGAAAGTAAAGATGTTGTTGTTTCAAACTAATTACACTTTCTAAAAGAAGCGAAAAGAAAAAAAACGTTTTTTTTTCTTATGATAAATGAAACTAGAACTACCAGTAGAGATATCTATCAGCAGGCGGATTCAAGTGGCTTCAAACCATTTTGTATTTTTTAAAAATCTAACCAATGTATACCCATGCAATAATGTATAGCGTCTATATTTCGAATAAAGTTTCTTTTTACAAAGCTTATATAAAGTCATCTGTCTATATGTCTGTCTGTCTGGTAAAAAGTCTGTACACGTTATTTCTCTGACACCCAATCTCGGATCAAGCTGAAATTTTGCACCATTAATTTCCCTTAACACAACAGTCAATAAAATAAATGAACCAATTCGTTACAATTAACTCTTGGCACTTAATTCTTTTGTTTGGTATCTCGAACAAGTGAGAGAAATTCTAAAGTGGCTGAAGTGGTGGTATAAGCTGAATTTGTCTCATTTACATGTTGCCGCTCTAAATTGAATCAAACAATATATAACTATACAATCTTCTCTAGTCATAAGTACCTCACCATTTGTAAGCCTCCATGCACTAAGGCTCCGTTCTGGGATTAATCCTTTACAGCACGATCCAGGTATCTGGCAGTGTTCTGTAGGGTCTGTCTGTCTCCGTACATAGCAAGACCCCCGCATGCTCCAGTTCTATCTGATTCAAGACTAGTCGTATCTTTGAATGTGTTTCTCAGCTCCCTGTATTCGTAGAGGCTGTGCTCCACGGTCTCGTCTTCAGCGTGGCAGTGTCAACATCTGGAATCGTGATTCTCCCGGATCCTAGCGAAGTAGGATCCTATCGGAAAGTGTCCAGTGCGGAATCGTGCCAAGATTGCTTGCTCCTTTCTGTCTAGTTGCCACCATTCATCTTTTTTGTTTGGTCGTTTGAGAACTTTCCAGACTTCCCGTCCAGTGCTACAAAGGTCCCAGCTGTTGTACCATTTGGACTTGATCCATTCACAAATCCTCGCTTTTGCACTTTAGTATGTTTGCGGCTCCTCTTGTGGGTCTAAAAGCGTTCCCAGCTTCGCCAAACTGTCGGCCCTCTCGTTTCCTCTGATTCCACAGTGTGATGGAATCCATTCCATCACCATACGTACCTGATGTTTCCTTTCGAGGCGCTCCACGCAAGCCATAGTTTTCGCGAGTTGTGTAAGCCATGTCTCTGGGCTCTTGAGAGCTTGCAGGCAGGAAAGTGAGTCTGTAAAGAGAGTTACATTGGCCGGTGCCACAGGAAAGTGAGTCTGTAAAGAGAGTTACATTGGCCGGTGCCACAGGAAAGTGAGTCTGTAAAGAGAGTTACATTGGCCGGTGCCACAGGAAAGTGAGTCTGTAAAGAGAGTTACATTGGCCGGTGCCGCAGTTTAATACTCTATACGTCTTTCAATATGCTCTAGGGCATTTTTGATTCCTTCCATTTCCGCAATGTAATTGCCATCTCCTGCACATGAGCCTACTAGTTCGTCGATTTCTGTTGCACTGGGGAAACTGACTACCGCTCCATAGCCCGAATTTGTTCTGCCCTGGACTTCTCACGTTTAACCGTCCGTATAAAACTTAATGGTATCTTTCGGGAATTGGGCTATGGTCTCTCTCGAAGAGACATTTAGAAAGTTTCGTGTAAATTTCTTGCTTACCTTTGGGTCGACCAATGTTTTTCTCACCTCAGGCAGCTCAGGAACAGTTACCGGGTGGAAAGCCCTCGAAGGAGAGAGCGTAGCTCTTTCCAGGGTGGGGTGGGTGGGTGGACTAAGCTCTTGGGACAGTCTAAGTACTGTCTGCATAAAGGATGTCCTTTTGAGTCAGCCCCTTCCTACCAAGTCGTCGACTAGGCGTCTGAGTGTGCCGCTGTATTTTTCGTATGCCAATAAAACAGCCATGATCAAGCCAGCGGCAATAGGGGTTGTCCGAAATGTACCACAGATTAGCCGTTAATGCTTGGTTCTGCAGTGAGTCTAAGCCCGCTTGAGACGTTTGCGAGGCGTAAACTTGTGCTAAGAGACTGTACTCGATTTATGACCTTTCCGCACCGTCTCAGCACGCTTGCCTTGGCGCCCCACTTCGTCGTAGCCATTCGCTTTATGACATTCAATCTTGCTGAGTCTTTTTGTTGTACTTCTTGCACATGGTCAGACATAACCAGCTTAGGGTCCAGGGTAACTCCCAAATAACTGGGTCGTAGGTCCGAATCGAGAGTGGCCCCATCGATTTTTAGATTTTTGGCTTCTTGGTGGATGTCTTTTCCCAATGTGAATAAGGTCTGGGCCGTTTTTGTACAGTTTATTTCCATTTTCCGGATCTCCCGGTCTGCCAGATTAGCAGGTCGTCAACGAAGAGCAGAGATCCACAAATTCAATCGTTCTGTTAGATCGTTTATATAGACTTAGAAAAGCGTACATGGTAATGACGAGCCCTGCTGTAAACCTTGCTCAAGTGTTCTTTCGCGAGATATGCTAGATCCGTAGCGCGACTGGACTGTCCTGTCTGTTAGGAAGTTTTTTAGCCACTGATACATGTTTGAGTTTACCCCAAGGTTCATCAATTTTAGCAATAATCCATGTCTCCAAACTCTGTCATAGTCTTGCTTAAGATCTAAAAATACTGCCAGTGTCAATTCGCTCTTGCGCCTTACCGTACCTCTCTGGAAACCGTCAGCTATTGACTGCATCAACACCATCAATGGCTCTTTTATGTTGCTTGAACCCGCCCTGTTCAAGTGCGATGGGTTTGCTTTTCTCCAAGTAGGCCTACCATACGAGCTTTCTGTTTATCACTCTTTCAGCTATTTTCCCTATACACGATGCTAGGGAAATCGGTCTATAGCTGTCAGGTCGGTCGGCCGCCTTTCCTTTCTTTAGTAGCGGGACTGTCGTAGCCACTCTCCAGGCCTATGGGAATTATCCTTGCGTCTAGGTCCGATTGAGCAAGTGGCATAGTTTTCTTTGCCCTTTTGGCCCCAGGTTTTATTTAGCATTTCGTTGCTCACCTTGTCCGGTCCTGGGGCTTTATGCAATCTACTTTTCTACGTTGGCCACCTCCATCAAGGTAAAGGCCGTAGTAAAGGTATTGGTCTCGGCCTCGCTGTTCACTAAACTGCGTTTTTCTTTAGCTATCCTGATACCGTCTAGAGCCATCGACATGGGGGTTTTCTTGCTTGCTTTAGAGACATCAGCGAAAAATTTGTTCAATGCCTCTGCCCTTTTGCCATCAGTTATTATGGGCCCGTTCTCAGTCTGTAGAGGTGCCGCGACCTTGAGCACCTACAATCCGGTCATGTTATCAAGTAGCCTCCACGTCTTGCGAACGTCCGCCAGATTTAAGCTCGCAATATCATATATATATATATATACATGATATATATATATATATATATATATATTTATTTATTATGACATTAGTTTAGTCTATAACAGTATTTCTATTATTTCCGCCAAAATAAAATGTAATGTGTGTAGTGTGGTGGCATTATTATATGAAAGGATACAACGGATGACTCATAGAATGGTGTGCTTTGTTGAAAACATTTTTTTAATGAGCTTCTATTTGAGGGAGGCAAAAAATGGGCTGCCTAAATGAACGTGGTTGGGAATGTGGACTTTTTATTGGAGTATGCCAAACGTTATGCGACATTATTGTAATGCTGGCTGTTCCACTGCATAAACAATCCAAACGTTATGCGACATTATTGTAATGCTGGCTGTTCCACTGAATAAACAATCCAAACGTTATGCGACATTATTGTAATGCTGGCTGTTCCACTGAATAAACAATCCAAACGTTATACGACATTATTGTAAAGCTGGCTGTTCCACTGAATGGCAAACAAGTTTGTAGTTGGGGGAGAGGCATTCAAAATGTAGTGTGTTGGGGCGTTATAATACAGGCAGACGAGGAGGCTACAATTCTACAAATGATGGGTCTAAGAAGTGTTTGTACATATAAATATGTTTGGAGGTTTCAACAGTAGCGCAGCTTGGATATCTGCTCGTATATATCTATCAATATATCAACATATCTATTATTATAAGCGCAAAAATACCACTGACTACTCACTGATTGATCATGAAATCTCTTATAAATGAAATTTCGTACACAGGTTCGTCTAAGGCACTCACTATGAATCGGATTTAACATATTTGCAACCTGGCAAGCTCTATGGCGAAAAACCGCAACCTTTCTATCAGACTTTTGCATTTTATTTTTGGTATTTCCCCAAAAAGGCAGTGTATATATAAAGCATTAAAAAGATAGCACGAAAATAGGACTTCCTGCATATTATTTCTTTTCCCCTAATTGAAGTTTTTTAAAACTTCGCTTACGTCACTTCCGCTTCCCTTTAGACGCTGACTAAAAAAACCCACCCTAAAACAAATTGATATTTTTTTTTATTTAGAGAAAACAATGCCAAAAAATAAATGCAGAGTGGGAACGGGAATTCAATTAGGGCCTTTAGAAAATGCTTTATTTTTTCTCTGGGCCAGAAACGTGCTAACTAGAGTTGATCGAAAGATGCTTAAAGAGTTAAAATTGAAAAGTGTGAAGGCGGTTGCCTGTGTGTGTCACTGTGTGCGTGTGTGAGTGTCACGGTCGAAATATAATATAGTTTAAATTAAGAAGCCGAAAAAAAGTGACCGAGGGGGGGGGGGAAAGAAAGCGATAAGTAAATTGCATTATGAAGTCAAAAGTCTATGTCGGAGAAATTACGATGAGCAGGTAAAAAACAACACAAAATGGAGGTTCCAGAGAGCAAACAAGAGAAAGAGAGAAGGAAAGAGAAAGCTGGCCGTGAAATTTCATTGTAACATATAGACTTATTCACGAGCTTAAAAAGTATGTTAGGTTGATCGTTAAAATGGCGCACGTTTATTGGAATACTAAAGAAGGGGATGTTCCAGACACAATAAACAATAGAAAGCCTGGGAACAAATTAACAGACTTAGCTGCTGTGTATTAGCTGCTACACTCTGGCAGAACCTGCGACGCCGCTGACCCCAAACTGTATCGGCACTGCGTTCCTTGGATACAACAGCTGCGTGGAGTGCTTTTTATGTAAAAAAAAAAAAAGCCGGTACTCAGTAGTTGATTGCCTAACTTTTAACTACTAAACATTATTAATATACTTTAAAATACTAGAAAAGTAATAATTTTTCAATATGTGCAGGTGCGTACTGTAACAAAAAAGATCCTGTAATGACCTGTATATATATATATATATATATATATATATATATATATATATATATATATATATATATATATATATATATATATATATTTTTCCACCCATTTCGGTATACAGTTCAGGTACACTGCAAATGAAATCCCATTGTGTTTCCAGTCAAGACTAGACCAGGTGAAGTGCCACCTAGTAATACCTTTGTTATATTTAACTGAACCTCCACATCACGTCTAATCTCATTGATCACGTGGTGCCTCATTCCAATAATAACCATAGAACTAGATTTTCAGTGGAACATCAACAGTTGATCGAAGTGTTCCAATTCATGAAAGTCACGTAGACAGATGTGCAGGATTGCTTCTCTACAGTGGCTCACAGTTTCCTCACAGGAATCACGTTTCTTAAGCAGAAATAAATAGCCAAGCGCCACATTAGACATGACTTCATATATATATCATTAAACTATAATAACACATTAGACATGACTTCATATATATATATATATATATATATATATATATATATATATATATATATATATATATATATATATATATATTTATATATCATTAAATTTATAATAATATATTTTATTACTAAGAAATAGTCTCAAATGCAAGGAACCGTGGATACAAGACAGAACATGGAAATTGATAGATGAGAGGAAAGAGGCCAAACGTAGACGAGATCAGAAAAATGAAACACAGGATCGCAGCCTAGCGGAAGAAGCCTATAGGGAAGCAGATCTGAAAGTAAAGAGAAGTTGTCGGCGAGATAAACGGGACTGGATTGAGCAGAAGGGACAAGAGGCACAAGCAGCTGCAAGCAGAAATGACACAAAAACCCTCCATCGTATTGTCCTAGATCTCTCTGGAGCAAAGAGTGGACATGGGGCACCGATAAAAGACAAGCAAGGCAAAACTTTGTTAACGAAAGAAGAACAGGATGCAAGATGGGTAGAGCACTTTAAAGAGACCCTTAACCAACTGTCGCCAGACCAAACTTACATATTCAAGGACCCCTCTCCAGACAATGATCTCAAGGTCAAGACAGACCCAATAACTGCTGAGGAGGTTACCATGGCCATTGCAGTGTTAAAGAATAACAAAGCACCAGGGCTAGACATGATATCAGCAGAAATGCTAAAATATGGGGGACATGCATCGTTAACAGAATGACAGATCTTTTAAATCTCTGTTGGCGAACTTCAAAAGTCCCAGAGGACTGGCAAAAGGGAGTGATTGTAAAGCTTCCAAAAAAGGGCAACTTGGCAGACCGCAACAACTGGAGGGGCATTACTCTCCTCTCTGTCCCGGGCAAAGTTTTCAGCACTGTTTTGTTGAGACGGCTTCAACAGTCTGTAGATGAAAGGCTCAGAGAAGAACAAGCAGGTTTCCGAAGAGGCAGATCATGTACAGAGCAGATTTTCGTTCTACGAAATATCATAGAACAAAGTCTTGAGTACCAACAACGGCTAACGATCAGTTTCGTGGACTTCAAAAAAGCGTTTGATAGTATCCACCGAGAATCACTATGGAAAATAGTTAGAGAATACGATATCCCAGAAAAATTCGTCCAGAACCTACGACATCTTTACAGTCAATCTACTTGCTGTATTAAAACAGAAGAAGGAACAACAGAGTTTTTTACAATCGAGACAGGTGTGAGACAGGGGTGCATCTTATCTCCCTTCCTTTTCCTCCTAGCCATCGACTACATAATGAGGAGAGCAATGAACCAGACTGCCTTTGGTATTCCATGGCATGAACAGCTCCGATTGACGGACTTGGACTTTGCTGATGATGTTGCACTACTCGGGGCTACAAATAAATGCATTCAAGAAATGACGGAGAGCCTAGACAGAGAGACACCCAAAATTGGCCTCCGCATAAACTTGGATAAGACTAAAATTATGCGAGTGGGATATAAGGCAAAGGGTGTCCCCGTCAGACTTGGCGATTTAAAGCTTGAAGAGCTGGACAAGTTCACGTACCTTGGCAGCATCATAACAAATGATGGAGATGCTTACCATGATGTAGAGTGCCGAATAGGAAAGGCAGGGAGCATTTTCCAAAGGCTGCAGCCTATTTGGACTAGCCAAGCAATTGGACTCGAGACAAAAATACACCTTCTCAACACAATCGTCATCCCAACTGCTACATATGCATGTGAGACGTGGAAGTCATCTGTCAAAATTGAGAAAAGACTAAATGTGGCTCAACAGAGATGGCTGAGACGAATTTTGGGAGTCAGCTACACAGATCGGGTCTCAAACAAGGAAATCCTATGCCGAACTGGGAGTCGAACACTTGGTGAGGTTGTGACTGAGCGTCGCATGAGGTTTGCGGGACATGTTCTACGTCAAAATGAATTACGCACACCAAGAGTTGCGATAACATGGAAGCCAAAACAAGGAAAGCGCAAACAGGGACGCCCTCGTATTACTTGGCGACACACCTTCATGGAGGACCTCAAAACAGTGGACACCAGGTGGGAGGAGGCTTCAGACATTGCCAGTGACAGATCTTTATGGAGACAGCTTGCCGCCCAATGCGCCGAACGGCGCGGGAGGACCTAAGTCTAAGTAAGTAAGTCTCAAATGCTGAGATAGACTCCATTGCTGTCACGTGACTTAAGGCCTATGTGTCAAGGTCTCAAGTAATGTGTAAACAGGATCATTGGTTTCGTGAACATTCAAGTTAAAATAAATATCTTCGGAATACTTTCGACATAAGGTCATAAGATTTAGATATATCTACGGATTATACATAGACATATTAGCCACGCTATTCCATCGATATATTGACATTTTAAAGATCTTGCAGATTTATAGAGATTTTATATTCAACCGGAGGTATTCCTTAAGTAGTTTTGGACTTCAATGTACACGTAGAAAGTGGTTTTAAAATTGCATTGATCGAATCAACATTGAAAAGTGGATTTAAAATATATCAAAATTGGAATATATTCACATTGTTTTACTGCAATCAATGCAGGCACAAACCTACAGACTTTCAAAACAACGAGGACATTGAAAGTGTTTCAGTTTGTGTTTTAGGTGTATAACATGACTTTAAATTTGATTTAAAAAAATAAACATCAACATCATCAATACCAAAAAACAAGAAAAACATGACAAAAATACTTAACAAAAAAAAACAACAGTTGGTAAAAATATTTCTAATCGCACAGATTTTCAGTTTTTAGACTAGATAGATCCATTATAAATTTAAATACATGACTGATCCAAACTAATTGATACAATTACGGCTCTGGTATGCTCTATTTTCTTAAAAATTTATTCTAAAAAAATATTTATCTTGTTGAAACCTAAATGTAGTCCTCATAATAAGCCACACATTTCAATCGCGGTAGTGAAAGATATTTTGTCAAAAAGATATAGATATAGATGTGAAAGTTAAATATAGCCTTATGTTCTTTGGTGAATTATCTACTTATGGTCTACCAAATGCGTGTACTTTTGTTAAAAACAAACAATAACAACTAACGCTGCACATTTAATACACCTTTATGCACACATTTGTTAAGAAAGAAGTCATAAGCAGTTTGTTTCATAGATGTTTTGTCTACGATTCCAAAGATGAAGGATGAGGCAGTATTTCATAATTCCACGGAAATCCAGTAGCGATTTGATGAGTATTTTGCCACATCTTGTCTTGTCCGCCAGGGGCCTGACTTTGGCAAGGGCCCTTCTTAAGTCACACATATGTTTCCCAGGGCTTTCCAAGGTCATCTGTTGCCAGCTTCTTTCCCACTTGCCAATGATGGAAAAGTGGCACATGTTTTTTTTAAATCTTTATATGGCTTCAGGGATTTGTAAAGCTGACTTGAAGTTTCGTTTGGGGACTTCTGGAACATAAGTTCCATTTTTCTGATAAAACGAGGCGGCAGCCTCAGCAAATTAATTGACGTCTAGTTGAAGCTTCTTCTTGGTGTTACAAGAAGGTTGCAATCATCCGCATAAAGAAGCTCTCTGTTATGAAAATTGTATTCTGTATCGGTTATCGTTATGTTTACATGTGCTTGTAACTCGTCCGTGAGAATGTGTTCACGAAATGTTTGTTGTGTAGTCATTCAGTGTATTAAAGCCATACTATACAGACATGGTTTTTGACTCTCTCATCTTTATGCTCATAACAATTTAATACACTGAATCCAAAACTGTGAAGTTGTAAGAATTTCGAAATGGATAGGATATTTCAGCCAGAGAATTTTGACATCGAGCCCACAGCACCTCAAGCAGCAGAGCATTGGCAGCACTGGTATGAAACTTTAAAATTTTTTATATCAGCAGTATCAGTAGATAATTTTGATACTAAGAAACTACTGATAAACTATATCTCTCCTGCTGTATATCAAATGATACTTGATAAAGAGACATTTGATGAAGCAATCCAGACTCTAAATGGCATCTACATTCAACCAAAGAATGAGTGTTTGCTAGGCACAGGTTAGCTACTTGCAAACAAGATAAAAACAAGAGCAAAGTCAAACTATAGACGCCTACATGCAGAAATTAAGAATTCTATCCAAAGATTGCAACTTCAGGGCGGTGACTGCCCAACAACACAGAGAAGAGGCTATTAGAGATTCGTTTATCAATGGACTAGTGTCCAACAGCATTCGAAAACGTCTACTTGTAAAGACTGTTTTGAGTTTAAAGGACGCCTTTGAGGAGGCTCGCTTACTAGAACTTGCTTATCAGCACTCATTACAGTATAAATCATCACAGCCGGAAACGAATTGCGCGGCAACTACTCCCACGAATTCTTCGGCCTCACCCGTGCCAAATGTAACGATTCCTCGAAATGCATTAGCTAACAGGTGCTACTTTTGCGGCAGGGTTAAACATCGCCGCTCTCAATGCCCTGCACGGGAAGCCACATGCAACCAGTGCTCCAAAAAGGGCTATTTTCAGAAAGTTTGTAAATCTAGGGCTTCAACAGTTTCGGCTATCGCTACTGTACAGCATATGAATCTAAACAAATCTACAATACCTATTTGCATCAACAATGTGCTATTGAAGACCCTAGTAGACACTGGGAGCTGTGAAAGCTATATTTCGACGCACATCGCTAAGAAGCACAAATGGTAAACATGTTCCTCAGGCAACAGAATCTTTATGGCTTCCACCCATCTATCTCGAATCACTCAAGGACATATCTACGCTAACATAAAATGAACGATACGAGGGAGTTAGACTTTCTCTACTAGACAATTTATGCTCTGACGTAATTCTTGGACTTGACTTTATAAGTTTGCACCAAAATCTGTTTATTCCTTTCGATGGTCAGAAACCATCGTTGTGCCTGAATACTCTCCAGCCAGCGAAGGTAGAAGCTCCTAGCCTATTTAGTAATCTGTCACCAAACTGTACCCCAGTGGCTACAAGGTCTTGCAGATACTCAATTCCAGATAGAAAGTTTATAGAGAAGGAAATTCAACAACTAATAAAGAATGAAATTATTGAACCATCTAAATCTCCCTGGCGTGCAAAAGTCCTAGTCACAACATTGACAGACATAAGAAAAGACTACAGCCAAACCATAAACCGGTTCACTCAACTAGACGCCTACCCTATGCCCAGAATTGATGAACTAGCAGAAAAGATTTCCCAGTACTCTGTATATAGCACTTTAGACCTGAAAAGTACATACCATCAGATTCCTTTAAAAGAAGAGGAAAGGCCGTTCACAGCCTTCGAAGCATGTGGGAAACTGTATCAATTCCGTCGGATTCCGTTTGGCGTTACAAATGGAGTCGCCTGTTTTCAGCGTACGATTGACAAAATCATCGAAGACGAACGACTCACTGACACTTTTGCTTATGTGAACAAAGTGACCATCTGCGGTATGGACTCTGAATCACACGACTGAAACCTACAGCGATTTCTTGATAGTGCTCAAAAGTATGGAATCACTTTTAATGAAACAAATAGTGAAATTAGCACTGCTAAAGTGAGACTGTTAGGATACGAGATTTCCAGAGGACAACTTAATCCGGATCCTGAGAGATTTCGCGCTTTAAGGGAATTACCCGTACCGGTGAACATGCGTGAACAGAAACGAGTAGTGGGTCTTCTGGCTTACTACTCACAGTGGATACCTAACTTTTCAACAAAAATTAGCCTGTTAACAAGAAATCAACAATTTCCTGTCTCCGAAGAAATCAAAAGAACATTTAAAAGTTTAAAAAAATGAGCTTGAAAAAGTCGCCGTATATACTATTGATCCGAATCGCCCTTTAACCGTTGAGACGGATGCTTCTGATATAGCCATTGCAGCTACCCTCAACCAAGATGACCGGCCCGTTGCTTTCTTCTCTCGCTCATTAACAAAAAGTGAAAGAAAACATTCTTCAGTTGAGAAAGAAGCATATGCCATTGTTGAGTCGCTGAGGAAATGGAAACATTTCTTAGTTGGTAAAACGTTCACACTTGTTACGGATCAACGATCTGTCTCTTTCATGTATAACAGGGCAAACATAGGGAAAAATTAAAAATGAAAAAATCCAGAGGTGGAAACTAGAACTCTCGTGTTTCCACTATGACGTCATCTATCGCCCTGGCAAGCAGAACACTGTAGCTGATACATTTACCAGAAACTATCTATCTGCTATCACTTGCAATGACCTTAAATTGCTGCATACTAGTCTTTGCCACCCGGGCGTTACTCGACTATTGCACTACGTAAGGACTAAAAATGTTCCATTTTCAAGTCTCAAGTTTGAATTCAAAGCATTTAAAAAAAATGTTTTTGAAAAGCCAACACGGAAACCTTCTCCCAGATACCCCTCCCCCCCCCCACCTCACTGATCCACAAAAGGGATTGAACCATAGCGCAACGAGCATGCTATACGCGCGGAAGTTGCGTTTAACTAAATAATTACTACTAATATTTCCAATCGCACAAATTTATTATTGTAAGTCTAGATCTACCAAAAATTAATAACATGATTGATTAAAAATAATTGCTTCGATTTCACTCAATATAATCTTTATGATTTGTTGAAAGAAGAGTATTTTATATATTTTACTTGTTTTCTTTATTCTCTATTTTATCGCTAACACATTTCTCTATGTGAGCAGGTCAGGGTGGCGCTACTGAGTGAGGCCTTTTTGTTATCTGTTGCTGCTCAACATTTATTCATTTATAACAGTAGGCAGGTGGTAGCTCTACTGGGTGGGCCCAATCTGTGCACCTCGGTCTGCGACCAAGGGGCTAGAGTCGCCTAAGCAACCAGACAGCACAATCAAACTAAACTAAACTAAACTAGCTTACTAAAAATAAAATAACAAACTGAAATTATAAAAGGAACTTATATATATACTTTATTTACATGAAACAAAAACAACAGTAATAAAACTAAATATACACACTACTAAACGATTGATCAACCCTACCGAACTGAACCTAACAAATAAAGCAGCTATTCGGCAGGACTAGAACAGTAAGCTAGTAGCAGCAGCAATAATTACTACAGTAGCTATGGCAGTAATAACTGCGGCAGACAGTTAGGCAGTAATAACTGCGGCAGACAGTTAGGCAGGAATTATAGCCTGCAATTACAAATACATAAAACATAAGACATAATTATTCATAATATAACAAAATAATAATGAACTAGACCTAGTCTAGCACATACACATACCTAAAGGCATGAGGTAAATACTATTACCTTCATTTATCTAATACAAAGACAAACATTATTATTATTATGATACCTACTTAAAAGCTTACGCCACAACACATGTTGGGCCAGATAATAATAAACATAAATCTAGATTTGGCTTAACAAAGCCGCCATCATGGAGCGTTGAGTAGGACGCAGCCATCTTCTACATTAAAAATTAAAATCGGCAACATGCCAACTTGTTGGAACCGTTATCCTAACAATATTATAATATTAATAAAAGTACTTTTAGAAGACATAAAATAATAAAATATTTACAAATAGACAAACAATAGAAAAACAATAAGGGGATCATTAAGGATGGCTAAAAGGGGTGACGCTACTCAAGTCTACGGAACTTCCGGTTCCATCAGAGGTAATCATGGCTAATTAACTAGCCAGTTATGCCACTACACTAATCAGTCTGCATCTAGACTATAGCAATAGATGTAGATCTAGAAACAATTAATACAAATACAAACTAAAGAAAGTAAAAATAAAAACATTTTCCAACTTTACAGGCGGTCCCAGCTGAAATTATACAACACACAATTAACTTTATACAGGCACCAATGTCAGCACTGACCACTGGTCAAGACAAAAGAGAGCTCAACGTGGTTCCGGTGCTAGCTATAACTGGTCAGCGCGAACATATCGGAGAGCATGAAATCACGCTAAATATCTAAAACTAAACTGGACTACCGATTTCCCTAATTTGTACCTAGCCGTACACAACAATAAAATCTAGCAAATTACTAAAGACACGGACTACACAACCTTATATACCAAATTAAACAGCATTAAAAAGAGAATCTTAAAATTTAAATCCTACATAAAATACAAAAAGGAAGGTAAAAAGTTATTTCTATTCTAAACTCATATGGGGGCTCTATACCGTTTACAGACCTGCACATAAACTGATATTAAAAAATAACAACCAATCCAACTCTAATGCCAAAGACAAAAATAAGCAGAAATAACCAGGGACAAAAAAATAGGAAATAACATCCACAGCTCTAAGGCTAGTTAACTATTTTCAAAAACTACTTTTCCTCTACGAGTAAAACACAAATAACAGAAAAAGACTAAAACTAGCAGAAAGTTATAAATAGCGGAAACTACAAAATACTCAGCACTGAACTATAAAAATTAAAAAGGACCTAAAATTACAAACATCATAGCCCTGGCTATATAAATAAAATAAATTGGATAAAATTAGGTCAAAAATTAGATCTAGGAGCGCCAGCTCACATCTATATGGCTTTCTCTTTTTCCCCCACTCTTTCTTTTGAACATGATATTGTTAATAAAGAGCGAATTGCTGTGAATTAACTTAATGATGAAAATTAATTATCATCTTTAAAAATATGCACTTTTCAGAAGCTACGTTTAAAGAATAATTATTCAGACTACGTTGCCCTAAATAGTTTACGTAGAAAAAACTAGTAATACCGGCACAACGGGAGACAATCTATATGTTTAGAATCGGTAGTTACAAGGTAGTTGAAAGATGTAAATGTTGTTTGTAGAAGTAAGAACAGTACTGAGTGAAATACAAGGTGTAAGGAAACAAGATGGCTTGTGCGGCGGGCGTTGATTTAAAAAAAAATTAAGCGTTATTACGTAACCACCCGGGATTAAGAATTTTTTTCCTTGTTAGGCTTTCAAAAATATATAGCATATTATAAGTACACAATTTGGTGGATGAACGGTGCTAACCCTAAGTTAAACCAATTGTATGAAGACTCTTTGTTTATTGAAATGTATAGAAGTGAAACGTTTATCCATCAAGGTGAAATATTATCAGTACTACATATGTAATTTCCTTCTAGGGAGAGTCCTTGCTGTTATCTCATGAACCATTCTTGTTTTTACTTATTTCAATTTTAATATGTTAAAGACATTCAAGACAATGAGCAGGTTTTACTTGATCTTTTTCTTGTTTTGTTTCTGATCTATAATGTATCGAAATGTTTCCTTGAAGATTTTCTTGAACATGAGTTGTTGTTTCTAAAAGCAGGCACTAACAAGTTTCTTTCAAGTATTCCCATTTCAATCTACAGGATCGTATTTCTGAGTTAAAGTCCTTAATTATTGGCATTACAAATGTGTGAGGAGAACAAGGAATCCACTAGACGCAGTCATGAAATCCAAACAATTCCAGTTCCATTTCTCTTTGTATAGACTATTCAACCAGGAGTTCACTGTGTCCAGCAGTTTACTATGGGATTGGGTAATCAGCACACTGATAAAATATCTTTTTTTCTTGCTCACTAAAGATTTAGAAGTCTAATCATTGTCTTCAGTTCTCTAATCATTGTCTTCAGTGAAGTTGCCTGACCTTGTGATTGTCTGTGATGTAGCCTGACCCTGTGATTGTCTGTGACGCAGCCTAACCCAGTGATTGTTTTTGACGTAACCTGACCCAGTGATTGTCTGTGACGTAGCCTGACCCAGTGATTGTCTGTGACGTAGTCTTACCCTGTGATTGTCTGTGACGTAGTCTTACCCTGTGATTGTCTGTGACGTAGTCTTACCCTGTGATTGTCTGTGACGTAGCCTGAACCTAGGATTGTTTTATCTCGTCTGTCAAATGTGAAGGCCTGAAGTCCAATAAAACGTGTACGCGGACTGCATTGAACTCTGTCCAGACTGGCATTAACTGGGCTAAACTGGGCGTCAGAATCAATACACTTCCCCCGCTAGCTAGACACTCTAGATACTGGTAAAGAGCCTTCCATTTTAGAGGGGTTTGTGTGTTGAATTAAATCTAGTTCCTGGCAATTGAAGCGTCTAAGTGTTTGCTAGAATGAAACTCAGCTACTTAATGGGAAATTTCAAATCGTTTTTTATTGACTCGTCTTCCTGGCTTTACGATTCCTACGTAATGAGCTGTAACCCAAGAAGTCTAATGCTTGGATATAAATATAGAAACAGTTCTAATACGACATAGATACATTAAAAAGAAAAGGAAATAAAGGGAGTTTTTATTGTACATAAACTCGTGTGCAGCCCCTGTGTTTCAGTCATAAATACATATTAAGGTACATAGGGGGACATCTCTATGTCATTGTTTAAAAAAATGATATACGTATTTGGTTAGTTTTTTTAAAACAAAAGCAAAGAATTTTGTAAGACCAAAAGTAACTGTTGCCTTTTTTTTCAATTCCTAGAAGTAGTCAAACATTTATTTGACAAATATCAAATTATCATATTTTCAAATGATGTATTTGTATGAGAAGTCAGTTTGCATAATAAAAACCAATAGTTCACTTTTTAAGACCATGTAGATATACAGGCTTTTTAATCGTTCAGCCCTAAGTGGTACAGACATCAGATATCTAATAGCATCTAATATCTAAGTTAGCGACAAAGTCAGCGATAAGTCAGCGACAAAGTCAGCGACAAAGTCAGCCATCTGTTTGATTGAAATATAATAAAGAGAACACTATCTTCAAGACCTACATCTGTGCACTTACGCAAAACAACATTGATCAAACAAACAAAAAACATTTTAAAAAATAAAGCTGATATTAAGTGTAATTGAATCAATTAGTTTGGACCAGTGATAAATCTGTGCGATTAGAAAATATTTTTACCAATTGTTTTTGTTTAGCGCAATTAAATGCAATCGATGCACTATGATCCTATCACTAGTCTGGACCTGTTGGGGAAGGGGTGGCTGGGAAAGGAGGGTATCTGTGTAAATGTTTCCGTGATCGCTTTTTAAAATGCATTAGCAAAAACAACTTTTTCACTTCTTCAAGGGGACTAATTCAACTAAAAATAATAATTAATTACCAAAATTTGAATAGCTCATAGGGTTTTAAAAGTAGGAGCTAAAATAGTTACGCTAGAAAAGTTTGTTTAATTATCAGCATACTTATCATCGATGGGTTATTTTTGACTAATATTCTGCAAGTTTTCATGACATTTTTGTGGAGTTTTTAATTTAAATTCCACCAATTCATTTCCACTCTCTTCATGGGTTCAGACACAAAGGTACAAATGTGTGAACGAGTATTTAAAAATAAGTCTCTAACGGTTTTCATAGAAATTTGACAGTTTGTGTATATCTTTGAGAAGAAGAATGAGTACCTTATCTTATCTTATAAAAATCGGACGTTGCTACAAAAAAGAAGATGAATACGTCTGTCACAGATTCCTATTAAATCTATACTTATAACTCGATAGAATCTACCTTAGGTCTCGATACGTCTAGGTGTCCCTGGTTCAGTTCTAGTTAACGAAATAAAACAATGAAACCACTAGATCAAACACATAAACTTTAATCAGCTTTACTGCATATCACACACGCTGGTCTCTCTCTGACAACAAAACACACTTCCGGTCATTCGCGCAGATTGTAAAAATAGATTATACATACACACATGCTTCCGTGACATCTCAATATAACAAAATTTTGATCCAAATTTATTATTACGAGTGGGGTGCTCTTTTAGAATCAATCCCCATTAATTTGGAACATGGGGTACTCTTACAAGCAACCTCATCTCATTTGTAACACCTCTCCTAAAATTATAATCAATTTTTACAAAGATACTTAAAACACTATTATTAAACAAGCATAAAACATTAAAACACAATACAACAAAAATGTTAATTCGATAGGCCACAAAGGCTCTGAATATGCCACACAGGCGTATATGTATCCAAACAAACTTGAACATAGTCACACAGACTTTAATGTAGTCACACAGACTTTAATGTAGTAGGCACACAGTCTATAGTTAAGACACACAGTCTTAGAAGATGAAGACACACAGTCTTAAAAGATGAAGACACACAGTCTTAAAAGCTGAAGACACACAGTCTTAAAAGATGAAGACACAAAGTCTTAGTTGTAGACAGAAAGTCTACCATCAAGCAACAAAGTCTAAACTGTTGAAGACACAAAGTCTTTGATGAAGCAACACATGCTTGTGAGAAGCCACGTAGGCTTATATCTATGATAAGCGTGACAGAATGTCCGCTACGACGTTTCCTTTACCTGGAATATGCTGCACTTCGAACTGAAAGTTCTGAAGCATCAGGGCCCAGCGAGTTACCCTGGAATTCACCGACTTACGTGTGTTTAAACAGATCTGTGCGGAGTACGAATGTTCTGCCTAACAGGTATCTGGCCAACTTGGTTACTGCCCAAACAACTGCCAAGCACTCTCTTTCTACGGTGCTGTATCGTTGTTCTGCTGACGACGACTTTCTACTGACGTACATAACGGGATGTAGAATGCCCTGTGATTCCTGTGCTAGGCATCCCCCGATAGCAACAGCAGATGCATCAGTAGCTAGTATGAATTCCTTCTGACAGTCAGGTAGACGCAGGATCGGCTCCTCAGCAAATGCCTTCTTGATCTTCTGCAGCGATACTTCACAGTCATGTGACCATCTGATCACGTTGGGTGCTCCCTTTCTGGTCAGGTTTGTGAGTGGCTCAGTCATCTCTGAAAAATCCGCTATAAGCCTTCGATAGAAGTTGCAGAGTCCCAATAAACTACGGACCTGTCTCTTGGTTGTTGGCTGACGAAGATTCATAATCCGTTGTCGCAGTTCAGGTTGTGGTTTCAGTGAGTGTCCTCCAATTACATATCCTAGAAAGGAAATATTCTTGCAACCAATCTCCACTTTAGATGGTCTCACGGTTAAACCATTTCTCCTCAATGTATCTAGAACCATTTCTAGATGTTGTAGGTGATCTGACCAAGTAATGTCATGAATGCAGATGTCGTCTAGGTAGCACAGTACATGGGGTAGATTAGACAACGCCTTTCTCATCATTCTGCTGAACGTTGCTGGTGCGTTGACAAGCCCGAAACTCATGATATTCAATTGAAACAACCCAAAAGGACTACTAAACGCTGTAAGTGGTTTAGCTTTATCTACCAAAGGTATCTGCCAATACCCAGGGTCAAGTCTAGCTTTGTAAAAAATGTTGCGTCTGCCATTTGAGGTAACAAGTCTTCAGGATTGGGTAATGGTTCCGAATCAAGCACAGTAACTTTGTTAAGCTTCCTGTAGTCAACACATATTCTTACTGCGCCTGATTTTTTTCTAACCACCACCATAGGTGCCGTGTATGGTGACTCTGTTGGTGATATAATATCTAACTTCAGCATCAATTGAATCTCTTCTTCCACTTCCTTCATATACCCTAAAGGTACTGGATACGGTTTCTGTTTCACTGGTTCACAGTCTTTGAGAATGCTGTCATGTTTAATTGCCGCAGTTCTCCCTAGTACATTGGTCAATATATCATCATATCTAGCCAGTACTTCTTTCACTTGCTTCGTTTGCACTGATAGTGACTCTTCAATTTTGCAATCTGTCCAAGTTTCTGATTGCTTTAAAGTTAATACAGATAGTAATGATCCAGTCAATTCATTTTCGACTTTCTCTGGTTCATTAACTATCTCACAGCTGGAACGTACTACTTCAACAGTGTTAGCATTACTTTCCTGTGACTTTCCACCAAACTCTCTTAACATATTGATGTGAAAAGTTTTCAGTTGGTATTTTGGTAATCTACTGCAGTTATATTTTTGATTACTTCAAATGGTCCTTGCCACTGAACAATCAGTTTGCTGTCTTTCCTTGGAAGTAGTACATACACAAGGCTTCCTCCTTGAAGTTTTATAAAAGTTTTATTTCTGTTAACAATGGTTCTGTGTCGTGCTAACTGTGACTCTAATGCTTACTTTGCAAGTTGACATGTTGTTATCACTTTCTCTCTGAGCTCGACGACATGTTGATAGCTTGTTCTAGATTCATTATCAATATTTTTTATTTGTCCACAAATCTTTCAACAAACTAAGTCAAACATGTCGGGTTTGCTCCATACAATAATTCAAATGGTGAAAATCCTGTACTTTCTTGTGGAACTTCTCGGTAAGCAAAGAGAACTGCTGGGATGTACAGGTCCCAGTCTGCTGGTCTGTCTAGTGCCTAATAATCGTTTCAAAGTCCCGTTCCACATCTCGCAAACCGAATTGCTCTGGGGCCTGTAAGGCGTTGTGAAGGTTTGACGAATCCCTAACTGTTTCAGAAATTGATGTGTTAACTCGGATGTAAACTGAGTCCCTTGGTCACTTAGAATTTCTTCTGGGAATCCTAAGCGAGAGAAAATGTTTAACAATTCATGAGTTACATTTTCTGCAGTTATTGTCTTTAATGGCACGGTCTCTGGCCAACGTGTGCATAGGTCAACCATCGTAAGGATGTATCTATATCCTCTTTTAGACATAGGGTTTATGGGACCCACAATGTCTACGGCTACTTTCTGAAATGGTCTATCTTGCAGATCTGTGACCTGTAATGGGGCTTTTGTATAACGATCTCTGGGCTTTGTACAGGCACAAGTGCTGCACGCTGAACAATATTTTTTCAAATCTTTAAATATTTCTGGCCAGTAAAAGTTATTCAGAATTCTTTTTCTTGTTCGCGCTGTCCCCATATGACCCGCAAAAGGTGAGTCATGACCTAACTCCAAAATTCTTTTTCTTTCGGCGGCAGGGACGACTAGCTGTAGTTTCTCTTTGTTATCTTGTCTCATCAGAAGCCCATTCTTCACTTTAAATTTACTGGTAGGACGCTCAGCCAATTCAAAAAGTTTAACCAACGTTTGGTCCTCCTTTTGTTTCAATGCATAACTGGATGTTAATTCTGATTCTGGCTGTTCAATCTGACTGTAGGTTCGGTTGTCCCATGTTTTCTATTACACCAGATTGAGATCTAGTTACCGCATTTGTAACTTCTGACATTGCTGACCTTTGCCACTTGTAGATATATGTGATGCTAGGCTCAGTTATGCCAGTCACGTTTCCTAGAATCAAGTCAGCTGCAGGCCTCTCCAACACACATGCTTCAAATTTCCCAGATAAAAATGGCGTATCTATGTCAATGACAGCTGTGGGATATTCTTCAATTATTCCTCCAAATGTCATACATTGGACTTTCTTACCCGTCAACTGGTGAGGGTGCACATGTAGTCTCTTCACTCCGATTGTGGTCGCTCCTGTGACTCTCAAGACCCAAATAGATTTTTTCCTAACAAATCCAGGATACATTTTTAATTTCCCAGCGTCACAAGTTACAGCTCCAGCAGCCATCTGGATCTGATCAGATTCATGAGGGAGTTGTTCACCATGTTGATAGTCTATGCACACTGACAATTGTATCGAGTTGTACACCATGTTGATAGTCTATGCAAACTGACACATTGTAGGGAGTTGTTCACCATGTTGATAGTCTATGCACACTGACACATTGTATGGATGTCCAGTTGGTCTTCCCCTGTTGCTGGTTTTAAACTCCTGACTTCTGCTTGAAGCCATAGTCTCATTTCGTCTTAATGGGCTTTTGTTTCTACATTGGGCTGCTAAATGTCCCGTTTTGAAACACTTAAAACATTTTCTTTTTTCACCAACACTTCTTTTCTGCAGACGGTCCTGTCTCCATTCTTGTTTAAAGCGACTACTGTTATCATTAGTCTTTGCAGCAAAGGCAAACTTGCTAGTTATCAAGTTTTCCTCCCTTTGAATTGTTTGCTCTGGATGTGCAGTAATATATTACTGAGACAACTTGACTGCTGTTGGCACATCTTTCGGTTTCCTTTAATGTAGAAAAGCCACTAACTGAGGGTTGCATGATGCGAGGATCTTGTCTCTGATGAACAGATCAATGAGACCTTCGAATGTCTTTTCAGTGTTAGACAATACAACCCAACGCATTAGGTATCTGGTTATGTCCTCAACAAATTCATGAAATGGCTGGTTTCTCTCTGGTTTAGCTTTATGGAACTTCTTTTCATTAATACCTCCTTCACCTTGTCATATACCTCTAAATCTTTCTTAGAAAAGTTGATACAAGCTTGCAGTGCCTTTCCTTGTAACAATGTGTAAAGATGACTTCCCCACTGAGATTTAGGTATTTCTGTAGCTTGAGCATGCACTTCAAATCTCGCCAAATATGCATCCATTTGATCCACGTTCTCATTAAAAGGTGACAACTTTGGTTTCCATACAGGTTTGATATGCTCTTTGAGTTCTCCTTTCGTCTCCCTAAGCTCCAACTCTCTGACTCTCAATTTGTGTATTTCTACATCAGCTTCTTTCTCTTTAGCTCTTACTTCTGCCTCTTTAGCTCTCTCCACCGCCTCTCTTTCTTTAGCTCTTTCCACCGCCTCTCTTTCTTTAGCTCTTTCCACCGCCTCTCTTTCTTTAACACGTTCCTCACGCTCTCTGTCTTCTCTTTCTTTCACCCACTCCTGTAGAGCTGTCCCCGACAATCCCATTTCTTTTCCAGCGGCTATTATCTGTGATAATTTGTCTGCTATCCTTGTTTATGTGTGTAGCATCAAATATAAACAATACAAATTACTTTGTCACTGTGTTTGACCTAGTTTCGTCTCTACTGATTGACTTAGATTTTTTTCCCGCCGTTACACTTCACGAATTCACGGCCTTCTTGGTCCTTGACCTTTTCACAATGGCGAACCGCAGTTCTGCCTAATGTCTTCAAAGACTAACTCAAGTAACTAGATAAACGAGCCTCCAAATATGTCACAGATTCCTATTATATCTATACTTATAACTCGATAGAATCTACCTTAGGTCTCGATACGTCTAGGTGTCCCTGGTTCAGTTCTAGTTAACGAAATAAAACAATGAAACCACCAGATCAAACACATAAACTTTAATCAGCTTTACTGCATATCACACACGCTGGTCTCTGTCTAACAACAAAACACACTACCGGTCATTCGCGCAGATTGTAAAAATAGATTATACATACATACACACATGCATCCGTGACAACTTCTCATGTATATTCTTAGGTCGATCTAGTCATGCAAGTTAAACCAATAGCTTAAATTGTGCCAAGTCATTGGTTTTTCTTAAATCAACCCATTCCATGTTCTAATAGCACTAGGGAAGGAAGAAGGAGGATTTATACAGATGTGCCCTAACACATGGAACGAGGAATGTGCCTTTATCTTCATGCCTTTCTGAGTATTTGATTAGGTTTTGTTTCTGTATTTGAAGATTATGGTTCAGTGTTTTATGCATAATTGCTATTTTACTTGTGGGCCTTTTCTCCTAAATGTTGTGATTTGACTAAAAGTGTTACTCTGGTTTCAACATTCTAAGTTTTTCATTTATCATTTCAGATTTCAATTGGACTTGTGTCTTCAAAAATTTAGGTCACTTCAAACTTCGTAAACATATTTTTGTTGGGTTCAAATGTTCGTAAACATATTTTATAAACCTGTTGGTGGCACAGATGGGGGTGGTGTGTGTGTGTGTAGTCAGCCAACGCTAATCGCCCCAGGCCAGCGCCAGACGAGCAGTCGAGCGTGACGAGTTACTACGGTCAGCCGAGACGAGTTTCAACATGACGGTTCTGGAAGGATCGGCGTCGTGAACACAGCTCAGGAGCGTCACGAGATTTGTTGTCAACTGACCACCCAGAAACGTCAAGCGGCGTTCTGTCCGGTTCGAGAAGGCCACCAGGGACCCTATATAAAGAGCGAAGGTATCAGAGACCAGTCTGTCACATCTTCCCGATCTACAGTTCGTTACAACGGATTAAAGAGACAAATAAAAATGCAGTTTTTTGGATTATGGGTGACTTCAACCTACCTGATATAAATTGGAAAACACTAACCATAGATAAACACCAAAACCTTAAGGACATAAATGAGCTTTTCATAGAAACTTTACACAACCTAAGTTTAGATCAAATCATTAAAAAGCCAACTAGATTAAACAACACATTAGATCTCTTCTTAACCAACAGACCTGGATTAGTAGTTGATTATGATATTATCCCTGGTCTATCAGACCATGAGATCATAAAAATACACAGTCAGATAAAAGCAGTAGCCAATACAAAAACCAAAAGAAAAATCTTACTCTGGAATAAATGTAACCTAACACAACTACACCAAGCTGCATTAAACTTTCAACAAACATTCTTATTAGAAAAAGACATTAACCAACCAGTCGATGACCTCTGGAATTTCATTAAAAACCATCTTAAAAGCATTATAGAAAATCATATACCAACTAAATACACATCAAACAAAATAAATAAATGCTGGTTTAATAATAGACTAAAGAAGCTTTGTAACCAGAAGGAAAACCTATATAGAAAATTTAAAGAAACCAAGGCAGAAAGAGTTTACAAAAAGTATATAAAAATTAAACACCTAACCCAAAAAGTAAGCAGACAGCTGCAGAGTGAATACATAAACAATGTAATATCTAAAGATAACAACAAAAACCTATGGTCATACATTAAGTCTAAGAAAATGGAAACAACAGGCATAGCGCCATTAAAAGATGAACATAACATAATACATAATGATAATGAAACTAAAGCAAACATCCTAAACAAATACTTTGCATCAGCATTCTCAGCCCCAGGAGACAAAGACATATTTCTTAATTTGAACCAAGTAGACAACATAGAAGATTTAGTAGTACAAGAAAATGGAATTAAAAAACTATTAGCCAACACCAAACCAAATAAAGGGTCTGGACCTGATGGTATTCCAGCTAGATTACTCAAAGAACTAAGCAATGAGCTAGCCCCAGTGTTCAAAATACTCTTTCAGGCATCGCTTAACCAGGGCAGAGTACCAAAGGACTGGAAAGAAGCTAATGTCACCCCCCTATTTAAAAAAGGAGAAAAATCTGATCCAGGAAACTACAGACCAGTATCACTTACCAGCATCACATGTAAAATACTAGAACACATAATATGTAGCAACATCATAAACCACTTAGACAAACATAATGTCCTCACCCCATACCAACATGGCTTTAGGAAATATAGATCATGTGAAACACAACTAATAGGACTAATTGATGATTTCTCAAAAGGTTTAGATAATAGTGAACAAATAGATGCTATCTTACTAGATTTTTCCAAGGCTTTTGACAAAGTTCACCACCATAGTTTGCTTAAAAAATTAAAATATTTCGGCATTAACGGTCCACTGTATCAGTGGATTAAAGATTTTCTGATAGGGAGAGAACAAACTGTAATAATAAATGGCTCTAAATCAACTCAGATGTACCTCAAGGAACAGTCTTGGGTCCACTACTATTTTTAATTTACATAAATGATTTACCAAATTGCATTAGTTCAGGAACAAAAGTCAGATTATTTGCAGACGATTGCATAATATATAGAACATAAAAACAAAACAAGACACAGATATTTTACAAAGAGAATTAGATGAATTACAGAAATGGGAATCAAATTGGAGCATGTCTTTCCACCCAGAAAAATGTCAGTTGTTAAGAGTAACAAAAAAAATTAAACAAATTAATTCCACTTATCTTATTCATGGCAAACCAGTAACACAGACTAAAAACTCAAAATACCTAGGTGTTATAATAAATGAAAAACTGTCATGGAATCCACATATTGATGAAACTATAAAAAAATCCAACAAAGCATTAGGGTTTATTAAAAGAAATTTCTATAAATCAAATAAGAACATAAAACTAAAATGTTATTTAACCTTGGTTAGGCCAATAATAGAATATGCATCCACCGTGTGGGACCCCTCAACTCAAGAAAACATTAAGAAACTGGAACAAACACAAAATAGAGCAGTGAGATTCATAACAAACGAATATTCACATTTGACTAGGGTAACAGCATTAGTAAAATCACTAAATTTAGAAAGCCTTCAGGACAGAAGACTCAAAAGTAAAGTAGCAATTATACATAAAACACTGAACCATAATCTTCAAATACAAAAACAAAATTTAATAAAATACTCTGAAAGACACAAAAATAAAGGCACATTCCTCGTCCCATATGCTAGGACAAATTTGTACAAATACTCCTTCTTCCCTAGTGCTATTAGAGCATGGAATGGGTTGCCTGAGCTAGCCAGAAAAACCAGTGACTTGGCAGAATTTAAGTCATTGGTTAATATGCATGACTAAATGCATGACGCGTAGGACGTAATCATCTTCTTTTTTGAAGTAACGTCTGTATTATATAAGATAAGATAAGGATCAGTACAAGTCCGAGACGAGACAGAGAGACCAGTGCAAGAGTTGATACGGCGGAAAGATATTTGTACTATATTGGCTGTTATTTATTGACATTAAACTATTACGTTAATGAAGCCCAGAGTTGTCAAGTTCTTTAAGTTGGTGGTGTCGTGTGGTGCAGTTTGCAGCGAGTCTGGATAGTGAGATTCGTAACAATATATTTGTTGGGTCCAAATGTTCATAAACATATATTTGTTGGGTCCAAATGTTCGTAAACATATTTCTATTGTGTTTCAAAGGCTCGTAAACATATTTCTATTGTGTTCAAATGTTCGTAAACATATATTTGTTGGGTCCAAATGTTCGTAAACATATTTCTATTGCGTTCAAAGGTTCGTAAACATATTTTTATTGTGTTGAAATGTTCAACAACATAATGAAACAGTTCAGTTTTAGTTTTCACTAGACTGAGACCTCTAATGTGTACATTATGTATGTCTCGCTAGGCTCAAGTCTGTACACTTCTAATCAAACCAATAACTCAAAATGTCTAATAAGTTTAAATTTGTATTTATTTATATTAGCTTTTAATTTAAAAATTAAAACATCCGTTTGTTTATTATCATATTTGTTTAACTTTTATTATAAATTAAATAAATTTAATTCAAAATATGTTGCTCTAGGATCAAAATGGGGATTCTCAGAATGTTAGGTTTCTAGGATGCCATTTGTCAAGCAGATCGAGGCTCGTTGGATATGTTGGGCAACTTGCAGGCTAGCATGTTCAACATAATCAGATTTAAGGATTGCGTTTCAAAAGTTTTTAAGTAGCTTGCTAAATCACAGTAGGAATAATACTCATGTACTCATACTTCCTTTCTCTTAAATATTTTACGTGTGTTTATTCAACCATTTGTCTCCCTTTCCCTAATAAGTTGCTTTCCTTTGAGCTAAAACATCCACGACGAAAAGTAGGGATAGTCTTGTGACCATGACTTTAAAATGATGCCCACTACAGCTCATCTGGCAGGGCTAGTCATGTGACGATGACTTTAATATGATGCCTCCTAAAGCCCAGCTGGCAAACGTGGCAAACAAACGTGTGTCCATGCGGCCCATGGCTTAAATATGATACCTGCTAGAACCCAGGGCTAATCGCGTGGCCATGACTTTAAAATGATGCCCCTACAGCCCAACTGGTCAAAAGCAATTATTTATTTGTTCCATTGACAGGACAGCGTCTTGCTTTATTGGTCACTTGGCAATTCGTCACTATCGCAATTTATTCACAGTCCATTTTTCTGTCTGTCCAATATGGCTTCAACATTCCGCACTCCTCTCGAATCTAGCACATACACCGATGTATGGGCGCACAACGTTACTTTCAAGTTCCTGGTTGTATATGAGCACAGTAGTAGCGACTTCCTAGAGTGTATTCAAACCAAACAAAGTAAGAGGTACACTATTTTAGTAAGAGTGATAATTAACATATAATTATAATTCCCAGAAATTGATAGAAATAAGGATTGCTATTTTCCCAAAAATCTTGTTTGAGACGCGACTTGTTTTCTTAGATATTGATGTGAATGAATATTGTATTCAGCGTGCACCTTTGATTAATCTGAACACTGAATGTGATTTGTGACTTGTGATTCTCTTTCTTACAGTTCTTGGGCTATTTTTAGATACATTTGTTCACGATGTGACTTTCAAAAGTTTGTCAACAACATCTGTTGCTTCTCTCCCTTGATTCCCCCCCCCCTCCTTACACTATTACTTCCCCCCCTCCCCCCTCGACCAAACTTCAGGTTTTAATCCAATAACAGAATTACTAACAAAAAATAAATCATATCTTGGAGGTCAAAGAATGCAATGCTTCTGTTCAGAGGCGTAGCTTTGAAACCGTTCACGGTGGCTACATTATTGCCTTTTTTTGTGTAAACATTAAGAAACAGTGAATACTTTTGTATGAGACATGAATAAACAAACAAAGATCGCTGCTCAAAACCTTGCCCTGAGCAATGTTTCTTAAAGCTCTTCCCTCGCCAGCAGTGGCGTAGCTAGGAATTCGGCATCATTTGGGAACCCGGGGGGCTTGACCTCTTTAGGGGCCCCTGCACTTTGCGTAATATTTAATATTTAAAGTAAAAACACTCATTTGGGGCCCCACTTGAGTGGATGGCGGGGGATATTTTAATTCTACCTTCCCCATACCTAGCTACGCCTCTGTCCGCCAGGACTAAGGAGTAAGACTAATTAAATAAGTTTTGTGGTTAACAGAAGTAACACAAGATGGGAACATGGGGAGGGGAATACTGTTCAAAATATATATAAAAAAAACACCGTCAGGGGCAAAAGTTTCCAAATTTTCTTTCAACCTTATAAAATTCTTCTATATTTTTGTGTTAAAAAAACAACAAAAAAACTTTGATACAAGACAGAAAACCAGCTAGCTTGTCACCTCAATTTCACTAACTGGATAATGCCACCATTAGTGACTTTCCATCGTCTTATTGAATAAAAAAAGCTGCCAACTCATATAATTTTATCAAACTATTTTAAGGTCTTTTTTTCTTGTTTGATCGAAACCAAAATGACATTATGTAAAATAAGATTAGAGCATTTAAAGGGTACCAGATAAAAAAAAACAGAAAAGAAATGATTATATTAGGGTCAGGCCAGAATTTCTCCAGAGTGCTATGACGAAAAGATAAGATATTGTCTGTTGGGAAAGCATTATGTCTGTCTGTTCACAATAAGTCTGTCTAGGTAGCAATATGTAAAAGGTAAAGGCTTAGTAGTACA
Organism: Biomphalaria sudanica; assembly: GCA_036873155.1. NCBI lineage: Eukaryota > Metazoa > Mollusca > Gastropoda > Planorbidae > Biomphalaria > Biomphalaria sudanica. The sequence goes on from JAZGLO010000284.1 coordinate 916,837, forward strand.
AAACTCTGAAATGTTTTGTATCCGTCTGTGTATTCGTCTGAGTATCCGTCTGTGTATCTGGTTCTGGGTAGCACCAAAGAAGTCTGGATAGGTAAAGGACTCTATCTGACGACGACTTTATCTGAGCAGCATTATGTCTGCATGGGTAGAATTAAGTCTATAGTCATACCACATTGCTAATCCTAGTTACATTTTGACTTTCTGGGCTTTACATATGTGGTGGGTTTGACACAGAATCACAACAACCAAATTGACGAGGCAAGTCAGAAGGCTTATTTCAAGTTTAATGTACACAAAAAACCTGCCAAAGGCAAACATACAACATTATTACTAATGAGCATAAAATAAACATAATTATATGGTCTAAATGAACAGACCAATTTGTAAACACAACATCAGGTATAAATACTAGATCTAGCCAAAAAACAAAATCTTATAGTGTGAACCAATCATCTCTTTTATAAACACAAGAGAGATATGGAACACCAACAAACAGTATAGAAATAAATGACAAAGTAATTTTCAAAAAATAAATAAACTAGTTCTACATAAAACTAACATACATTGAAGAGCTTCGCTCTTTCCTTTCCGTACAAAAACTATAACAATTAAATAGAACAAATCTATACACTGTATGTAAAGAATTATAGAATACATAACAAAGGTAGTCCGACAATGAGGACAAAACCTGGGTAGCAATATGCTATATAAAAAATAAACAAGAATATATGATATCCAAGTAACAGTAAAAATGTTTTTACCTGCAGCCTTAGCCAAAACAATGAACTTAGGAAGAACACAGCAGGATCAAACAAGGTGGTATTGGGGTAGGTGCATAGCAGCAAGTTTCAATGGAGGCTGCCAGCAGGAAAAGGAATTCAAATCCCAGCTACCGGGGCAGAGGTCAACTTGAGCCTTTGCTGACCGGTGCTTGGTCAAGTTCAGCCGACACGTATATCAGGTCCTCCCCACTACAGAGCCCCTAGCTTGAAACGTCCCGTCTCGGGGCGTTTAGCCTAGTACGTTTCTGGAAACAGAAACAACTGTTTCTTCTCTGAACAGCTATTTCCTTGGACACCATATATGTTTCCGGCATGTAGTGTACTTGAACCTTGGATTCTACAGGGTGGCCTATCAGGTTTCTCTTTGTATGAAGAATGTAGCTGGTGCTGTGGGCTTTCCATCTGGTAATCAAGGACACTAAAATCTTTCATAGATGTTTGGGAACCTGATGGTAGTGCGGTAGTGAGGGGTGAACCAAAAAATCTCTGTTGCTGTTGGCACTGTTTGTTTCTCCTAAATGAACATGGTCTGCGGAACTTATCAATCTGGACCTTGCATGGCTGACAAGCCTCAAACTTTCTGTCTCTGGATGCAGAGTCTGGTTGGGTAAAGTGACTTGCACCACGGGTGTGAATGCGTCTAGCCTGTTTATTGGCCCGTTGTTCTACTTGGTTGACTTGTGGTGAAATGGCAAGTTTGCTCCTGCTAACTAATTCGGAGGGGTGAGACTTGACTGTTTCTCTGGCAACCTGCGGGGCCTCTCTACATCGAGGGCTAACATTAATAGGCAGATGTGATGGCGTCATATCTTTTATAGTGTGCTTGGATTTAAAAACATCTTGGGTTTCTCTTACTCCTTGTCGAGAGGATGCGGTTTGATGCACTGAAGGCAGCTTAATGGTGGAGTTTTGGGGAATTTCCAGCTTTATAAATCTTGATCCAAGTACAATGTCATACAATGAGGATTCTAAAACAGCAGCTGTAATAGTACCATGGACAAAACGGGACTTGACATGCACTTTAGCGAGAGGTACTGTTTTGGGTGGGATGTTTAAGTCAAGAGATTGAAGGGTCACTGATACATCCATAATGTCTTCAGGACTTACAAAAGATCTACTGACAATGGCATCAAAAGAGCAGCCAGAGTCTAATAGACATTTAGCCCTACGTCTATTGATTAGCACTTCCTCTTCAACTTGTGGATTACGTCCAGATGAAGATGGGTTGTTCGTGTATCCAGGAAAAAGGGCGGCAATTGAGTGGATTGGCTGTGATCTGCATTCATACAAATGGTGTGAGCGGCTGTTGTGAAAATTACACCATTTTCCTAACTTCTGCCTTTTAGGTATTGTGGGTGGATTTTCTGAAACAGGGGGCAATAGACCATTGACAGAACAACCTATAGCACTTGAGTGAATCAGAGTTTCAGGTTGTGACGATTCCAGACATTGATTCGCCACATGTCCAGACTTCCAACAGTTGATGCAGACTGGTGCTCCATCCTCAGCATATGGGAAAAATCCCCTACTTGTTTGCGCCCAAATCAGTCCTGCAGGTGCTGTAGGGCGGTTAACTGTCCACTGAACTTGGTGACTTGCCTGTGTTTGGGGGAGAGGCTGGTCCGGATATGGGCTGCTCTGCCCATTTGCTTGTTGAGTGTGCTGTAAAGCCTCCAATAACTCCCCGAACCTGTTCAATTGGGAACTTACCAGTTCGCACCACCGGTTTTGTAGTTGGGAGTTTCCTCGGTCCTGGCTTTCCCATTTTAGGGCCTGGTTTCTAACTGCAATGAACGTTATTACTGGTTCCTCCTCCACCAGTCTCAGCAGTTCCCTACGTAGTGCAGAGTCGTTCAGCCCGTGGACAAATTGGTCCCTCAGCCTTGCCTCGCTGAAGCACTCAACTCTCTCCCGCCTTTGTTGGCTTACCGCCACCGAGTGCTCGCAGAAGAGCCGGTGTGAGAAGTCTCGAAGGGACTCTGCTATCTGTTGGCGTGATCTCAGGAAGACCACCTCGGCTTCTCGCACCGGCATAGTCTGAGCAAACGCCTCAAGGAGGGTTTCCAACAAGGCTTCCGGGTCGCTCTTTGTCCTTGAGGTCTGCAAATCGAGCTCTTTCCTGGCAGGGCCGCTGACATTGCTCATAATGACTGCCACCTTTTCCTGAGCAGAATAAGGCCTGAGCTCACAGGCCTCCCTTACCTCCCTTGCAAACTCTTCAGCCGTTGGTCCATCGGCGGTGCCCCTACCGCTGAACTGGTGTATCCGCTTTGTCTGTTCCGAGATTATGAGAGGCCGTTGGCAGGCCAGTTTCAGGGCCTCTAACTGAGTCCGGAGGGCAGCGACTTCGGTTTGGTCCACTCCCGCTCCTTCTGGCTCTCCTTCGCTGCCCAAAGGATCGACTTCACCCCAATCCACTGCATTGTGTTTTGTCCTGTTCTCCATTGGCTGCAGGTTTTTTTTTGGTTTTTGGTTACCTAATACAAGTATACTTGAACTAACTTAATACAATCATATTCTTAAACTAACTAACTACTTTAACAATCCTGAAAGTAAAAGAGACAACATGAATATCTAGAAATGATACAATATAATAAAAAAGTACTTGTTCAACTTCTGACTTGATTGGAAGGGTCCGAAGGCTCCACTTATCGTCTGACAGGGAGGTCTGGTAGACTGTATCTTCGGATCCCATTTCTGACACCAAAAGATTCTGTGGTGGGTTTGACACAGAATCACAACAACCAAATTGACGAGGCAAGTCAGAAGGCTTATTTCAAGTTTAATGTACACAAAAAACCTGCCAAAGGCAAACATGCAACATTATTACTAATGAGCATAAAATAAACATAATTATATGGTCTAAATGAACAGACCAATTTGTAAACACAAAATCAGGTATAAATACTAGATCTAGCCAAAAAACAAAATCTTATAGTGTGAACCAATCATCTCTTTTATAAACACAAGAGAGATATGGAACACCAACAAACAGTATAGAAATAAATGACAAAGTAATTTTCAAAAAATAAATAAACTAGTTCTACATAAAACTAACATACATTGAAGAGCTTCGCTCTTTCCTTTCCGTACAAAAACTATAACAATTAAATAGAACAAATCTATACACTGTATGTAAAGAATTATAGAATACATAACAAAGGTAGTCCGACAATGAGGACAAAACCTGGGTAGCAATATGCTATATAAAAAATAAACAAGAATATATGATATCCAAGTAACAGTAAAAATGTTTTTACCTGCAGCCTTAGCCAAAACAATGAACTTAGGAAGAACACAGCAGGATCAAACAAGGTGGTATTGGGGTAGGTGCATAGCAGCAAGTTTCAATGGAGGCTGCCAGCAGGAAAAGGAATTCAAATCCCAGCTACCGGGGCAGAGGTCAACTTGAGCCTTTGCTGACCGGTGCTTGGTCAAGTTCAGCCGACACGTATATCAGGTCCTCCGCACTACACATATCTTCTTCTTATCTTATATAACACAGACGTTACTTCAAAAAAGAAGATGATTACGTCCTACATTGTATCAGAGCCGGCCTTAGGCAAACTATACAGTCGACTAGGGCCTCTAATTGGTTGGAGCCTGGCAGGGGACTAAAATGCAGAGAAAAAAATTGCGAAAATTAAATCAGATCTCAGACATTATGTAAGTAGTCTAACTCTGTCTCTACTGTGTTTACTAGTCTAGCTATGTCTACACTACGGACATTGCGATACATGAATTTCAGTTATTTATCGATTTAGATAGATCTATAGACATGCAGGTTTTTAATAAATCGCGTTTTTTTATTTTTTCGCTGTTTCTTTTTAATTTCTAGCGGCCTCATAAAGGGCAATAGCTGCTATTAGTTTTGTGTGGTCTGTCTGTCCGTCCGTCCGTCCGTCCCGTTTAGATCTCGTAGACTAGAAAATATATTGACAATCCGACATCATTGATATTATAGAACGTTGAAATAAAAGTTCTGATGAAACGGCTACTTTTTATTTCTGAAAGTGAAACATTTAATTTTTAAAATCAACTATGCAAGCAGTTTTTGTCATAAAGAACTCGGGAGACTTTTTGGTAAGAGAGTTACAACCTCGCCATATTTTTAACACATTTATGCAAATGGTTTTAGATTTTTTGTCATTAAAAAAAAATAATTGTATACTAAATTGGATCATTTCTGTCATACTTACTACCTGCATTTAAAAAAAGGCTAATTTTTTTAAAGAGAAAAAAAATCTATTTAGTATGCTTATAAGTGGATTATAATTTAAAACAACAATTAATAAGTAGTGTTTCATATACGCGTGAACTGCGTGCAATATATACCATAAACACTTAGCTAAAGGGAATTAAAAACATATTTTATTATGGGGAAGTTAAAATTTTTTTTAATTAACAAGATTAATAAGATAATCCTTCAATACCATCAGTTAGGCCAGATTCACATTGAACTTACCCCTCACCTTCACCTATCCCTTAGTATGTTGCACCGTTGGGGCTTCACACAAGATCTGTCAACCTTCTTTTTCCATTCCTCTCTCTTTTGCCTTTGTTAGAATTTCCTTTACTGACAAGCCTGTCCATTCTTTGACGTTGTCTCCCCATCGCTTTCTCTGTCTTCCTCTTTACTATTCTTCCTGGCCAATAAGTTTGTAGTTACGTTTTGTTGACAGTGGTTAGCAGGTCATCATGGGGTCCAATAGTAATCCTATTTGTAATATCTTCATTCGTGACGCGGTCTTTGTAAGTTACACCTAGGATTTAACTCTATCTTCATAACTATCAGTTCAGTGAATACATATGAAAATTAACAATGTAATAATAATAACATTAATATATCTTCGTATCCTGTGGTATCAAGTCAAACTAACAAGACAACAGTATTGGTAGCACTTTCCAGACGAGAACGTACCATAGTTGACGGACTTTGGACTTAGTTGGGTTCTATATTATAGATGTCAATAAAGTCAGTTGGTGTTAGGACTTCATAGGGAGAACGCGATATTACAGACCGAGACTCGACTGTGGCCTTTTCATTATGAAACATCATTTGTATTTTGGATAACGGTTTGGACTTAGTCTATTTCTACTTGTTACATGTGTAGGTCTTGTTACTTGTTAGTTAAGTCCATCGAACCGTACAAGAAACCCAGACATCTCCAGAGTAATCTGTCGAGGTCAGCCAGCCATTAGCAAGTACAAGACAAGGCCTATCACACTACATATATCTACTTTATTACCAATTATTATTCAAATAATATTTTTGTTATATTGTTTTGTCAAGCTTTAAAATAAAAACAACAATCCGGAGTGGAGGTGGGAGAAATAACGTGTTCAAACTTTTGACTAGACAAACAGACAGACAAAGTTGTATTTATCTTGGTCGTTTTTATCAACGACGTTTCTCTTTCGTGCGAGTGTTTTAATGATCAGGTTTGTGTGTGTATATGTTTACGAATGAGCGACTGTACTAGCGACGCAGTCAGAAAGTCTGTAAATTTAAACGTATGTCTGAATGCCAAAGCAAAGTCATTGATGGGCTGATAGGGAACAAGAAAAGAATGTTCCTGTGACTGTAACAAATGGAAAGCGAGCCTCATTCTAAGGAATGTATTTCAGTCTCAACGTTCTGTTCTCAATGTTACCACAAGTGACGGGCTGGGCAAACCAGGAATTAAGTTTTGATTAGCAGTCTATTGAGAAGAGCTTTATTGGACAATACTTTGCATATTTCTAAAATTATTTAATTTCTGGTCTAGTAGAAATGATTTTTATTTTATTTATGGTTAAAAATCAATGACTTCTGTCTGACACTTTAGAATGACAATGTCAACTATGAAGAGTTGTAGTTGGTTGTTAAGGTCTTTATATAGAATAGCTTCCATATACAAAAAATGTCACATTAAGAAAAACGTTAACATCAAAGTAGAAGATATAACTAGAAACTAAAAATTGTTTTGGTTCAGATGATGTTCAGATAATGTTCAGATGATGTTCAGATGATGTTGGTGATACTGTTAGTTTGAATGTAGTGAGTAGATTCTTTTGTTGGGGGTTAGACTGAAACAGTTTTGTTAGAAACAACTTGTAGGAAATAAGGAAAGAAAATAGGGAAACACATGGGTAGAAAGAGTGTGTGTGAGAGAGAGAGAGAGAGAGAGAGAGAGAGAGGAAAGAGTAAATGTATAAACAAAAGAAAGAGAGCCATGAGATTTCATTACTTCGTCCGTATTCACCAGCGTTTAAATGGCCAATATGGAAATTTTATCTTAATTTGTCATGAAATGGACAAAACAGAAATAGCGAGTCTTAATGAGGAAAGCCCAGAAATAGAGCCTCCAAATATGGAGAGTTTGACTTGGAAAATAATGAGTTCATTTGCCAGCACGCCAATGCTGCCCATCTACCTTTCCTGTTCCATGGACAATACCGTGATATAAATAGATGAGCGTTTAGAGTGCAGACTCCCATTCTTGTTGGTAATGATTTCAACTCGGTTTTACTTTTCAAAAAGCTCAAGAAAACAAAACTTATTTGTTGGGGCCGGTTGCGGGTCCGTGGTTTAAGTCCTCATCAAGGCAGAGGCGTAGTGAGTTTATCTGGCGCCAGGTGCTGGACACTTTATTGGTGCCCCCCCCCCCCCCCGAAACATCACATAACAATAAATAGTTAAATAAAGAAATTTTTTAATAATTAATAATATAAATACATTACAAATAAGAGTAGAATACATTAGCTAACGAAAATATCTACACAATACATGCATTACGAATAATTCATACATAGCTTCAACAAAATACTAAGCCTAGGCCGTTTGTCGTGCTAACAAGAGACACTCCATTGGGTTTCAGATTCTAGTCTAACGGTTGTGTTTCAACAGATGTTCTGAAACACTATCTCGGTACAGTGACAAAGTCTATTGCAACGAATATAAACCTGCATAAAGTTTGTGATTTTAAAAAATCTTCCTATACATGTACGCTCTAAAAATGTCCAGGTCCTTACTTGAAGTTTAGTTTGATCCACTTTTAAATCAAATTTTAAATGTAATGGAAACGCTAAAAAACGGTCGTATCTCTCAACACAGTTTCAAACTAAATTTATTTATTTTCTGGGATCCACTGTTAATAATCAACAAACTATCAACACTGAACAAATAAATATTAGGAACTTTTATTTGGTTCCACTTCCGTTATTTCTTATAGAGAACAAATGTTGAAAATCTTTAGGTGTGGAGCATACACTTATATATTATAATAGACAGATATTAAACGCTGCCCGCGGGTCTTAAATTGCGCATTGCTGATATAGTCATTGAAACATTAACATTAACATTAGAAACAATTAAAGAAAATAATAATGTTATAAGTAAAGCGAATGCATGAATTCATAAATAAAAAATTATTATGAATGGAGCTAAAAATAGCTAATTGACCTGAATTCGATTTTTTATGAAAACATTGGCGAACGAATGTAGTCCTAGGTAAAAATGCTTTAGAAAAACAAATTTGAATGTTAATTTGATTAAAATATGAAATGAATGGACTATAATTAATATGTTAATGTGTTTAATTATAAAACTATCTTTGCGAAGAAAAGTTCTATCATCTTAGAGTTGAAATAGAGTTTAAGACCTAACATTTCGCGTAATTTCTAATGAAAGAATGTTCGTCAGGAATTCTAAATTCGCAGATATAAGGAACGAATTTATGCAAAAATGCATTTAAACACAAATTTGAAGGTTAATTTTATTAAATAATGAAATCAATAGACTATATTTTATATTTTCATGTGTCAAAGTAAAACACTATCTGCGCAAAGTGTAGTTTCTAAAATTAGATGTAGATCTAGATCCTTTCAATGTTTTCATGTAAATATGGTAAACATAGCCCAGATCGATGAAGTTATAATGCTTTCATAGAGTTGGAAAACTTTTTTTTTGAGGGTCTTAAGTTAGCTTTTGGGCTACAATACATACACTACGGTCTAAGTTAGTACCCAAGGAACATTTATGCCAAGTTTTATCAAGATTGGTCAAACGGTTTTGATTTCTATACGGCACATACATACATACATACGCCTTACTTTCTACTTTATAATATAGATCTAGACTGGAAATCGGAAACAAATTCTTATCCGCGGTTGATCGATTCACGGACATATATATATATACAAGGCCGCCGCTACCTATTGTGCAATGTGTGCATTGAACGCAGGCGGCCGAATGTAAAAGGGGGGGGGGCAAAACATTATTCCAAGAATCATTTTTGTTTAAATTTTTGGTTTAATAAAAAATACTTAAATATTTTATTTAAATTCTACTGATTCCATTATCCTTTGAAAACTTGGGGGGGGGGGGGGAAGAGACAGACGATTTTTGTACAATAAGAAATTATTTTGGAAACTTAAGAAGAAAATAAAAAGCGGCGTGCGAGGGATTCCCACGGATTTTTTCATAAGCGCCGACTACGTCCTGATCTTGAATTTTTGCAGGTTGTTTGTAATATTTGTTTCGAGTTGAATAGCCCGCCCTGTAAGTAGATCAAGAAATGAGAAAGTCAATTTGAAAACATTGTCACGTTGTACATCGAATTGGGAGAGGGCAACTTCCTGACAAAAAGAGGTGTTATAGAGTGTGTGTGTGTTTCCTAGGCGGAGGTAAGAAGAGGTTCAGCGATTGATTGGTGGTTATGCATTTAAGAGGATGAAATTTGCATAGTACAAATGTATAAATGTCAGACAATCTTGAGACATGAAAGAATGTAGACGTTATTTTGTGGTGAGCTGGATTTCGTTTAAATACCGGTATCAGTAAATTTCATTAATATTAAATCTCTAAAATTAAATCAGTGAAAATTGTAATAACCGCTATATTGATTTTTTTGTTCACATAAGAAGTTTGTTCAAGTTATTTAAAGCTTATTTAGTAAAAATATAAAACGCCTTCATTGGTTCACTTGAACTAGCTGTTTGTAGCGACAAGTCAACGACCAACTAACAACAATGAGAGGGGGCGGCGAAAAAATGTTTTATTTTCAGTGTAATTTATTTGTATATTAGTAACATTACATTAAAACAAAATATATTCATTAAGTAGGAGACGTTTTACTGAACACGAAGAATAGTTGTAAACAGATCACGCCCATTACAGACGTACTTGCGCAATATGTAGGCCTACCTAGAATGTAGCTCGCATAATAGACCTTCTATTGGCCAGGGCTGCCTCTTTATTATTAGATTTAATATGGCCCTCTACTTTTTTTTATTAGGATGAATAGTGCGTGCTGAAAGAAAACACATCAATATTAAACTTTTTTAAAATTCTCTTATTACTAAGAGAAAAAGGCCAGAAAACACTTAACGCCGAGTCCCGCCAGGAATCAAAATCCTTGCCAACTTGAGCGAAAATCTGCCGCATCTTCGATTATATCTCCATGGAGAAACTTTTACAACGCTTACAATTTATTTAGGCAACATTGTTTCGGAAAACAACGCTTACAATTTATTTAGGCAACATTGTTTCGGAAAACAAAAACTGACCGTACGCCTATTATATGGGACTGTGAAACTGGCTCATTTTAGTGAAATTTCATTCCCTAAATTTGGATTCAATAAATAGTGTTCAAAATATAAATGAAAAATAAAACCTAAACATTGTGTTATAACAAAGACTAAGTTTCTTTTCTTTTTCATTTCATTCTTTAAAAAAATGCAAAGTTAACACTGAAAATAAAACATCTTAGAGGGAATGGGGATACGACAACGATGCGAATATGAAAAGAAAAAGGAATGTTACAAAAATGGATTTGAAATCAAGAAGCGCTTTATAATTTTTTTATTCTAAAAAAAAAAAGGGGGAGGGCGGCATCTTTAAATTTCGCACGCAGGCGGCCACAACCCTCGCAGCGGCCCTGTGTATATGTATATATATATATATATATATATATATATATATATATATATGTGTGTGTGTGTACGTAACTCTTTTTCAAGCTGTAAGGGAAGTCGCCCCAATCAATCTTTTCTGTCTTAGAAGAGTAAAGCTCTTTAGTTTTCAAAGTTTAGATATAATGCAAAAACATTTCTCGGATTTTCTTTAGAATGGGCTATTAACCAGAGAACTATATATTCACGCAAATATATGAAACAAAGTCATTTCCTGTTATTTCCTGAGATAATGTTTCAAAAATCCTAGATCAAAATAATTCATGTCTGTTGATTTTAATCATCTTATGTACATTTAAATAGATTGATTACCTAGATCTTTCTATATTATGTATCTGAAAATTGCAGAATAATAATTATGAGATGAGAGTACTCTTATTTTTGATGTTCAATTACTAGATCTAGATCTAAAAAATAAAATATATGTTACAAAGGTTAGGGCTAAAAAAACAACAACTTTACTTCTTATAACTACTTTACAAAACAACGTCTTGTTTCGATTTTGTAAAAAAAATTTCACGACATTTTTTGTAGTGTTAAAAGTCTCCATGTCCAGTCTAGATAAATATAAGTCTATGGTGTGGAAATATTGATTTTTACCAACATAATGTTTCGAAGAATCGTTTTGAGGATATATTGAAAGGCACGCTAAAGATGCGTCCTCAATTATAACAAAAAATCCGATCATAGTTCATTAGAGAACCTGAAATCCCATTATTATGAAGATTCTGCCCCATAGACATACTTGGCGTTCAACAAAGACTTATGGAAAAATTAAAGCATTGTTTGTAATTAGTGTAAATGAATGATTAAACTTAGTAGGAGTAATATTATATTTAAATTTTATATTTGAAATAAAAATTTACTATGGCACCTCCCAGCGTATCCATATGGTTGGTCTGTAAGCTCCGGTGACGAGCTTCTGCCTGCATTTTAAACTTCCGAAATTCATTTTGCTTTGGTCTCTACTGTCTATACCGGTACTATAGTATTTCTCTTCATAATGACGTCTGCTCCTTGAGTTCTATTGTGAAAGCATGAGACGAGTTGATACTTTAAGTTTTATTAAAGATTTATGACTCGATCTTGATGCAGACACGTCTCACTAAGACAGAATGAAAGGTTCTACTTAGGAGTTGAAACGATTCACTTCAATTGATCCATTTATTTTTGATACGTTGTCATTGAATTGATTTGACTTGATGACGTAGTGGGACTTGAACTATAGTGCTAATGTAGACGTAGTGGGACTTGAACTATAGTGCTAATGTAGACGTAGTGGGACTTGAACCATAGTGCTAATGTAGACGTAGTGGGACTTGAACTATAGTGCTAATGTAGACGTAGTGGGACTTGAACTACAGTGCTAATCTAGACGTAGTGGGACTTGAACTATAGTGCAAATGTAGACGTAGTGGGACTTGAACTATAGTGCTAATGTAGACGTAGTGGGACTTGAACTACAGTGCTAATGCAGACGTAGTGGGACTTGAACTATAGTGCTAATGTAGACGTAGTGGGACTTGAACTATAGTGCAAATGTAGACGTAGTGGGACTTGAACTATAGTGCTAATGTAGACTTAGTGGGACTTGAACTATAGTGCTAATGTAGACGTAGTGGGACTTGAACTATAGTGCTAATGTAGGCGTCGGTTTGTCTTTCAAAAAGAAAACTATTTTGCGCTTCCCTTGCCAGCACCATAAGAAACGATAGCCTCAAAAGGCAAAGAGGAAAACTTACACTCTGCTCAACTGAAACAAAAATGTATAGAATGGAGATGGCATTAAAATAATGTACATTGACAAATATTGTGATAAACACAGTGCATTGTATCTAGTGAGGTGATTACATTTTCTAGAATGTTAGTGGAAGTCTCATGTAAGTAGAATTAATCGGTCAATTATTAGACAGATCAGAATTAGATGCATGTGAAGATTCTATAAATCATTGTACCGCTCATTGAACATTTGGATACCCCCCAAAAAAATTGTGTTGAAAATCTTTTAACAGCCCACTGTGATTGGCACCCGAGGCATGAAGTCCCCCTTGCCATCCCTTCACTACGCCCATGCCTTATGTTACGCCTCTTCCCCTTCCCCATCTTGTCTAACTCACTTCAAACTCTATGCTATGCTACATCTCAATGTTGATTCATAAGTTGGGTCAGCACTCAAAGCTTCGAAAATATTCTCTTGGTGTACAACGCATTTTTTCACGCATCATCTAGTACATTGTATAGGTAATTCTTGGCCCTGACCACCGACTGACAGATAAAAAACGAATTCTTGGCCCTGACCACCGACTGACAGATAAAAAAACGAATTCTTGGCCCTGACCACCGACTGACAGATAAAAAAACGAATTCTCCCACTGTGGACGACAAAATTTAACGTTCAATTTATTGAACTTAAACCTGTGAGTATTTCGGCCATTTTCAAGATGGAAACAGACACTTAAGAGAGTCCATTATATTGTTATAAATAAGACAAAATGGGAGGGGATCCATTACAAAATCAACAATAGAAATCCTTTGAACAAATCAATGCGCCAAGTCGGTGGGTAATGCTAATTATTAATAAAAACCATTAAGCGTATCTCTGGATTAGAATAAGATCTTGTTTTAGAAATATTCGCATATAATGTTGATACTAAATCATTAATGTTGATACTTAATATTGAATACAATAGTGCACGTATTCTATAAACCAAAAGTAACTCATATTATCATCTCATCTCTCCTTAGTCTGTTGGACCGTTGGGGCACCACTCAGAATTTGACGACCGTCTTATCCATTGCTGTCTGTCTTTTATCTTCTTATCTTAGTCTTTTGCATTGGCCCATCGCTGTCTGACTTCTTTTCCTGGTACTGTTTGCATTTTTTTACAATAACTAGCAAGTCATCGTGGGGTCCAATCGCCGTGCTAACCCTGTCTCTAATCTCTTCGTTTGTGATGCGGTCTTTAAATGTGATACCTTCTGTAGCGTCTCAAGTCCATTTCTAGGATCCTCCTCTCTAGCTCTGCAGCCAACGTCCAAGACTCGCAAGCATTTAAGAATGTGACCATGACCAGGGAGCGCATCAGTTTTGCAAGTGCTGCTGTGGACTGTGAAATCACGGTTCCCTCATTTAAGACGATAGCTGCGAGGTATTTAAAACTACTGACACATGTCAGCTTTTCACCTCCAATATTGATGCCTCTTTTAAAGCCCTGTTAGCTATTGGTCTTAATTAGATTTTTTTCAGCATTTGTTTGAATACCATATGCTGCTGAAGTCTTGTCTATGCGCATCAGATAGTTGCTTCTTCTGTCCCTGCTAGGCCATTTCTCTTTCGTTCAAATCATATCCAATATTTTATTCTTAGTATATACTACCAATGCTCTTGTTATATATTACTAGTCGACCGCCGGCGTAGCATACGCCGCTATTTTGCAGGGCGGCCTTAGGCCTTAAGCCACTGCAACCTATGCGACCGTAGTGGGCACCGCATAGGACCTGCACTTTCATAGGATTCGCGCTAATTCAACGTGTATAAATTCTTAACTTAAACCATTTTATAACTTAAAAACAGTTTTTCCGCGTCTTCCTGTCGATTTACCAGGAGCTCCTGGAAATCTCCCGAAATAGCAAAATATACGAAAAAGTCCTTAAAATATACGGAAATATATAGACAAAAGTTGTCATTTTGGGGTGTCATTCAATATAGAAAACACCAATCCAACGAGAGATAAATAAAAACGGCATTATGCATAAGTCGAAATTATGTCATCTGGTGAAAGAAGCTTATCGCGCCTCAATCTAACGAAGAATTACTTGAGGTCAACAACTCTCAAAGATAGATTAAAACATTTGGTAATTCATGCTATTGAGCGTGATCTATGTAGGAAACAGAATTATTATGATATACTGACTTTGCTACACACAAGGCTCGTAAAGTAATTCTGTACGTAGTAAAGAATGAATAAAATGCATAGACGAATTTATTTTCTAATACAAACTCTTAAATTTCACTTATTGTCCGCTTACCAACCCAAACTTGGCCCCGCGAAATCCGTTTCGCATATGACCCCACAATGCTTAAGTCCGGCCCTAGTGCTATTTAGTGACGGTTAATATACATTATAGATTACTTGTTCTCTTTCCATGACTTCTTGGTCACAATGGTTAATTCCGGCGCTGCTATTTAGTGTTTATAAAATGTTTTACATGTTTCGGATGTTCCTTCAGAGTTGAAGATAGTTTACTTCTTAGTCCAAACCTCCCGCAGGACGAAGGGGGATGGGAACGGGCAGGGTTTGACAGTCCAGCGCGCAGCCATCCGTAGCGACGTGTGGATACCCACTTGTTCTCCCCGTCTTGTTTTTTCGTGGGGTTGCTATCCGCAGAAATAAGAGAGTGATCTTTCCTTTACTTCTTGCTTGTTAAAACTGTTGAGTGAAGAAGAGAAGTCTATTTATAATAGATAGATATTAGATGTTTAAATCTTGTTTTTTATGAACTATACATATAAATGGAAAACAAGTTTGCACATAAAATTTTACAAATTAAACAAAAATTGTTTGATCAGAATTGCGAAAGGAGCAATGTTTTTAGAACTTTACAGAACAAGCAGATGTATGAACAGACAGACTGTGCATTTGTTCATTGTGGGCTCAATAGTGCATCAAAAAGATGAGTGCACAAAGACAAGACTGGAAAAGAAATCACTCCATTAAAAGTCTGCTGGATCATCCTGATAGCATGACTCCTCCTGTGGTTCGCGTCTCGGATTAAACCTTGCCACTTGTGTCCCCAAATCAGACCAATCGGTTTTCCAAGGAGACAATTGGAACGTCTCAAATAACTGGCACCTCAGTGGGTCAGCTGTGGCCTGATCTCTGTAGGGGCGGGAGATGGCCAGGATGTTGTTTTTAGAAACATGATGGTCAGGGTACGCTGTTGACCAGAGGGGTATTGGAAAGGTGGGGACATTGCTTATCTTTTAGATGGCATAATGAGGTCAAGTTGTTCCCTGATATTTGACAAGGGATATACTTGGAAACGCTTTTAGTAGCATATGACATACACACACACACTAAAAAGAAACTAAGAAAATAAAACTATTCTCTTAATGATGACTTGCTCCATCTAATGGATACTTTATAGCACTACTAGCATTAGTTTAATTTGGCCATAAAAATGTTTGTAGACTTCTTGTCAGTAATATGTCTGTAGAACTACCTCAGACAGTCTGATGTAATGTGTTTAGAACAAGCTTAGACAGTCTGATGCCATGTGTTTACAACAAGCTCAGACAGTCTGATGCAATGTGTTTACAACAAGCTTAGACAGTCTGATGCAATGTGTTTACAACAAGCTTAGGCAGTCTGATGCAATGCGTTTAGAACAAGCTTAGACAGTCTGATGCAATGTGTTTATAACAAGCATAGACAGTCTGATTAAATATGTTTATAACAAGCTTAGACAGTCTGATGAAATGTGTTTACAACAAGCTTAGACAGTCTGATGCAACGTGTTTATAACAAGCTCAGACAGTCTTATGCAATGTGTTTAGAGCAAGCTAAGACAGTCTGATCCAATGTGCTTATAATAAGCTAAGACAGTCCGATCCAATGTGCTTATAATAAGCTGACAGTCCGATCCAATGTGCTTATTATAAGCTAAGACAGTCCGATCCAATGTGCTTATAATAAGCTAAGACAGTCCGATCCAATGTGCTTATAATAAGCTAAGACAGTCCGATCCAATGTGCTTATAATAAGCTAAGACAGTCCGATCCAATGTGCTTATGATAAGCTAAGAAAGTCTGATCCAATGTGCTTATAATAAACTAAGACAGTCTGATTCAATGTGCTTATAAGCTAAGACAGTCTGATCAAATGTGCTTACAATAAACTGAGACAGTCTGATCCAATGTGCTTATAAGCTAAGACAGTCTGATCCAATGTGCTTATAATAAGCTAAGACAGTCTGATCCAATGTGCTTATAATAAGCTAAGACAGTCTGATCCAATGTGCTTATAATAAGCTAAGACAGTCTGATCCAATGTGCTTATAATAAACTAAGACAGTCTGATCCAATGTGCTTATAAGCTAAGACAGTCTGATCCAATGTGCTTATAATAAGCTAAGATAGTCTGATCCAATGTGCTTATAATAAACTAAGACAGTCTGATTCAATGTGCTTATAAGCTAAGACAGTCTGATCCAATGTGCTTATTATAAGCTAAGACAGTCTGATCCAATGTGCTTATAATAAACTAAGACAGTCTGATCCAATGTGCTTATAATAAGCTAAGACAGACTGATTCAATGTGCTCATAATAAACTAAGACAGTCTGATACAATGTGCTTATAATAAGCTAAGACAGACTGATCCAATGTGCTAAGACAGTCTGATCCAATGTGCTTATAATAAACTAAGACAGTCTGATCCAATGTGCTTATAATAAACTAAGACAGTCTGATACAAATTTATTGTCAACGCCTTCAGAGTATAATTTTTAAAGATTTTTTGTTTATTTTTCTCCATTGTGCCCCCAACAAGCTGTGTGTCCTGTCTGACATTGTATACACCATTGTGCCCCCAACAAGCTGTGTGTCCTGTCTAACATTGCGGATACACCATTGTGCCCCCAACAAGCTGTGTGTCCTGTCTAACATTGGATAAACCATTGTGCCCCCAACAAGCTGTGTGTCCTGTCTAACATTGGATACACCATTGTGCCCCCAACAAGCTGTGTGTCCTGTCTAACATTGTATACACCATTGTGCCCCCAACAAGCTGTGTATCCTGTCTAACATTGCGGATACACCATTGTGCCCCCAACAAGCTGTGTGTCCTGTCTAACATTGGATACACCATTGTGCCCCCAACAAGCTGTGTGTCCTGTCTAACATTGGATACACCATTGTGCCCCCAACAAGCTGTGTGTCCTGTCTAACATTGCGGATACACCATTGTGATCCCAACAAACTGTGTGTCCTGTCTAACATTGCGGATACACTATTGTACCCCCAACAAGCTGTGTGTCCTGTCTAACATTGCGGATACACCATTGTGCTCTCAACAAGCTGTGTGTCCTGTCTAACATTGCGGATACACCATTGTGCCCCCAACAAGCTGTGTGTCCTGTCTAACATTGGATACACCATTGTGCCCCCAACAAGCTGTGTGTCCTGTCTAACATTGTATACACCATTGTGCCCCCAACAAGCTGTGTGTCCTGTCTGACATTGTATACACCATTGTGCCCCCAACAAGCTGTGTGTCCTGTCTAACATTGGATACACCATTGTGCCCCCAACAAGCTGTGTGTCCTGTCTAACATTGTATACACCATTAAGTCCACAACAAGTTGTGTGTCCTGTCTAACATTGGATACACTATTGTGCCCCCAACAAGCTGTGTGTCCTGTCTAACATTGGATACACCATTGTGCCCTCAACAAGCTGTGTGTCCTGTCTAACATTGGATACACCATTGTGCCCCCAACAAGCTGTGTGTCCTGTCTAACATTGGATACACCATTGTGCCCCCAACAAGCAGTGTGTCCTGTCTAACATTGCGGATACACCATTGTGCCCCCAACAAGCTGTGTGTCCTGTCTAACATTGCGGATACACCATTGTGCCCCCAACAAGCTGTGTGTCCTGTCTAACATTGCAGATACACCATTGTGCTCTCAACAAGCTGTGTGTCCTGTCTAACATTGCGGATACACCATTGTGCCCCCAACAAGCTGTGTGTCCTGTCTAACATTGTATACACCATTGTGCCCCCAACAAGCTGTGTGTCCTGTCTAACATTGTATACACCATTGTGCCCCCAACAAGCTGTGTGTCCTGTCTAACATTGCGGATACACTATTGTGCCCTCATCAAGCTGTGTGTCCTGTCTAACATTGCGGATACACCATTGTGCCCCCAACAAGCTGTGTGTCCTGTCTAACATTGGATACACCATTGTGCCCTCAACAAGCTGTGTGTCCTGTCAAACATTGGATACACCATTGTGCCCCCAACAAGCTGTGTGTCCTGTCTAACATTGGATACACCATTGTGCCCCCAACAAGCAGTATGTCCTGTCTAACATTGCGGATACACCATTGTGCCCCCAACAAGCTGTGTGTCCTGTCTAACATTGGATACACCATTGTGCCCCCAACAAGCTGTGTGTCCTGTCTAACATTGCGGATACACCATTGTGCCCCCAACAAGCTGTGTGTCCTGTCTAACATTGTATACACCATTGTGCCCCCAACAAGCTGTGTGTCCTGTCTAACATTAGATACACCATTGTGCCCCCAACAAGCTGTGTGTCCTGTCTAACATTGGATACACTATTGTGCCCCCAACAAGCTGTGTGTCCTGTCTAACATTGGATACACCATTGTGCCCTTAACAAGCTGTGTGTCCTGTCTAACATTGGATACACCATTGTGCCCCCAACAAGCTGTGTGTCCTGTCTAACATTGTATACACCATTGTGCCCCCAACAAGCTGTGTGTCCTGTCTAACATTGCGGATACACCATTGTGCCCCCAACAAGCTGTGTGTCCTGTCTAACATTGGATACACTATTGTGCCCCCAACAAGCTGTGTGTCCTGTCTAACATTGGATACACCATTGTGCCCTCAACAAGCTGTGCGTCCTGTCAAACATTGGATACACCATTGTGCCCCCAACAAGCTGTGTGTCCTGTCTAACATTGGATACACCATTGTGCCCCCAACAAGCAGTATGTCCTGTCTAACATTGCGGATACACCATTGTGCCCCCAACAAGCTGTGTGTCCTGTCTAACATTGCGGATACACCATTGTGCCCCCAACAAGCTGTGTGTCCTGTCTAACATTGCGGATACACCATTGTGCTCTCAACAAGCTGTGTGTCCTGTCTAACATTGCGGATACACCATTGTGCCCCCAACAAGCTGTGTGTCCTGTCTAACATTGGATACACCATTGTGCCCCCAACAAGCTGTGTGTCCTGTCTAACATTGTATACACCATTGTGCCCCCAACAAGCTGTGTGTCCTGTCTAACATTGCGGATACACCATTGTGCCCCCAACAAGCTGTGTGTCCTGTCTAACATTGCGGATACACCATTGTGCCCCCAACAAGCTGTGTGTCCTGTCTAACATTGCGGATACACCATTGTGCCCCCAACAAGCTGTGTGTCCTATCTAACATTGCGGATACACCATTGTGCTCTCAACAAGCTGTGTGTCCTGTCTAACATTGTATACACCATTGTGCCCCCAACAAGCTGTGTGTCCTGTCAAACATTAGATACACCATTGTGCCCCCAACAAGCTGTGTGTCCTGTCTAACATTGGATACACTATTGTGCCCCCAACAAGCTGTGTGTCCTGTCTAACATTGCGGATACACCATTGTGCTCTCAACAAGCTGTGTGTCCTGTCTAACATTGGATACACCATTGTGCCCCCAACAAGCTGTGTGTCCTGTCTAACATTGGATACACCATTGTGCCCCCAACAAGCAGTATGTCCTGTCTAACATTGCGGATACACCATTGTGCCCCCAACAAGCTGTGTGTCCTGTCTAACATTGCGGATACACCATTGTGCCCCCAACAAGCTGTGTGTCCTGTCTAACATTGCGGATACAACATTGTGCTCTCAACAAGCTGTGTGTCCTGTCTAACATTGCGGATACACCATTGTGCCCCCAACAAGCTGTGTGTCCTGTCTAACATTGGATACACCATTGTGCCCCCAACAAGCTGTGTGTCCTGTCTAACATTGTATACACCATTTTGCCCCCAACAAGCTGTGTGTCCTGTCTAACATTGCGGATACACCATTGTGCCCCCAACAAGCTGTGTGTCCTGTCTAACATTGCGGATACACCATTGTGCCCCCAACAAGCTGTGTGTCCTGTCTAACATTGCGGATACACCATTGTGCCCCCAACAAGCTGTGTGTCCTGTCTAACATTGGATACACCATTGTGCCCCAAACAAGCTATGTGTCCTGTCTAACATTGCGGATACACCATTGTGCCCCCAACAAGCTGTGTGTCCTGTCTAACATTGGATACACCATTGTGCCCCCAACAAGCTGTGTGTCCTGTCTAACATTGGATACACCATTGTGCCCCCAACAAGCTGTGTGTCCTGTCTAACATTGCGGATACACCATTGTGCCCCCAACAAGCTGTGTGTCCTGTCTAACATTGCGGATACACCATTGTGCCCCCAACAAGCTGTGTGTCCTGTCTAACATTGCGGATACACCATTGTGCCCCCAACAAGCTGTGTGTCCTGTCTAACATTGCGGATACACCATTGTGCCCCCAACAGGCTGTGTGTCCTGTCTAACATTGGATACACCATTGTGCCCCCAACAAGCTGTGTGTCCTGTCTAACATTGTATACACCATTGTGCCCCCAACAAGCTGTGTGTCCTGTCTAACATTGGATACACCATTGTGCTCTCAACAAGCTGTGTGTCCTGTCTAACATTGCGGATAAAAAAAAAGAGAAACGTTTGAGATAAAAAAAAGACTACTCCCTAATCTCATCAAGTGGACCACCCGTTACTTCTTACTACTGACATTCATCACACATCAATCTCTTAATCAAGCTGGCTTTAAGTTGGGCAAGGTGTCTACTACAGTTTCAACACATATGTCCATAAAGAAAACATGGCTACCTTGGCTCCATATAGGCTACTTTGGCTTCATTTAGGCTACCTTGAATGAAAGATGACCACGTAGACCTAATGGAATGAAGCAATGCTAGCTGAACTGCTATTCAAATAGAAAAACACGATGGATGGCTAAATCTTTCTTGCTATTTTTAGGCTTACAGTCGCGGGAAACAGTGTGCCGTCTGATGCAATTGTCTCCCCCCCCCCCCTCCTTATTTTTCCTCTTTCGTAGGAATATTTAAAAAATGTTTGGCAGGACCCATGAACAACCCCCTCCCTCACACACAACCCTCCTACCCCCCCCCCCCCCACACACCTAAATGCTAACGAGAAAGCACGTGACGCGGCGGTTGGAATAAGGAAAAGGAAAAGGGAGGGGGTTGAGTGAGTCTATTTTTAGGTCAAGAAGCCCTCTCTTCTCCCAGTCCTGTACCGCCCCTCCACTCTACATTGCAACATGCGTTCTAGGGACAACTGCTGCTGTCCGACGAGGCGGAGGACGTGGTGGTCTCCCTGGGATTCTTTGGGGCCTCTTGCAGTTCTGGAATCCCTTCAGGTGCTATTCCTAACTCGACCAGATAGAATGACACAAGTGGATTCTCTGCTGCCTTCCAATTTTAGAATTTTCCCCATTGAAGGTAAGGACTATAAATAAATTGTATTATATGTTTCTAAATCTACTAGTATTCTTATCTACATATATTAAACATAAATGAATAACAGCACTAGGGACCAAGTTTTTAACTCTATGTTTACGTTCACAGCTTAATTGCTCATACCCACTGAAGCTTCTATATGTAATGTGTTTATGTTGTCCACTTGTCTTTGTGAGAGATATACAATTAGATAGAGCCATCGTTTGTCTAATACATGCCTAACGGCTGTCTGTGTCGGCTCTATCGAAGTTGTTGGTGAACGGATGCTGCGTGGGTGGGGGAGGGGCTAGCTGGGGCTTGTGACCTTTGACCACTGGGGTGGTAATTTGCATACGGGTGAAATGACTCTGGATCAGAAGAATGTTTTTTTTTGGACATTCCGATGTTCTAGAGGTTAGTTTCGCTTGGTGCGTTATCGCTAGGCGGTGGTGTCGAATCCAGAGTCACAGGTTCGAGCCTCGGTCGGCGCATACCAATATTTTCGTAGCATTTTAATTCACTACTTTCTCTCTTAAAAACTTCGTCCCTGGTGCTGTTATTCATTTATGTTTAATATATGTATGTATCACATTTGTTTCAGCACCTAGCTTCAACTCTATGTTTAGTATTCTTATCTAGCATTCTTATCTAGCACTTACAATCGTAATTGTTACAAAGCCGCATGTTTATCAAAAGCTTGATGCTTTGTCTTCGTTCTTAGAGTATGAGAACAAATAATTCAAGTACTCAATAAATGTATCTACATGTGTATGTGTGGGGCTCTTTTCAGTATTGCATTTTGGGACAAGAAGTCTGTACTTGACACAACTATATGTTTAGGTATTGAAAATAATCAGAACTCTGCTTAATAAAGTTCCAAGTGAATATAGGAAAGATCTAGATGTATAAGAAAAAAAAATCAGTGGATTTGTCATACCCAGATATTTTTGATCCCCAGGACAAAGTGAAAATAGGCTCACTAATACAATAATAACGTTATTCCGATCACAATAATAACAGTTACATTGAATTGACATTGAATTTATGCCATTATATTACACAACCTGTATTCTAAACAGTTTTTTACAATCTTTCATTGTATTTGTAAGTTGTGGCTTACAACATTAAACCACAACTTACTAATACAACTTTAGAGTTTTATTTCATAGGCGTAGACAAGATATGAATCAATTTAAAAGAAACAACAATTAGTCAATTATTTACTAATGATAAAATATTTTGTTGGATACCAACAAGGGAAATCAATCCTACAGTATTTACAGATATCGCTGTCTCCCTCTCACATATTTTCGAATCCACTTGAAACTTGAAACATTTATTGCACCCAACAAAACATGAATCAATTCAAATATTAACCAAAAAATTAGTCAATTAATTTTAATTTTATCAATATCAAATAAGGAAAACAATTTCTACATTACTGAAAGATATAGTTGTAAGGTCGGAGTACTTTCCATTAGATAAGCTTTTTAAAAATATTTTTGTTTGTTTGTTAAACTCCTATTTTTATGAGGTTTAAAACAAATTCTAAAAATCTTCAGCCTTTTTTAGCGGCCCCCGAAAGGGGAAAAGACGCTATTAGTTTAGTGTGAAATATCAGTCCGTCTGTCCGTCCGTCCGTCCCGTTTAGATCTTGTAAACAAGAAAAAATAATAAAAATCCGACATTATTATATTTTAGTCCATTCAAAGTTCTGATGCAACAGCTACTTTTTTTTTTCTAAAAGCGAAAAATCTAATTATTGAAATCACGTATGTAAGCAGTTTTTTCATAAAAATACAACACTTTTACTCTTTTTTAGGCTCTTTAGTGCGGGAGATGTCAGTTTACTATATTTGTAACTTATTTATCTAAATGATTTTAGACGTTTTGCTGAAAAATTTTTTTTTACATTTGTATTGCTACGTTATGTAAATTCTGTCCTACTAACTACTACATTTACCCAAAGATAATGTTTACTTTTTTTTAAGAGGAAAAAATCTATTTAGTTTGCATATAAGTTGGACATAATTTAAAACAACAATTAATTAGTAAGTTTTCATATTATCGCGTGAACTGCAGTGCTACACTACGGCCATAGAAAACACAACTCATTGCTCATTGCTGTAGAACACTGAACTAAAGGAAAAAAAAATTTACGGAAATGTTTTTTTCTTTTTTCGAGAATTTGAATAAGAGATTGACCCTTTACAAAACAATTAGATCAATTAGATATTCATTATAAGACATCAGTTAGGCCAGGTACGCATTTAACTTCACATTCACTTACGCCTACCCTTTGGTCTGCTGGACCGCTGGGGCACCACACAAGTTCTGTAAATTTTTTTTTCTCCAATCTTCTCTGCCATTAGTCTTTGATAGAATTTCATTCTGATGTTATTTCCGACAATATTGATACCTGCCTTTTTACCGGCCTGGGTGGACCACTTCGGGACTGATTTTGAGTTTGTGTTTAAAGTGTCTTTGTAACCTTGCATTTTGTTAGTAATTTCATCACTGTTGTCTTATAGATTGTTTGTACTGTTGGTTCTGTATGTGTATGAATCTTACCTTAAATTCCATATGTCTCCTTCGGCCTCAAAAGACAACGGATGTTACCGGTGTTTCTGTAAGGCAGCTTCGTTCCCGATTACTCTCAGCGAGGGCGATACTCTGAATGTTTCGATGTTCTACCCTCTTAGTTCCTTTCACACACTTTCATAGATAGTCTCCCTTGCGGACATTCTGTCCAATGCTAAGTAGTGCCTACTGCCCATGACAACCCTCTACCAGAACATGGTTATTTGCAAGGTAGTCTTGCCAGCGTATGTCCATTATATGTGTGTGTATGTCATGGGTGAAGCCAGGATTTGGGAGGGGGGGATTATGCGGGGCAGTAAACTTTGCCTATTTTTTTGCCTTCACACACACACTAAGTTCACGTAATGAATGTTAATTTCATCTCGTCTGTTCAGTTTTTTTTTCGTAGGTAAGTCGTTTGTATTGTAGAGTATTTCTGAAGTAAGTGTCACAGGCCTGGCGTCATGCTTTGTCCCCTTGTATTCTGTCAAGCATTGTCTAAAGTGTCGACAGTGCTATATCCTGTTTGTAACAAAAAGAAAGTGCAGGTCAAATATCAAATCAAATATCAAATCAAATATCAAATCAAATATCAAATCAAATATCAAATCAAATATCAAATCAAATATCAAATCAAATATCAAATCAAATATCAAATCAAATATCAAATCAAATATCAAATCAAATATCAAATCAAACATCAAATCAAATATCAAATCAAATATCAAATCAAATATCAAATCAAACATCAAATCTAATGTCAAATCAAATATTAAATCAAACATCAAATCAAATATCAAATCAAATATTAAAATGAACTTTATGGAGCCTAGCGACTGGTGAAGTGTTTTATTTGCCTGAGTGTTGAATCTCACGCTCATGGACTTTGTTGAGTTGGCTTTCGTTTTTCTGAGGTAGTTGCTTGAACTCTAATAGATTTTCTTTATTAATGGATTGCAGAGACTTATAAGAAAACAGATCAATGTGTTGAACACAATATTTGCTTGGTGATTGCATCAACTCCCATCGCTATACTCATGCCATTTGGTGTCTGTAGTTTTGCTTAAGTTTTTCTCATGCTGGTGTATTAATTCTGTAAATGGAGCCCAGAGACAGATAGGAAAACAAAACAGTATGCAAAAAATTTCCAGGGGAGTATATTTTATTTCGGGGTGGGGGTGTTGAACCCCCTCCTGGCTACGCCCATGATAAATATATATATATTATGAGGGTGAGAAACTGAAGCGAAAAAACAGAGCGAGAGAGAGACAGAGATATGAGAGAGAGAGAGAGAGAGATGAGAGAGAGACTGGTAGAGAAGGAGAGAGAAAGAAAGAGAGACAGAAAGAAAAAGGGATAGAGAGAAAGAGAGCGAGAGAGAGACAGAGAGAAAAAGAGAAAGATGGTAAAAGGATGAGAAGGTTAGTACGGAAATAAAGAAGAAGGAAGCTGATAAAGTTGCTACATTAACCAATCAGTGAAGACCTTGGGCGGTAATGACTTTCTCCAAACGCTAATAACATCACCTTCCAGAGGACTCAATTTAAATGTAGGTTTAGAAAAATTTTGTCTGAACTAAGTGTTCTTGTTCATTTAGTGATGAAATGTTCAGGAAAGCGGGGAATAGTTTTCGAAACAAAAAAAAAAGGATCCTTGTTTTTGGAAATAATACTGTACAAAAACTAAATGTTTGACATTCAGCTACGCCTGCTACTTGATCTGTTCCAATGTATATGGCGTACTTTAACATCAATAGTTCATGTCAACGAACGGATATTGCAACTTTTTCGAGGTTGTATAATCAAAGGTACATAAGAGGTTATACTTGAAAAATAACTGAAAAATGGCATCCTAGTTACTGTATAACATGAGATCCTTTAATAACATTTTGTCTAGAATGTCTGTCTTGTCAACGTGACAAATGCATTGGCATAATAATACAATGTGTAGGCGGGCGATGTCTGTTTTGTGTAGTATAGGATCCAGGACTTTTATGGGTTAAGAGTCGGAACTACTAAGTTGTTCCTCATATAACTTCAAGGTAACAGAAATGGCTAGTTAGTGGTTTCACAGAGAATATGTTCCTCATCATGGTTTAGAACACTGCAGTGTGAAACCCAACAATAGCCTGTTCCTTCATTCCTGCATTTACAATCTAAATTTATAAGAAATATTTGACACAGTCACAGGGTCTTGTAATGAATTGTCATTAATAGCAGCAAGCCAACCACTCTTTAAGAAAGGCGATAGAGAAATAGCTGTCACTTTGGTGCCACAGGTAGCTGTAATATTTATTTTGCCGGAACGCAGTGTTTCTCAAATCTTGAGATAAGGAAGGGACATGTTATTAGCTTACATAATACTAAAGCTTGTCTTCCAGTCCGAAGATTAATGAGGAATGCAGTATTTCCCGTGGCTACCGCAGCCCCAGCTGTGACATACATATTTTGCCACATCCATGCAAGCATAACCATTGTCCGCTTACTTACTAATAATAATGATAACAATGACAATGTCTTCGATTCCAAAGATCAAGGATAAGTGCAGAGCTTCACAGTTGCTACATTCACAGGTTCTAGTGCAGACAACGCCGTTGTCCGCCAGCGGTCTATTTAAGTTTTCTTTCCGTCTGCGCCTGTTTTCATTAAGACCTTTTTTTGGGGGGTCACAAATGTGTGTCCCGCTACCTTTGTGATAGCTCTCCAACCAGAGGTCATCTGCTGCCAGTTGTGAGAGCTCTCCAACCAGAGGTCATCTGCTGCCAGTTGTGAGACCTCTCCAACCAGAGGCCATCTGCTGCCAGTTGTGAGAGCTCTCCAACCAGAGGTCATCTGCTGCCAGTTGTGAGAGCTCTCCAACCAGAGGTCATCTGCTGCCAGTTGTGAGAGCTCTCCAACTGTCCCTTTCAGAGGTCATCTGCTGCCAGTTGTGAGACCTCTCCAACCAGAGGCCATCTGCTGCCAGTTGTGATAGCTCTCCAACCAGAGGTCATCTGCTGCCAGTTGTGAGAGCTCTCCAACCAGAGGCCATCTGCTGCCAGTTGTGATAGCTCTCCAACCAGAGGTCATCTGCTGCCAGTTGTGAGACCTCTCCAACCAGAGGCCATCTGCTGCCAGTTGAGAGAGCTCTCCAACCAGAGGTCATCTGCTGCCAGTTGTGAGACCTCTCCAACCAGAGGCCATCTGCTGCCAGTTGTGAGAGCTCTCCAACCAGAGGTCATCTGCTGCCAGTTGTGAGACCTCTCCAACCAGAGGCCATCTGCTGCCAGTTGTGAGAGCTCTCCAACCAGAGGTCATCTGCTGCCAGTTGTGAGACCTCTCCAACCAGAGGCCATCTGCTGCCAGTTGTGAGACCTCTCCAACCAGAGGTCATCTGCTGCCAGCTACTTTCCTCTATTTTTATAAAACTAAAAATAAAAAAAAAATGAAGGTAACCTTGGAATAAAGAATTGGCCGCCCCTTACAATCGGCCGCCTGCGTGCAATACACACATTGCACAATAGGTAGCAGCGGCCCTTTTGTTACTACACACATAACAATAATCTAGCCTTCTATCTAGTCTTTACACTAAATCTGTTAGCAATGATCAGATCTATTGTGTCATGGCCAAAGAGAAAATAAATTACAAGATCTCTGAAGTTTATAAAAAAAATGTGTAATCTATTTCTCTGTACTGTATCTTGTTACATGTCAAATACTTTCGTAATGATTATCTCTCCTAACTAATCACAGTGACCTATTCTATAAGTTTCATTCTTAAAATGTCTATAGTCTCGCCTCCGCCCACAGAATTGTTATACCATACTTTTAAATCTGTCAATGTTGTATCGTGTGGTTGTTTACTCACAGTCATCCAGGCTACACACAAGCTTTTCAAATATCCTAAGGTGTAACACCATCTTAGCTCGACATCTTTTACAATTAAGAGGAGATAACTCTTTTTGTTTTGTACCTTCTTAGGTATTGTTCCCCTTTAGATTCACCTTCTTGATCGTAGCTGCAATAAAGCTAATTTCCTAAATAGGCGAAATTAATGCGCTCAAAATAATCTTTAGCGCCATCTTGCAGTGTAAGGGCGCATTTCAGCGCCTCCATTTAGTCACCACTCCGAGATCTATTGTGTGTTGTGGCTGAGATGTATGTGTGTTGTGTCGTCTTTAAGTAGTTGTCTGTTTCTGTACAGCAAGCTATTGTTGAATGTGTAACATTAGATTTATCTTTCTGCTGACAATTTGACAAGAGGGCAAGGGGAAAAAAAAAACATCGATAATGGCGACCAGCTAAAAATAAACTTGAAGACTAAAAACTTGACGAGCCAAACGATGGGATTAATACAAAGGAAGCCTCGGGGAGAAGGGAAACTACATCGACTCAAAAGAAGAATTGAGCTCAAGTCAAAAGAAAAATTGAGTTTAAGTCAAAAGAAAAATTGAGCTCAGCTCAAGTCAAAAGAAGAAATAAGCTCAAGTCGAGAGAAATGGTCGTGTAGTTAATTTTCTATCTCGGTGTTCAGTAACACTGATGAAGCCCTACAGCTCTAGTGTAACCTACTGTAACACGTGACCCTAAGTCCCGGAAACTCATTTTAAAACATTGTGTCTACCTAGTCATTAGTTCCCTAGCCAGATGTTCAGTGTAGACTCTTCCTCTTTAAAAGCATAAAGCATGGCCAGTAGACTCCATTATATTGTGGCTGTTGTTATAGTGCGTTGAGATAAAATAGAATTAAACTACATCTGTTCATTGTAGTATTAGTGTGGCCAGCCTCCGCCTACAGTGAATCTATGGAACATCTCATTGACTTGAGATAAATACTTGGGCATGGGTGGAACGATGTCACCCCATCATATAGCAGTTGCACCATCTCCACGCAGCTGATGTAGCCAAAGCGACACCTTTGATATATCATAGAGGTCATGCCGATACAGTTTGGGATCAGCGGCGTCGCAGACTCTGTCAGGGTGTAGCACTGTCTAAGGGTCAGCGGCTCCTGAGTTTTCCTCAGGGTTGACTTTTGAAACCTTTCCCATGTTTGAGTATAGCTGGAAGGCAGGAGAGGTTAAAATAAAGTTTTCCTACTCCTATGTGGGTAGCCAGTAAAAGGCTAACGAGCCCTTTCTACCATTTACTGGTATAGGCGTCAGTACGCTGTTAGTGAAAACAGTTCCGCCGGACTCAATATCTGAGGCACATCTGAAGGCCAGGAATGAACTGGTTGTCAGAGGCTGTTGAAGACAAATGCCATAAGAAACATTTTATACGTAATAATAATCTTTAGAAAAACATAATAAAAACCTTACGGAGCCATTGTTAATTGTATAATAAACCTATATCACATAAGTCTAAGGTGTGTTCAACAATGCTTTTCCTCAAAGAAGAAGAATAAAAAAGATGAATTATACCTCAAACATATTCATGTAACCTTGTTTGAGAACCGTTGGTGCTCCACGATTTCTCACCATCTGTCTCAGCCCGCGTTACTTTGTAAATTTGCGAAGAATAGACCCATCATGAATAGGATGAACATAATGAAAAGCGCGGACATTTTTTGTAGTGTATCTTAATCTGTAGTAATCGTAATGTCCAATTGAAAATCTAATTGCAAATGTTCCATTTGGTCTTTACAATATTTCCTTCCTTTTTTCCACTCACATTTGCTTTATTTATCAAGAAGGTAAAAATGTTTTTGTGTTGCTTTAGCAAGTGTTGAGTTTTAGAATGAAGTTTTATATTGAAAATATCCTTTTGCAATCTATGAAAATGTATCTATCTTATAAAATACAGACGTAACTTAAAAAAAGAAGATGATTACGTCTTACACGCTATGCATCTAGTTATGCATGTTAACCAATGACTTTAATTCTGCCAAGTAACTGGTTTCCCTGGCTGACTCAGGCAACCCATTCCATTCTTTAATAGCACTAGGGAAGAAGGAGTATTTGTACAAATTTGTCCTAGCATATGGGACGAGGAATGTGCCTTTACCTTTGTGTCTTTCTGAGTATTTTATTTGGTTTTGTTATGTATTTCAAGATTATGGTTCAGTGTTTTATGTATAATTGCTACTTTACTTTTGAGTCTTCTGTCCTGAAGGCTTTCTAAATTTAGTGATTTTACTAAAGGTGTTACTCTCAGGGCCGCCACGAGGGTTGTGGCCGCCTGCGTGCGAAATAAAAAATTTCCGCCCCCCCCTTTTTTTTTTTCTCTAAGAAATAATTCCATTAAGACTGAGCTGGACAGTGTTCCAAAGTGGCCTTTGATTTAAATCCATTTTATTTGTAGACCATTCCATTTTTTTCCTTGCTTATTTGCACTGCTGTTGTATCCCTGAAGTACAACTATGAGCCATGCACTAGGAACAATTTTTAATATACGTGCCTACAGAAATCTGACATCTTGGGTCTTTGTGATAAACATTTAACACTAATCTCAGTTCTGACTACTGGCTTATGCTTCTTCATTTGCAACGATTATAATTGATGAGCTGCGGCGGGTATATTACAATGAACAGCGGAAATGGTCATGATCTGTATACAATTTCTCGATAACTTTCATTGCTCAACAGTGTAATATGGTCTGAACGGGGATATGTTAACTTGTTTGTTATTGTAGATTACGGTATGATAATAATAAAAAAAAGCTTGAAATACAAATGCCATTGACAGTGGAACTTTTTCAATGTTCGTAAATTTCCATAGTAATTATCACGATTGTATTTTGGCTAAATGTGCATTGTATCCACAATCCTCTGACTTACACTGATTCAGAGTTGCCTACAAATGTATCCAACAAAGGAAGCAACTCAGCCTGAATATTTTTCATGAGTTTAATACAAAGTAAATAATCCAAAGTACAAGTCACTTAAACAATGACTTGAAATAAAACAAAGTAAGGCAGTGTTTCTCACATTTCCTGGTGGCGACTCCCTAGATAACAACATTTTCATTCGAGCCCCCTTTTAGAAGCAGTAGCGATGTAGGCTCACACAGTGAGGTCCGTGAGTTTTTTTGTTTTTTTTAGAATGTAGTAAAAACGAAAAGAAACTTAGTCACACTTTTTAGGTTTTATTTTTCATTTAGCCTTCTTGAAATGAACACTGGGTATAGAAATGATAGAAACCAAATTAACGTCATGGAATTTTACTAAAAAGTGTTGTTTTTTTCAGAAATTATGTTGCTAATAGATATACCGAAGGATAGTAACAAATTCTTCCTGTAGGTAGAATTGAAGATCAGGTTTCCGCTCAAGTCGGCGAGGGGTCTGAACATTTTTTTCGCCGCACCCCACCCCCCTTGTTGTTGATCGGTGTTGGCTTGTAGCTCAAGACAACTAGTACAACTGAACCGATGTAGGCGTTTTACATTTATTATTAACTAAACTTTAAATAACTTGAACAAAAATAAAGTCTGTACTCTTTCATGTCTTAAGATCGTCTCACATTTTCACTAAGCACGCTAATTGTATCATCATCACTGCCTAGCCCCCAATCAATCACTTCACCTCTTCTTACCGTCGCCTAGGAAACACACACACTCCGTAACACTCCACCTTTTGGTCAGAACGTTGCGCCCTCCCCAGTCCATATGAGAGGAATTAGCGCCCCCCTCCCCTCCAGTGAAAATGATTGAAAATTGGCTGTTTATTACGGTAATAGATCTACTTACAGTGCGGGCTATTCGACTCAAACAAATGTTACAAACAATCCGCGGATATTCAAGGCCAGACATGTGTAGGCGCCTATGGAAAAACCCGTAGGAATTTTTTTGTTCTAGTTTTCAAAATAATTTCTTATGTACGACTATCTTTTGTATTTTCAAAGGATAATGGAATAATTATAATTTATATAAAATATTTAAGTATTTTTTTCATTTAACTAATTTAAAAAGGAACCTTGGAATAATGATTTGGCCGCCCTCTAAAGTCGGCCGTCTGCGTGCAATGCACACATTGCACAATAGGTAGCGGCGGCCCTGGTTACTCTAGTCAAATGTGAATATTTGTTTGCTATGAATCTCACTGCTCTATTTTGTGTCTGTTCCAGTTTCTTCATGTTTTCTTGAGTTAAGTTGGCAGTACGTACAAAGGAGATTTATGTTTCTTCTAAAGCATTTTATTTCTCCGTTAGTTTGGACGTTGTTGACTTGTTCATAACACACAAAAAATTAGTTCATGAGCAGTCCAGAAGTACCAAATATTATGGTCACAGTACATTGATTTCTGTACGCTTTTTTTGACGTAGATGAATGTATAACATAATATCTGCATCTAATGAAGAGCAATAATGCTGTCTGATAGTGACTTATGGCTGGACATAATCTATTGGTCAAGCAACTGGACAGTGCAGACGTAAAAAGAATAGTGTAAATGCTGATTACTCGATAGCACACAATAACGTCTTGGGGGGGGGGGGGCGGGGGGATAGAAAATTGTGAGACAATAAATATGTACAGTTTTATAAACTATAAACATTAATGAAATCAACCTTAAAAATCATAGTCGCTTTATCGCAACAAGACTATAAGAAATACATAAACATAAACATAAACATAGTTAATATATCCTTGACATTGTATCAGTTGTGCTGCGATAATGTGTAGTTTGAATAGTGTCCCTTTGGCCATTAACCGCCATTATCCTCTCCACTTTCAGATCTCCAATTTCTCCTATTGACAATTCTATTCTAAAATGTTTTGAGATCAAGATGACTTAGTAGATCACGACGAAAAATAGGTCAAAACTTGATTCATGATCAGATACCAGGGTGATGAGACTTCTTGTAATTATTGATGTACTGCTGATAAGTGTCAACATGCCTGTCGGATCAGCAAACACAGGAATCTACAATAATTTAATTTATCATAGTCTTCGTTATCTCCCCTTACTATGCCTAAAGACATTGTAGATGGAAAAGGCAGGGGAAAACGTTCTTTTGTTTCCATGTGAATGAAATGACTTACAGTCATGGACTAGTTCAATGATAACCCAACACCCTGGAATTATCAAAATGTTGCAGTCAACGACAAATGTGGAAAGTGATTGTGATGGAGCCCCCCACGCTATTTGAACTGTAATCACCAGCTTCATTAGGGTTTTGTTTTTCTTTCTTGTCGAAATCCTGTCTTCTCTCCCCCCCCCCACCTTTCCAAACACTTACACTCATACACACAAACACACGCTACTCAAATGTATTCATTCAGAACTGATTGGCTGTGAGGACTTATTAACACCACCTGCCCCCAGACACTCATCCAAATTTAAAGATGTGTATGTATACATGCAAACTAAAGAGATGTGTGTGAACATTGACTTTTTGTAGTTAGTAGATGTGTGACAGCATTGACTTTATGTAGTTAGTAAATATGTGTGGATATTGACTTGATGTAGTTTGTAGATGTGTGAGAACATTGCCTTGATGTAGTTAGTAGATATATGTGAACATTGACTTTTTGTAGTTAGTAGATGTGTTAGAACATTGCCTTGATGTAGTTAGTAGATATATGTGAACATTGACTTTTTGTAGTTAGTAGATGTGTTAGAACATTGCCTTGATGTAGTTAGTAGATATGTTAGAACATTGACTTGATGTAGTTAGTAGATATATGTGAACATTGACTTTTTGTAGTTAGTAGATGTGTGAGAACATTGCCTTGATGTAGTTAGTAGATATGTTAGAACATTGACTTGATGTAGTTAGTAGATATATGTGAACATTGACTTTTTGTAGTTAGTAGATGTGTTAGAACATTGACTTGATGTAGTTAGTAGATGTGTTAGAACATTGACTTGATGTAGTTAGTAGATATATGTGAACATTGACTTTTTGTAGTTAGTAGATGTGTGAGAACATTGCCTTGATGTAGTTAGTAGATATGTTAGAACATTGACTTGATGTAGTTAGTAGATATATGTGAACATTGACTTTTTGTAGTTAGTAGATGTGTTAGAACATTGACTTGATGTAGTTAGTAGATATATGTGAACATTGACTTTTTGTAGTTAGTAGATGTGTTAGAACATTGCCTTGATGTAGTTAGTAGATATATGTGAACATTGACTTTTTGTAGTTAGTAGATGTGTTAGAACATTGCCTTGATGTAGTTAGTAGATATGTTAGAACATTGACTTGATGTAGTTAGTAGATATATGTGAACATTGACTTTTTGTAGTTAGTAGATGTGTGAGAACATTGCCTTGATGTAGTTAGTAGATATGTTAGAACATTGACTTGATGTAGTTAGTAGATATATGTGAACATTGACTTTTTGTAGTTAGTAGATGTGTTAGAACATTGCCTTGATGTAGTTAGTAGATATGTTAGAACATTGACTTGATGTAGTTAGTAGATATATGTGAACATTGACTTTTTGTAGTTAGTAGATGTGTGAGAACATTGCCTTGATGTAGTTAGTAGATATGTTAGAACATTGACTTGATGTAGTTAGTAGATATATGTGAACATTGACTTTTTGTAGTTAGTAGATGTGTTAGAACATTGACTTTTTGTAGTTAGTAGATGTGTTAGAACATTGCCTTGATGTAGTTAGTAGATATATGTGAACATTGACTTTTTGTAGTTAGTAGATGTGTTAGAACATTGACTTGATGTAGTTAGTAGATGTGTTAGAACATTGACTTGATGTAGTTAGTAGATATATGTGAACATTGACTTTTTGTAGTTAGTAGATGTGTTAGAACATTGACTTGATGTAGTTAGTAGATGTGTTAGAACAATGACTCGATGTAGTTAGTAGATATATGTGAACATTGACTTTTTGTAGTTAGTAGATGTGTGAGAACATTGCCTTGATGTAGTTAGTAGATATGTTAGAACATTGACTTGATGTAGTTAGTAGATATGTTAGAACAATGACTCGATGTAGTTAGTAGATATATGTGAACATTGACTTTTTGTAGTTAGTAGATGTGTGAGAACATTGACTTGATGTAGTTTGTAGATGTGTGTGGACATTGACTTATGTAGTTAGTAGATGTGTGTGAACATTGACTTTATGTAGTTAGTAGATATGTGTGGATATTGACTTTATGTAGTTAGTAGATGTGTGTGGACATTGACTTGATGTAGTTTGTAGATGTGTGTGAACATTGACTTGATGTAGTTTGTAGATGTGTGTGGACATTGACTTATGTAGTTAGTAGATGTTTGTGAACATTGACTTTATGTAGTTAGTAGATATGTGTGGACATTGACTTGATGTAGTTAGTAGATGAGTGTGAACATCGACTTGATGCAGTTAGTAGATATGTGTGAACATTGACTTGATGTAGTTAGTAGATATGTGTGGACATTGACTTGATGTAGTTAGTAGATGAGTGTGAACATCGACTTGATGCAGTTAGTAGATATGTGTGAACATTGACTTGATGTAGTTAGTAGGTGTATGTAAACATTGACTTGATGTAGTTAGTAGATGTGTGTGAACATTGACTTGATGTAGTTAGTAGGTGTATGTAAACATTGACTTGATGTAGTTAGTAGATGAGTGTGAACATTGACTTTTTGTAGTTAGTAGATGTGTGTGAACATTGACTTGATGTAGTTAGTAGGTGTATGTAAACATTGACTTGATGTAGTTAGTAGGTGTATGTAAACATTGACTTGATGTAGTTAGTAGATGAGTGTGAACATTGACTTTTTGTAGTTAGTAGATATGTGTGAACATTGACTTGATGTAGTTAGTAGATGTGTGTGGACATTGACGTGATGTAGTTAGTAGGTGTATGTAAACATTGACTTGATGTAGTTAGTAGATGTGTGTGAACATTGACTTGATGTAGTTAGTAGGTGTATGTAAACATTGACTTGATGTAGTTAGTAGATGTGAGTGAACATTGACTTGATGTAGTTAGTAGGTGTATGTAAACATTGACTTGATGTAGTTAGTAGATGTGAGTGAACATTGACTTGATGTAGTTAGTAGGTGTATGTAAACATTGACTTGATGTAGTTAGTAGATGTGTGTGAACATTGACTTGATGTAGTTAGTAGGTGTATGTAAACATTGACTTGATGTAGTTAGTAGATGTGTGTGAACATTGACTTGATGTAGTTAGTAGGTGTATGTAAACATTGACTTGATGTAGTTAGTAGGTGTATGTAAACATTGACTTGATGTAGTTAGTAGATGAGTGTGAACATTGACTTTTTGTAGTTAGTAGATGTGTGTGAACATTGACTTGATGTAGTTAGTAGATGTGTGTGGACATTGACTTTATGTAGTTTGTAGATGTTTGTGAACATTGACTTTATGTAGTTTGTAGATATGTGTTTAGAAAGTACAATTACTTCTAGAGACAGAGATAGACAAGACATTGTCTAGACCTTGTTAGAAAGCAACTGTTCAAGTTCCTGATTGAAAGAGAACACAAGACACGAAGGAAAGTACACAAAGTCTCGTCGATCTAAAAATAGAAGCAATAGACTTGGAGAACAATATCACCAGGAAGCTCACAATGTATTCTGGGGGAAAAAAGGAAGATCGGTTCAACAAAATGGCAGTTTGTTGTACAACGAAAGGGTAGCGCCAGAGGATCTCCCCTGACCCGTATAGACAGGAGACTTGAAGGCAGACGATGTCTTAACGAGATGTTAACAAGATTTAGACATCTTCCTTTCATCACCAACTGTTAGCATTTCTCTTTCTTCTTCACTGTCTTATTCTTTTGTTTATTTTGTTAGGCCTGAGAGAGGTTCAGTATGATTACCTGCTATCAATATATCTAAAATAGGAGTGATGATTTCCTGGTTATACATTTTGGATTATTTCACGGTAGGCTATCTATATAGCTTTGGTGATTTCTTGGTATCTATCTATCTATCTATCTATCTATCTATCTATCTATCTATCTATTTATCTATTTATCTATATCTATATATCTATCTCTATATATCTATCTATTTATCATGCGATAATTTTTGTGATGTTTATTCAGCGAGGCAAAGTTTTTCTAAATGGGTTACATTCTGGGTCAAAATTGTATAGAGTGAGTGATGAGATTTTTTTTTTTAAAGTTGTCTGCATTGAAAAAAATGTCTTTGGTCGCGACCAGACCGGCCCATTTTGTGCCGGCCCATCGGGCATTTGCCTGTTTGCCCATCTAGCCAGTGTTGAACTCCTTCCCTCTGTCTCACCATTCTCTCTCTAGACCAGCGGTTCTCAACCTTTTATGCTCGGCGTCCCCTTTTTTCAATCCCCCACTTAGCCGCGACCCCCCCCCCGGCACACACACACACACAGCAATAGAAGAATAGACAATAACATTTCATTTTTTCAATAGTCTTTGGCGACCCCTGGCAAATCGTCAATCGACCCCCAAGGGGGTCGCGACCCACAGGTTGAGAACCCCTGCTCTAAACTTACAAACTTGTGAACCAGATGGAATACATGTGTGGCACTCGTGAGGTTTCACACTGCTATGTCAGGACGTCAACTGACACTGTCTGATCCAGGCAGTGGTTCTAAATGAAAAGTCAAGAACAGCAGAGGACAATCCACAGATTGAGTCTGAGACATTTCTTGTTTTAGAATCTCACAGTTAATAGCAACCGAGTATGTGCATTTCTGGAGACTTAGTGCATTGGATGTATGTGCATTTCTGGAGATTTACTGCATTGGATGTATGTCGTTGCCCATTTCTTTTTCAATACGTTGTAGGCCTTTCTGTTAAATTCAAATGCTTGCTCTATTGTGAAACTATTATATGCTATAAAAGGTAGAGCTTAGAAAATTTAATTCTGCTGAACTTAAAAGTGAAAAAATAAATTAAATAAAGATTCTTGCGATAAACTAACTAATGTCAAGGACGCTAAATTGAACAACGAAATATACCTTACAAATAAAAGAGTTCAGAAAGTTGATTCTGCAGTGCTAAAATGTAAACCAATTCACTTTGAAAAACGTAGCTCATCTACATTGCCTTTGTTTACAGAGCTTATATCAACCCACTCTGTCTGTCTGCTAAATAGTGTGTACATGTTATTTGTTCCACACCTATTCTCGGATCAAGTTAAAACTTAAATCAATTATTTATTGTACCTAACAAAACATAAATCAATATAAAACAAGATTACAAATAAAGTTTATGATATCACACAAACTCTGAGGCAGCCCCCCAAAGAAGTCACCAATGGATCAGAAATTTATTCAAGCCATAGTTCTGTTTGATCGTTTAAAGTCATTTAAAAAAAAATCATTTGGCGTTAACAGTGCAACACGTGGTCTTTGATAAGACTCTTCTAACTCTTCTGGAATAAGTAGAGTAGCAATAACAGATCACCTAAGATCAGCATGGAAACCTCCCGATACAGTGTCGGAGACACCTAGTCCGGTAGCTCAGGGTGTCACCCTTCCACCATCAACTTTCTTTAACTATGTTCCAATAAACACTATTGCTAGTTAGATATTTTTGTTCAACCAATACAGTGAGCTGATTATCTACTTTTATTGATTTTTACTTAGATGTAAAGTTCCAATGTTTATGACATTTATTCAAGTGTTATTGCAAATTTTACAATGATATTTATTTAAAATTATAAACAGACTGAAAATCATATGAACAGGTTTCTTTTGTTATGCAGAAGACAGAAATGGTATTACGTTGTGTAGTGTCATTTACACTTAAACTACCATCTAGATGTGTCTAGCCATATTTGGACATACATTTAATTATTATCTTTTCCGATGTTTCTGCATTTGCCAATACATAATATTTCCAACTTGGTTTCCACCCCCAAAATGGTGTCGACCGGTGCGGACCGCGCCCCTCGTCACCCCCCAAGTGACGCCACTGCTTCAAGATACCTACCTCTTCCCAACAATTTTGATTAATATATTGGAGTAGACGGTATAGGAAATTTAAAAAAATGAGCCCACACAACTAAACAGGTTTCCCATACGAACAGCATAGGGCTATACACTATTACCCATTACTGGGAAATAGTGCACATATGCTGTTCGCATCAGATTCTCTTCTTGATATTGTTATATTATTACAATACACTAACAATACTGATGTTTAAAAGTTACACTCCATTTTTATTAACGTGAAAACAAGGAGAGAACAACCAGCAGAGACTAATACACAGTGAATACACACTACTGACACACTTAAGAGTAAACCGTGAACACGTGAACATACTGACAGTAGAACAAGGGAGACTACATGAAAACAAACAAACACACACACAACAGACATAAACATAAATACACATATAAATGTAACAGATATGATACTACTGCTCACATTATAAATAAATCTGCTCCCCTAAGTTTTAAGAAGTTAAGCTATTACCTTAATAGATTATACATGTAAATTTTGTTCAATTTGTTTAATACAATTAAATCCATTTAGTCTAATTTAGATTCATGTAAAGTGCAAATCAAGATATGCCAAAACTATAAGAAAAGTTTAAAAAATACAAACAAACTTACAATTAAAACGAAGTTCGTATCAAAATTCTTTTTAAAAACAACATTTGAATCAGTATTCCATTCAATTTGTTAAAAATTGGAAAATTTATTTTATAAAATCTGCTTGCGTATGTAATTTAAAAATCACTTTCAGAAAAGAAAAAAGCAGCCGTTGCATCAGAACTTTGAATGATCTAAAATATCATGATGTCCGATTTTCATTTTCTCTTCTAGTTTCTGAGATCTAAACAGGACGGACGGATGGACTGACAGACAGACCACACAAAATTAATAGAGTTTATTCCCCTTTCGGGGGCCGCTAAAAATATCCAATTTGTCAATCAATTATTTTATTAGATATCGAATAAGGGAAAAAAAAGTATACATCATTGATAGATATAGTTCTTTCCCCTTAAAAAGCCTTGCTTTTTTTAAAAGGATTTTTTTTATTTTGCTTGTTCGTACACCGGATATACTATGCTATGCATTTAAAAGTTTGTCCGCCATGTATGGAGATCTCCGTCTCACACAAAAAAATTATTACATTGAAATACTGCTCTTGACAACTCCAATTCCAGACTCTCAACAAATTTATAATTACTTCTAATTGAGTTCTTCACTTAAATCAAGAATGAAAAATTGTTGACTTTGTAGACGGGTTGAGGATAAGCAGACGAAGTAATAACTTTGTCAACAAAATTAAAATCTTTAAGTCTTTAGACGTCCGCCCCTGTCTTTCATCAAAGTAGAGGACGTTAGTGTACGTAAGAAAATTACTAAACACAAATTTCCTAAATGTGTGCAAGTTGGTAGGATCCCGTTCAAAGAAACTGTGTAGAGAGCCACATGATCACAAAACATCCATGAAATCATAAAACGTTGACATTAAATTCTTACTATTAGGTCACATTTTCTTACAAAAGTAAATTTTGGAATCTACTCTAAGATTATTTTGTATTCACTTCTGTAAGTTGAAAGAACTTTGCACTAAAACGTGACGGTCGTAAGTTCGATCGTTAAATGTATTATTTTTTTCTATTAATTTTTCAGTGAAAAATAAAATATGAATCTTGAGTTTAAATGGCATTTAAACATAAAGTAGGAATTTATTTGAGTTTTAAACATTATATGTTTTAAACCAACTAATAGTCATACATTTAGATTGTAGATGGTAACTATGTCGTCTGGTGTCTATTTTCTCCACTGATTCTTACAACAAACTAACCTCTAACCTAAAACTGCTGTCGGCAATTTTAGTTTTTTAATATCCACACTTAGGTTCGAGATTCTAGATCAATACCCCACTCATCGGCCCATCTAGTGCTAGCAATGTACCATGACAAAGACTATCGAAAATGTATCATTCTTGAGTCTCTAAGGTTGGTTGTGGTTTAGTCTAAGGGCACAGTCTAATGATACATAGTCATATATTTTATATAGTTATAATGTTTTGTTTGGTGTAATGCACAAATTGTAAGACGAATATCTTTACGAACAATAAAAATTATTAGTATTATTATTATTATTAGTCTAATGATACGAAGTCTAGTCTAAGGACACATAGTCTCAGGACACATAGACTAACAACACATAGTCTTATCTTATCTTATATTATATAATATGATTACGTCCTACGCGTCATGCATTTAGACGTAAATTCTGCTTAGTCACTGGTTTTCCATGCTAGCTCAGGCAACCCATTCCATGCTCTAATAGCACGAGGGAAGAAGGAGCATTTGTACAAATTTGTCCAATAACGCATAGTCTAAGGACACATAGTCTAAGGACACATAGTCTAAGGACACATAGTCTAATAATACATAGTCTAAGGACGCATACACTAAGGATACAGTCTAAGAACACACAGTCTAAGAACACATAGTGTAGTCTAAGGACATATAGTCTAGTCTGACACATAGTCTAATGATACATAGTCTAGTCATTCTAGTCTAAGAATACTTAGTCTAATGACGCATAGTCTAAGGACTAATAGAGTAGTCTAATGACACATTGTTTAAGGACACATAGTCTAAGAACACATAGTCTAGTCGAATGGCACATAGTCTAAGGACACATAGTTTAATGATACATAGTATAAGGACTCATAGTCTAAAAACACATAGTTTAATGATACATAGTATAATAATACACAGTCTAAGGACACATAGTCTAAGGACACATAGTCTAAGGACACATAGTTTTATAATACACAGTCTAAGGACACATAGTCTAAGGACACATAGTTTTATAATACACAGTCTAAGGACACATAGTCTAAGGACACATAGTTTAATGATACACAGTCTAAGGACACATAGTCTAAGGACACATAGTCTAAAGACACATAGTTTAATGATACACAGCCTAAGGACACATAGTCTAAGGACACATAGTCTAAGGACACATAGTCTAAGGACACATAGTTTTATAATACACAGTCTAAGGACACATAGTCTAAGGACACATAGTTTAATGATACACAGTCTAAGGACACACAGTCTAAGGACACATGGTTTAATGATACACAGTCTAAGGACACATAGTCTAAGGACACATAGTCTAATGACACATAGTCTAATGACACATAGTTTAATGATACACAGTCTAAGGACACATAGTCTAAGGACACATAGTCTAAGGACACATAGTCACATAGTCCAAGGATGCACATAAGCATGGACGGTTGGGATAAAAAAAAACACCTCGTGATTACGAACATTAACTTTTTGTTTGAACCTAAAAGCAGACACAAACGAATCAAATCCACAACAATATCCTAGAGTTGGGCAATACTTCTTCCAACGCTATATTCTTTGATCCAGCGTGTTTGCGTGGGAGTGTTAATATTACTAGAAACTATTTCTTGCTCGATATAGTGTGCAATATCTTTTAGCTCAGGGGCATTTTTATGTAACACAAGCGGATGTTACACTTTTAGGAAAATGGAAGATTTAACTGATATGGTAACTTTGTTACTTTGTTAGTTTACCAGCTGACATGGACAGTAGGCAAGCGAACGACCGCTGATAGTAAAAAAAACAAACAAACAAGAGAAATATAGAAAATCCATTTTTAACAGACAAAGCATATCTAAGGGTGAAACACTCCGCACTTACAGTTATAACTCTCAATAATGTAGAAGTTATATCCCTTACTCGATGGCACACAACATAATTAATCACCAATAATTAACTGACGAGTTTAGTGTAGGCTGTGTTTCCTCAGGCTTTTTTTCCTTGGCTGTCTGCAAAAGAGCTAACAGCTCAGCAGCAAAAAGCT
This sequence comes from Biomphalaria sudanica, assembly GCA_036873155.1. Lineage (NCBI taxonomy): Eukaryota > Metazoa > Mollusca > Gastropoda > Planorbidae > Biomphalaria > Biomphalaria sudanica. Next base: position 960,177 of record JAZGLO010000284.1, read on the forward strand.
GGCTAGAAGAAGAACAATTGACAAATTGTTTTTTTAGGTACAATAAATAATTTAATTGTTCAATTGTTTATACAAAAAAATATGTTTTTAATTATCTAAGGGAACAAAACGCTACATATTTAGCCGTTTCTGTGAATGCTAAAGGATTACTTCCCTTTTTGGTATCAAACAAAATAATTAATTACCAGTTATTAATTGGCTAATTGGTTAATTTTTCTTATTTATTCATGCCTTGTCTAGGCCAATAAAAAATTGTGAAAAGTTTCAACTTGATCCAAGAATGGATGTAGAAGCAATAACATGTACAAACATTTTACTAGACAGACAGAAAACGTAAAAGTGATATAAACTTTGTAACAAAAATGAGAAAGAAAAAGCAAGAAGCCAGGCTCAGCTAATTCTAGTATGAACAACTTTTTTTTTTTGTACCATTTAGTATTTCAGTTTAATGTACATGGGATACTCAACGAAATAAAAACAAGATCACTACAACATTGTGTGTAAATCTTCTATTAAGTGACAAAGCTAGATAACTTTGTGTGTGGATAATCTACACCAGATAATGTTAAATAACTTTGTATCGAGAAAAGTAAACAATTCAAAGAGTGGACCAAGGACTTATCACAATGAGAGCTCACTAAGTGAGTGGAACAAGGACTTAACACAATGAGAGCTCACAAAGTGAGTGGAACAAGGATTAACACAATGAGAGCTCACTAAGTGAGTGTAACAAGGATTAACACAATGAGAGCTCACTAAGTGAGTGGAACAAGGATTAACACAATGAGAGCTCACAAAGTGAGTGGAACAAGGACTTCACACAATTAAAGCTCACTAAGTGAGTGGAACAAGGACTTAACACAATGAGAGTTCACTAAGTCAGAAACGTTTGCAATAAAAGATCTTTCAATTTCATTGATCTAACGCAGTAAATTCTTACGTACATATTTTTCTTAGAGATTCTCTTAGATAGTGTACAGTATATTCTGTTAGGCAGTGTCTAGTAGATTCTGTTAGAAATTGTCTAGTAGATTCTGATAGATACTGTACAGTGGATTCTGTTAGGCAGTGTCTAGTAGATTCTGTTAGAAAGTGTCTGGTAGATTCTGTTAGATAGTGTCTATTAGATTCAGTTAGAAAGTGTCTAGTATGTTCTGTTAAATACTGTCTAGTGAATTCTGTTAGAAAGTGTCTAGTAGATTCTGTTAGATAGTGATTAGTAGATTCTGTTAGAAAGTGACTATTAGATTCTGTTAGAAAGTGTCTAGTAGATTCTTTTAGAAAGTATCTAGTAGATTATGTTAGATACTGACTAGTAGATTCTGTTAGATAGTGCCTAGTAGATTCTGTTAGAAAGTGTCTACTAGATTCTTTCACAAAGTGTCTAGTATATTCTGTTAGATAGTATCTAGTAGATTCTGTTAGAAAGTGTCTAGTAGATTATGTTAGATATTGACTAGTAGATTCTGTTAGAAAGTGACTAGTAGATTCTGTTACAAAGTGTCTAGAAGATTCTGTTAGATACTGACTAGTAGATTCTGTTAGATAGTGTCTAGTAGATTCTGTAAGATAGTGATTAGTAGATTCTGTTACAAAGTGTCTAGTAGATTCTGTTAGTGTCTAGTAGATTCTGTTAGAAAGTGTCTAGTAGATTCTTTTAGAAAGTGTCTAGTAGATTCTGTTAGAAAGTGTCTAGTAGATTATGTTAGATACTGACTAATAGATTCTGTTAGATAGTGTCTAGTAGATTCTGTTAGAAAGTGTCTACTAGATTCTTTTACAAAGTGTCTAGTAGATTCTGATAGATAGTAGCTAGTAGATTCTGTTAGAAAGTGTCTAGTAGATTCTTTTAGAAAGTGTCTAGTAGATTATGTAAGATACTGACTCGTAGATTCTGTTAGATAGTGTCTAGTAGATTCTGTTAGAAAGTGTCTAGTAGATTCTGTTAGAAAGTGTCTAGTAGATTCTGTTAGAAAGTGTCTAGTAGATTCTGTTAGATAGTGTCTATTAGATTCAGTTAGAAAGTGTCTAGTATGTTCTGTTAGATACTGTCTAGTGAATTCTGTTAGAAAGTGTCTAGTAGATTCTGTTAGATAGTGACTAGTAGATTCTATTAGAAAGTGTCTAGTAGATTTTGTTACAAAGTGTCTAGAAGATTCTGTTAGAGTGTCTAGTATATTCTGTTATGCAGTGTCTAGTAGATTCTGTTAGAAAGTGTCTAGTAGATTATGTTAGATACTGACTAGTAAATTCTGTTAGATAGTGATTAGTAGATTCTGTTAGAAAGTGACTATTAGATTCTGTTAGAAAGTGTCTAGTAGATTCTTTTAGAAAGTGTCTAGTAGATTATGTTAGATAGTATCTAATAGATTCTGTTAGAAAGTATCTAGTAGATTATGTTAGATACTGACTAGTAGATTCTGTTAGATAGTGCCTAGTAGATTCTGTTAGAAAGTGTCTACTAGATTCTTTCACAAAGTGTCTAGTATATTCTGTTAGATAGTATTTAGTAGATTCTGTTACAAAGTGTCTAGAAGATTCTGTTAGATACTGACTAGTAGATTCTGTTAGATAGTGTCTAGTAGATTCTGTTAGTGTCTAGTAGATTCTGTTAGAAAGTGTCTAGTAGATTCTTTTAGAAAGTGTCTAGTAGATTCTGTTAGAAAGTGTCTAGTAGATTATGTTAGATACTGACTAATAGATTCTGTTAGATAGTGTCTAGTAGATTCTGTTAGAAAGTGTCTACTAGATTCTTTTACAAAGTGTCTAGTAGATTCTGTTAGATAGTAGCTAGTAGATTCTGTTAGAAAGTGTCTAGTAGATTCTTTTAGAAAGTGTCTAGTAGATTATGTAAGATACTGACTCGTAGATTCTGTTAGATAGTGTCTAGTAGATTCTGTTAGAAAGTGTCTAGTAGATTCTGTTAGAAAGTGTCTAGTAGATTCTGTTAGAAAGTGTCTAGTAGATTCTGTTAGAAAGTGTCTAGCAGATTCCGCCTGACTGTATTTTTAAAGAAACAAATGATCTCTCCTGTTGTTTTTGGGATGCCGATTTTGTATTTGGTAAGAAATAAACACCAGCTTAAAGTTCACTAGATCTCTTGGAAAACTTGTTCAAATACAATCTACCCTCCCCTCCACCACCGGCGAAATGAAAGTTGTATTTATTGTTAGATGCCTCCGTGCTGTGTCTTGTGCAGAGAAGTCTAAACAGAGGTAACATTGAAATAATCCAATAACACAAGGCGAAAGGCCAACAATGTAGAAAGTACATGACGCTGATGCAAGATGTTGAATAAGGCGTTTCATACGTAATGAAGCGACCGTCGAATGTCGCTAAGCTAAATATCTACTCTAGAAATTCAAGCCGCGACCACATTTCAAAGCGGTCAAGAGTATTTTGTCTTTACTTTCGTTACACTTTGAAACCTAGTTTTGTTTTTAATAGTCACGTGACTGTGACTAGGTCAAAACTTTACCCTTTTGATGCAACAAATAACTTTTCGCGCCCAATTCCTAATCGTGTGCTAACAACATAATAGACTTTATCAAAAAAAAAATCGTTTAAAAATTAATTCGTTTGATCATGTTCAGACTTAGGCTCAAATGATTAGCTCTCACGATGTTGAATACTTTCTCTACGTGAACGAATGACTAGATTCTAAATCTTCTAACCAATATCTTCTCTTAATTTGGTGGTTCATGTCGTCAGTAGGTTTTTCCCAAAAGTAAAACGAAGTGAATTCCCTATTTATTCAATATTTAAACTATTAAACACTGATGCAGTATTGTTGAACTCATACAGTGTTTAACGTAGCTCAATAGATTATAGCCACAAAAGTCATTTGTCTTTTAAAATTGTTAATATCTTATGGAAATTTCTCTACTTTATGTCTAAAACCTCAATATTTCCACTAGACGTTTACCCGTGTATGAATTTAGCATAGTCTTCTTTCGCTTCTTTCTTGTTGCTTTGTTGGTAAAAAGGCAGGTTTCAATATTTTCAGAAATGACAAAGAATGGAGAAAGAAGGTTGACAGATCTTATGTGGTGCTCCAAAGGTTCTGCAGACCAGGGAATAGGTGAAAGTGAATGTGAAGTTAGATATGAACATGGCCTAACTGATGTCTTATTATGATTATCTAATTGTCTTCAAAAGAGTCAATCTCTTATTCGTATAAAAAAAAATTCCTTTAAGTGTTACACACACATAGCGTGGCACTACAGTTCACGCGATAATATAAAAACTACTTATTAATTGTTGTTTTAAATTATGTTTCACTTATGAGCATACTAAATAGTTTTTTTTTCTCTTTAAAACAAAAAGTAAACTTTTTTTTGTAAATGTACTAGTTAGTAAGACACAATGTACTTACTGAGCGAAACAATTGTAAAAAAAAATAATTTTGACTAAAAATCTAAAACCGTTTGCATGAATGTGTTAAAAATATGGTATAAGGTCGTCTCCCTTACCAAATAGTTTTTAGTGTTTGTTACTCTTAATAGTGAATAGTTGTATATATGGTGTATTTAAAAAAAAAACTGCTTGCATAATTGATTTTAAAAATTAGATTGTTCGCTTTTTAGAAAAGACAGAAGCAACTACTGCATGTGAACTTTGAATGGTCTAAAATACTATGATGTCGGATTTTTAATATCTTTTTTTCTAGTTTACGAGATCTAAAAATCATCCTTTAAAAAAATCTGACATTTTTTAAAAGTATTTTTTTTTGTATGTCTTTCGAGTTTTACATTTTCTTCAGCCAATCAAATTCAAGATATTTCTAAGCATTACTATTCTTTTGCTCTTACACCATGGATGATCTCCCATTGAAATTTCAGGTCAAACAGTGTTTTTACTGAACGATAGAAACAATAACAAATAATGTAAGTTTATTACAAATCAAATAGTGTAAGTTTATTGCAAATCAAATAATGTAAGTTTATTGCAAATCAAATAATTCAAATTTAATAAAAGTGAAATGAAGAGAGATTATTACAAGTCAGCTAATCAGGTTGTATTCTTTAAGCTTAACCTAAAATTGTTTTCTAAGAATAAAGTCAATCCCTGATTGATGGGGGGTCACTTACCGAATCTGTCACCCTGGTAGATTGACTGCTCTGATTGCTACACTCCTGACTGTAGGTTTTTATTCCACCGTCACATGACTTAACATCTCAACCAACACTTGGGCCGCGTGAATGCTATAAATAGAATCATCAACGTATTGCTATAAATAGAATCCTCTTCATTATTGGTGAAAGAAATAACAAGACTTAGAGATGGCTTCGGGTGAGAAAGATCGAATTCTTGCATTACTGGACTGAGTCCTACATGCAGCTACCATGGAGACATATAAACAGTTAGCCTCTTTCTGAACTAGGTGAACTATTTCCATGATATATTTAGAAGTTCTTTGGCATAATAACTTTATATGTCAGCGACAATGTTTCAGAATTTTAACAAGAAAAACTTTTGAGTTTCTGAAATGGTCTCACTACCAAACCTTTTGAAATGGTCTCACTACCAAACCTTTTGAAATGGTCTCACTACCAAACCTTTTGAAATGGTCTCACTACCAAACCTTTTGAAATGGTCTCACTACCAAACCTTTTGAAATGTTCTCACTACCAAACCTGTTGAAATGGTCTCACTACCAAACCTTTTGAAATGGTCTCACTACCAAACCTTTTGAAATGTTCTCACTACCAAACCTTTTGAAATGTTCTCACTACCAAACCTTTTGAAATGGTCTCACTACCAAACCTTTTGAAATGGTCTCACTACCAAACCTTTTGAAATGGTCTCACTACCAAACCTTTTGAAATGGTCTCACTACCAAACCTTTTGAAATGGTCTCACTACCAAACCTTTTGAAATGGTCTCACTACCAAACCTTTTGAAATGGTCTCACTACCAAACCTTTTGAAATGGTTTCACTACCAAACCTTTTGAAATGGTCTCACTACCAAACCTTTTGAAATGGTCTCACTACCAAACCTTTTGAAATGGTCTCACTACCAAACCTTTTAAAATGGCCTGACTACCAAACCTTTTGAAATGGCCTCACTACGCGCTCTATCTGGCAAAAGTCCTTGGGCTAGACATGCGTTGAAATAGAAATACTGCTACTAAGAAAAGTTCAAAAAAAAGTGAAAGAAAAAAAGATGATGTCAATGGGAAACAAAAGAAACAAAAACATGAAAACCTTCAAATGTGTTTTGTTTAGTTGAAATGATCTGTTCCAATGAAACATTACACGGGTTAAACATTAAATGATCTGTTCCAATGAAACATTACACGGGTTAAACATTAAATGATCTGTTCCAATGAAACATTACACGGGTTGAACATTAAATGATCTGTTCCAATGAAACATTACACGGGTTGAACATTAAATGATCTGTTCCAATGAAACATTACACGAGTTGAACATTAAATGATCTGTTCCAATGAAACATTACACGGGTTGAACATTAAATGATCTGTTCCAATGAAACATTACACGGGTTGAACATTAAATGATCTGTTCCAATGAAACATTACACGAGTTGAACATTAAATGATCTGTTCCAATGAAACATTACACGGGTTGAACATTAAATGATCTGTTCCAATGAAACATTACACGGGTTAAACATTAAATGATCTGTTCCAATGAAACATTACACGAGTTGAACATTAAATGATCTGTTCCAATGAAACATTACACGGGTTAAACATTAAATGATCTGTTCCAATGAAACATTACACGGGTTGAACATTAAATGATCTGTTCCAATGAAACATTACACGGGTTGAACATTAAATGATCTGTTCCAATGAAACATTACACGGGTTGAACATTAAATGATCTGTTCCAATGAAACATTACACGGGTTGAACATTAAATGATCTGTTCCAATGAAACATTACACGGGTTGAACATTAAATGATCTGTTCCAATGAAACATTACACGGGTTGAACATTAAATGATCTGTTCCAATGAAACATTACACGGGTTGAACATTAAATGATCTGTTCCAATGAAACATTACACGGGTTGAACATTAAATGATCTGTTCCAATGAAACATTACACGGGTTAAACATTAAATGATCTGTTCCAATGAAACATTACACGGGTTGAACATTAAATGATCTGTTCCAATGAAACATTCAACGAGTTGAACATTAAATGATCTGTTCCAATGAAACATTCAACGAGTTGAACATTAAATGATCTGTTCCAATGAAACATTACACGGGTTGAACATTAAATGATCTGTTCCAATGAAACATTCAACGAGTTGAACATTAAATGATCTGTTCCAATGAAACATTCAACGAGTTGAACATTAAATGATCTGTTCCAATGAAACATTCAACGAGTTGAACATTAAGTGATCTGTTCCAATGAAACATTCAACGAGTTGAACATTAAATGATCTGTTCCAATGAAACATTACACGAGTTGAACATTAAATGATCTGTTCCAATGAAACATTACACGAGTTGAACATTAAATGATCTGTTCCAATGAAACATTACACGAGTTGAACATTAAATGATCTGTTCCAATGAAACATTACACGAGTTGAACATTAAATGATCTGTTCCAATGAAACATTACACGAGTTGAACATTAAATGATCTGTTCCAATGAAACATTACACGAGTTGAACATTAAATGATCTGTTCCAATGAAACATTACACGAGTTGAACATTAATTGATCTGTTCCAATGAAACATTAAACGAGTTTAACATTAAATGATCTGTTCCAATGAAACATTCAACGAGTTGAACATTAAATGATCTGTTCCAATGAAACATTCAACGAGTTGAACATTAAATGATCTGTTCCAATGAAACATTCAACGAGTTGAACATTCAATTATGTTTGACGAATGACAAATAAAGAAACTAAGATGACAAATCAATAATCCAGGATGAAAACATATATATACCAAGATGACAATGTAAATAAAAAAAATGTTTTAATTTTAATAGTTTCTAGTTTCAATATAACAACCTCCACCATCACTAATAAATAAGTTACAGATATATAAGTTACAAGTTAATAATGTAGGAGTTACAGATATATAAGTTACATTTTACGGATATATAAGTTACAAGTTACAGATATATAACTTACAAGCTACAGATAAATCAGTACAGATATATCAGTTACAAGCTACAGATAAATAAGTTACAGATATATCAGTTACAAGCTACAGATAAATCAGTTACAGATATATCAGTTACAAGATACAGATAAATAAGTTACAGATATATCAGTTACAAGATACAGATAAATAAGTTACAGATATATCAGATACAAGATACAGATAAATAAGTTACAGATATATCAGTTACAAGCTACAGATATATCAGTTACAGATATATCAGTTACAAGCTACAGATAAATCAGTTACAGATATATCAGTTACAAGCTACAGATAAATCAGTTACAGATATATCAGTTACAAGCTACAGATAAATAAGTTACAGATATATCAGTTACAAGCTACAGATAAATCAGTTACAGATATATCAGTTACAAGCTACAGATAAATCAGTTACAGATATATTAGTTACAAGCTACAGATAAATCAGTTACAGATATATCAGTTACAAGCTACAGATAAATCAGTTACAGATATATCAGTTACAAGCTACAGATAAATCAGTTACAGATATATCAGTTAAACTGATGGGTTGCACAAGGCTTACATCTATATTAACCAGTCTGTACAAAAATCAGGTCAGAGTTGAAGCACCTGTTGTTTTGTTTTATTTGCGGTGTAAGGACATCTACAGGTCAAATCTGGCATTGAAACGTCTCCCCCCCCCTCCCCCATCTTTCCTTTCCTTTGTACACATCTCCTGGTCCTGTTACTCTACAAATGATGAATGCCAGACTGATCATAATCTGCACTTTTACATCAAGATTACTGAAACGTAGTTCACAATTACCTGCCCCTGATTAAATGGCCTGGAAGTGAGACTGTCATACTTCAAAGTTGGAAATAAAAAAAATAAAAATACCAAGCATTGTATCATTTAATATTAGAAATTGAAGCTAGCAATTGTTAATTGTAGCATCTGTATTTGCAATAGTGTTCGTATATTTTTAGCGGCCCCCGAAAGGGGAAAAGACGTTATTAGTTTTGTGTGACCTGTCTGTCGGTCTGTCCCGCTTAGATCTCAGAAACCAGAATTAAAAGTTGGAAATTAAAAAATAAAAATGCAAAGCATTGTATCATTCAATATTAGAAATTAAAGCTAGCAATTGTTATTTGTAGCATCTGTATTTGCAATAGCGTTCGTATATTTTTAGCGGCCTCCGAAAGGGGAAAAGACGTTATTAGTTTTGTGTGGCCTGTTTGTCGGTCTGTCCCGTTTAGATCTCAGAAACTAGAAGAGAAAATAAAAATCGGACATCATGATATTTTAGATCATTCAAATTTCTGATGCAACGGCTACTTTTTTCTTTTCCGAAAGTGAACCATCTAATTTTAAAAAAGTATATATGCAAGCAGATTTTTAGAAAAATTACACCACTTTTAAATGAAAAACTTCAGAAGAGGTAACTTTTTAAAAAGGTCATGGACTTCTTCATTAATAAATCAAGTTTCATTCATAGATTCGCGCATTGGTACAAAACATTTGCATCAAAGGTCACAATGGTAAAAGTTTCAATGGATCATTATAAAACTTATTTTCCATTTATTAACTAACTCATTGAATAGAATACTGATTCAAATGTTTTTAAATAAAGAATTTTGATACGAACTTCGGTTTAGTTATAAGTTTACAAAATAAACGAACTACTTTTATAGCGCGCAGTTTTGACATATCCTCATTATAGGGGCCTACACTTGACAGACTAAATAGAGCCAAGATCTACATATATTTATAAAACGAGTTCTAGTCTAGATTATTAGATTCTATATCAAGATTCTAGATCTAGATCTAGACTTAAATATAGACTTAGATCTAGATATAGACTTAGATCTAACTCTAGATTGGCTAGATCTAGACAGAGATTTAGATCTATTTCTAGATTTAGATCTAAAACTAGGTCTAGATCTAGCTAGATGTATATCTAGTTTGTATGACAAATGACAATGGAGATATTAATTTTTATTTGCGAGGGGAAAGTCTTAAGACTTGAATTGTTGTCATTTCTACACAATTGTAGCTTAAAGTTGGTAAAGAATATTTTTATTCGTGTTGCCAATTTATCTAATTTTGTTTGAAGAATAAATCTTTTTTAGTTTCTCTTTATTTCAAAGTACCATGTTATTAATTTTGAATGTATGGATAAGGTTAATAATTATTTTTTACAAAAATATAAGTGTACGCTAAATGAATATTTGGAGATGCTGTGGCTGAGGGGTAAAGCACTTGGAACTGGAAGTCCCGTGCTCCAATCCTGGTGAAGACTCTAGATGGACCACTTCGGGGGCCGATTTTGAGTTTGTGTTTCACACAAACTGTCTTTGTAACCTTGTGAAAAATGTGTTTATTTTCAAATTTTCCAAGTACACAACTATTCGGCGTGGATGTTGAATTGACAGTGTCTTCAGAAACTTGCAAAGCAATGATAGGCACATATAGAGAATGTCCACAGCAGTGCCAGTGTGTGTGTTAGGCAGATTCATTAAATGAATCTTTCAAATGCTTAGTATTTCACATTCAGGAGCAAGTTTCAATGCTATAGATTCTTTGTACAAAGCTTATATTTACTCTGTCTGTATGTATGTCTATCTGTCAGGATGGAACCTTGTATACGCTATTCCTCCCACTTACGAGTCTCAGTGAGATAGAGAGAAGTAAGTAGAGAAAGAGTGACAGATCAAGAGAGAGAGAGAGAGAGAGAGAGAGTCTGTGAAAAAATTATTTTCATTTTATTTTTGTGTATTCTTTAAAGTAATTTTAAACGATTTTTAATAAAATGTTTCACTTTTGCTGCAACTCATTTATCAATTGTTTTGTGCAGCCGATTCTTGATTCTCCCCCCCCCCCCAGCAGTAACTGCAGAAATAAAAACAACAACAAAGACATGAAGACAATGCAGACTACTGTCTTAAAGTGATTTGTTATGCAGAACCCCACGTGCTATTGACAGAAATGTTGTCAAGTACTATTACATAACAGTCAAAGTGACTACATAGTCCTGGTCTAAAGAATTATTAAGATACAATTCTTGTTCAGTCAAATGTCAAAAGTCAGCCAGCTAAAAGTATTTCTCTGTTAGGGAATAAAATCATGTCAGATGGACTGTGCCAGGTGCTAGGAATATTTCAGCCAAAGTTGTTTTTTTGTTTCTTTGTTTGGTCGTAAATTCTCCAATTGCTTTTGTCATTTTGTGTGTTAAAAAGTAAAAATTGCTTATATTCCTTTTTAAGGCCTCCCTTGATCAGAGTTTTCCTGTGTGCTTCTACAGTCTGATCTCTTCAATTGTGTTATGATCTATTTTTTTATAACTGATGTTTAGCGGCGTCTAAAAGTATTGATTATCAGAGTGGACATTACGTCTCTTGAGACTCAAGGCCAATGATAAGGCTCTCCTCCACTGGGCTTGACGAAAGTAATCTTTTTCTTTCTGAGCTGGTTTCAAGAAAATGCAAATTTGTTACACCTAATATAAACATTATAAACTAGAAACCTATGACGAAGGGCGACCACTACTAGGCAACCGGTACATACATCACTGTACATAAACCATGAGGGTGTACGCCAGTAGGAAAAATTCTCTATGAGAAAAGGGAATGTGTACCCTGACATATGGCAGCCCACTGAGGATCCTCCTTTGCTTTGACGTGTTCATCTTCTATACAAAAACGTTTCCGCGCAGACGGTGAGGCTGAAAACGGTTTTTCTGCTCCAAAGGGAATAGCCGTTAATAGTAATGCTGGTCAATGTGGGTCAGTGTTGTTCTATGTGGGCAATGTTGGTCTATGTGGGTCAGTGTTGGTCTATGTGGGTCAGTATTGGTCTATGTGGGTCAGTGTTGGTCTATGTGGGTCAGTGTTGGTCTATGTGGGTCAGATTTAGACATCAACGTGTGCCCTCATTGTTTGGAAATTAGCTTTCTGCTAAAGGGACTCATGACCTTGGTTGCAACCCAGCTAGCAGAAGGAAAGCAGAATTTTGCCTTGCAGCTATATCCAAACATGCGTCAACCCTGAGGAAAAATAAGCAGCTTTACGCAGTTTGCAATACACAGCGCTACTGCCTGTCAGAGCCTGTAACGCCGCTGATCCCAAACTGTATATATATCGTTTGCAAAGAATTATAAGAAGCTTTTAATGTTATAAATCATACCACCGATGTGCCCTAGAACTGTTTTGTTGCTTAATAGAAATTCGTTTAATACTATCAGATGTAGGTTTGTGTACAACAGTTTTTTAAACTACTTCAGCGGCTGGTAAAATCAATGTTTTATCTACTGTGTTTTCCGTATTTTGCTAAAAGTAAAAGATATTCTCAGACGCTCACAAACCTGTTCTCTATAGAATGTTGAAAAGAGATGTTGTGGGTCTATTCTAAACTTTATCGTTTGAACATTTTTTATCATGGCGGCATTGTCTCAAATGATCCTCACGTAATTAGTTTGACATCGTCATAAAAAGTCACTTAGACAACTGCTTGTTTGACAGAATGAATAAATCCTAATTTTAAATTATCAACGCTATAAAATCTACAGTTTTATTTTTGTGTTAAATATGTGAACAAAATTAAACTATTTCTAGATCAAGAAATTGTGCAGTAGACTACAAAGTCATATACACAAGTCTTTGTACTGACAGACCGCTGCTTGGGAAACTCTAGCTAGTGTTTCTAGTTGATCATTGACATTTAGAGGCAGGAGGCTTGGGTTTGAATATTCGTCACATATCTTAAATGTAATTTACAAGGTAACATTATTAATAGTAGTTATTCATTTTATGCTCATATCTATCTATCTATCTATCTATCTATCTATCTATCTATCTATCTATCTATCTATCTATCTATCTATCTATCTATCTATCTATCTATCTATCTATCTATCTATCTATCTATCTGAATTTTGGTCTGTCCTGTTTTCTTCTCTGTATATGGCTCTGTTTGGCTCTTTCTTTACATTTTCTCTGTGATTATGTTTCCTTGTTGAATCATGACCAATACGGCATTATGTTTTGTTATTTCAAATCAAAGTCTATGTGCAGTGAAATAAAAATTGAGTATTCTGATATTAAAAGCTCACAAATGTCTAAATAAAAACCAATGTTAGAAAATAAAACACAGAATCGCTCAATGTAGCCGCGTTCTCATATAACTTTCCCCTGAGACGCAGTGTTATAGAATAAGTCATGATCATTTCTTTTTTAGCGGAAGTTGCCGTGACGTAATGTTGTATGGTTGCCATGACTCTGTTCCTTGTCAACGATGCTAAATGTTTGTAAAGAACATCATTTTCTTTCTTTGTCTTTTTGTTTTGTTGAAGGCAGAACAGAAAAAAAAAAGGTCATGAAATATTTGTGGTAGTTGTGCTCTCCAAGCACGTCTCACGGGATTAGATAGATGAGCTGTAAACTTTGACATCTCTTAACATAGTTACACTTAAGCAGTTGCTTGTTCGTCTCACAGATTTCGGTAGAACATTTTTTTTGTAAATTATATTATTTATCAATGCTTTATCTTCCTCAGAACTTGTCCAATATTCCAAGTGCTCCTTTATTATGTTTTCAATGAATAATGGCCCAGAAATCGCCCCACTATGGAATGTGCATCCTTGACCAGTCACTAACTCACTTGGTGTTATTTTGTTGAGATGCGCACATCCAGCCTTCCTATTTACCTAAGCTGTCAGGGCATTCAAGGAGCCTTCCAGAATCGAACTGAAAGACCCGTGGTTTACCCAGATTTTTATTCTCCCACCAACGAGATTTCCAATCAAGATTAAAAGCAATTCTTCTGGACTACATTTAATTTGAAATAATAACATTGTGAAGAAGAAAATGTGAATATTTGAAAATTCAAGTTTCAAAGTCTGTTTTTCTTCAGAGCTACATTCTGGATTTAAACCTTGCATGTGTTTCGTTCTCTTCAACTGTATGTGTGTTTTGTTCTCTTCAACCGTATGTGTGCCTTATTCAAAAGATCCACTAAGGCAACAATGAAGCAAAACTTGACTCTACCAATGCCTAGTATATCAACACCTGTGGAAGGTGACACTGACTCACCGACACGCCAGCTGAGATCGATGTCAGTGGCAGCGACAGCAGTGCCGTCACCGCTGGTCGTAAACCCTACTTCCACACGACCTAGGACCAACAGCTTACCAAACCCTGCTTTTTTGTTGGGATTCAGTGGTTGCAGGGATCCCAGGACTTGCTGTGTGAGTGTCAGGTAAGAAGAAGAAACAGACGACTAAAAGCATGTCGCGTAAGCTGTGGTAGTCGGTTTGCTATAGTTGGTAGTGTGCTTCTATGTTGGTCGTAAGCTGTGGTAGTCGGTTTGCTATAGTTGGTAGTGTGCTTCTATGTTGGTGGTAAGCTGTGGTAGTCGGTTTGCTTTAGTTGGTAGTGTGCTTCTATGTTGGTCGTAAGCTGTGGTAGTCGGTTTGCTATAGTTGGTAGTGTTCTATGTTGGTCGTAAGCTGTGGTAGTCGGTTTGCTATAGTTGGTAGTGTGCTTCTATGTTGGTCGTAAGCTGTGGTAGTCGGTTTGCTATAGTTGGTAGTGTTCTATGTTGGTTGTATGCTGTGTTGTCCTTATATGCTGTGTTGATCGTGTGTGTTGTGTTGGTTATTTGTGTTGATCGTGTGCTTATGTGTTGGTCTTGTATGCTGTCTTGATCTTGTTTGCTGTGTTGATCTTGTTTGCTGTGTTGATCTTGTTTGCTGTGTTGATCTTGTTTGCTGTGTTGATCGTGTGTGCTGTGTTGATCGTGTGTGCTGTGTTGATCGTGTGTGCTGTGTTGGTCGTGTGTGCTGTGTTGATCGTGTGTGCTGTGTTGATCGTGTGTGCTGTGTTGGTCGTGTGTGCTGTGTTGATCGTGTGTGCTGTGTTGATCGTGGGCTTCTGTGTTGGTCGTGTGTATGGTGTTCGTCAGTTGGTTGTGTGTTCTGTGTTTAACATGTTGGTCGTGTGTATGGTGTTCGTCAGTTGGTTGTGTGTTCTGTGTTTAACATGTTGGTCGTGTGTATGGTGTTCGTCAGTTGGTTGTGTGTTCTGTGTTTAACATGTTGGTCGTGTGTATGGTGTTCGTCAGTTGGTTGTGTGTTCTGTGTTTAACATGTTGGTCGTGTGTGCTTGATGACACCTTGTGTATCAGAGAAGGGAAAAATGCTGTGGTGTCAAAGTACTTAGTTTATTGATGTAATTAATGGAACAAATATTTCATCACCAAATTTCAAGTAGACTTTCTAATATACGTAATTGTTCTTCAGGTCTTTTACCACCACTGCCAAAGGTGTCATCAATGCTGGCGACATTGTCAGAAAGACCAGTGTCAATAGTTTGATGTCATCTGGCAGTGCCAGACAGCAAGACCAAAGACGTCAATCTAGCGGTCAGGCTCTATTAGCTGAGGCTCAGTGCCATGAAAAAGGTAGCAGTTGACATTTTTTTAACTAAAGAAACTCTTCAGTGAATGTAGACTTCTAGCTAGATTTAAGGAACATAAAGTACGACTAGCCACAGTTCAGTATAAATAGCATAAACAATGTTTTCCCATTAGTTGGTGGTTTAGCTTTGGATCAAACTTTGGAATCAATCAGTATATTTTTTCGATCCACTATTTTTTCATATCAAGTTCAACTATTTGAATCTAGACTAAAGAGTCCCTTTAGAATTAATTTGACCTGTTGCTCCAATCTTTACACAAGCAACTCATTAGACAAGCAGCTCATTAGACTGGATACTCAATATGCATTGATATTAAAATATGTTTTACAATGATTGAAACAAAAAATATATGCTTGCAGTGCAGATAAATGTTAATTGAACATGAGACATTCATGTATTCATCTGATGAAACTTCTTATTAGTTATTTGGCGTGTTGTTAAAACAGATACTGGTGGTGCCGCCAGCGGCCTTGACCGACAAAGAACATTAAGTCTTGCTTCAACGGACAGCTCTTCCAGTTCAGGTTCATCGCCTTACGTCACGAATACGTCGACCGGACGAAAGTCTGGAGTAGCCAATCCATCGTACTTTAGGTCAGTAGAATAGGCTAGACAGAAAAGGAAGGAGAAAATGAAAGAGAGAAACGAAGAGAGAGAGAGAGAAAGAAAACCAGAAAGACAGAGAGAGAAACAGAGAGATAGAAAAGTAGAAAAAACAAAACAGATTTTTCTTCCCAACTAGTTCATCTCATTTCCATTAAAAACATAAAAAACATTCTTTAATTAGAACTGTTGTCTTTGTTTCTGTATACATGTCGTCTGCACGAGACCCTAAGTTTGAAGGTTTTCATTTTGGTAAGCATTTCATTTCAATGGGACATTCGGTAGCGTTATCTGCATTTCTTACGTAGCACAGGGGACATTGGAAAGGGTTAGCACCTTCCGGCAAGCCGCACCATTTCCTAAATCCTGTGAACTTTAAGAGTGAACTTAGGCAAGGATTACGTTTAGAGACTAGAAATGTGTTATAGACTAGAAATGTGTTATAGACTAGAAATGTGTTATAGACTAGAAATGTGTTATAGACTAGAAATGTGTTATAGACTAGAAATGTGTAAGAGACTAGAAATGTGTTATAGTCTAGAAATGTGTTAGAGACTAGAAATGTGTTAGGAGACTAGAAATGTGTTAGGAGACTAGAAATGTATTAGGAGACTAGAAATGTGTTAGGAGACTAGAAATGTGTTAGAGACTAGAAATGTGTTTAGAGACTAGAAATGTGTTATAGACTAGAAATGTGTTATAGACTAGAAATGTGTTAGAGACTAGAAATGTGTTGTAGACTAGAAATGTGTTAGAGACTAGAAATGTGTTAGGAAACTAGAAATGTGTTAGGAGACTAGAAATGTGTTATAGACTAGAAATGTGTTGTAGACTAGAAATGTGTTAGAGACTAGAAATGTGTTATAGACTAGAAATGTGTTAGAGACTAGAAATGTGTTAGAGACTAGAAACGTGTTATAGACTAGAAATGTGTTAGAGACTAGAAATGTGTTAGGAGACTAGAAATGTATTAGGAGACTAGAAATGTGTTAAAGACTAGAAATGTGTTAGGAGACTAGAAATGTGTTAGAGACTAGAAATGTGTTATAAACTAGAAATGTGTTAGGAGACTAGAAATGTGTTAGAGACTAGAAATGTGTTTAGAGACTAGAAATGTGTTATAGACTAGAAATGTGTTATAGACTAGAAATGTGTTAGAGACTAGAAATGTGTTGTAGACTAGAAATGTGTTAGAGACTAGAAATGTGTTAGGAAACTGGAAATGTGTTAGGAGACTAGAAATGTGTTATAGACTAGAAATGTGTTGTAGACTAGAAATGTGTTAGAGACTAGAAATGTGTTATAAACTAGAAATGTGTTAGGAGACTAGAAATGTGTTAGAGACTAGAAATGTGTTAGGAGACTAGAAATGTGTTAGAGACTAGAAATGTGTTAGAGACTAGAAATGTGTTAGAGACTAGAAATGTGTTAGAAAATTAGAAATGTGTTAGAGACTAGAAATGTGTTTAGAGACTAGAAATGTGTTAGAAAATTAGAAATGTGTTAGGAGACTAGAAATGTGTTAGAGACTAGAAATGTATTAGGAGACTAGAAATGTGTTAGGAGACTAGAAATGTGTTTAGAGACTAGAAATGTGTTAGAGACTAGAAATGTATTACAAGACTAGAAATGTGTTTAGAGACTAGAAATGTGTTTAGAGACTAGAAATGTGTTATAGACTAGAAATGTGTTATAGACTAGAAATGTGTTAGAGACTAGAAATGTGTTATAGACTAGAAATGTGTTAGAGACTAGAAATGTGTTTCGTAGACTAAAAATGTGTTATAGACTGGAAATGTGTTATAGACTAGAAATGTGTTAGGAGACTAGAAATGTTTTTAGAGACTAGAAATGTGTTAGGAGACTAAAAATGTGTTGGGAGACTAGAAATGTGTTAGGAGACTAGAAATGTGTTATAGACTAGAAATGTATTAGGAGACTAGAAATGTGTTAGAGACTAGAAATGTGTTTAGAGACTAGAAATGTGTTAGAGACTAGAAATGTGTTAGAGACTAGAAATGTGTTAGAGACTAGAAATGTGTTAGGAGACTAGAAATGTGTTAGGAGACTAAAAATGTGTTAGAGACTAGAAATGTGTTAGAGACTAGAAATGTATTAGGAGACTAGAAATGTGTTTAGAGACTAGAAATGTGTTAGGAGACTAGAAATGTGTTAGAGACTAGAAATGTGTTAGAGACTAGAAATGTATTAGGAGACTAGAAATGTATTAGGAGACTAGAAATGTGTTTAGAGACTAGAAATGTGTTAGGAGACTAGAAATGTGTTAGAGACTAGAAATGTGTTTAGAGACTAGAAATGTGTTAGAGACTAGAAATGTGTTAGAGACTAGAAATGTGTTAGAGACTAGAAATGTGTTATAGACTAGAAATGTGTTAAAGACTAGAAATGTGTTATAGACTAGAAAAGTGTTAGAGACTAGAAATGTATTAGGAGACTAGAAATGTGTTATAGACTAGAAATGTGTTAGGAGACTAAAAATGTGTTATAGACTAGAAATGTGTTAGAGACTAGAAATGTGTTAGGAGAACAGAAATGTATTAGGAGACTAGAAATGTGTTAGGAGAACAGAAATCTATTAGGAGACTAGAAATGTGTTATAGACTAGAAATGTTTTAGGAGACTAAAAATGTGTTATAGACTAGAAATGTGTTAGAGACTGGAAATGTGTTATAGACTAGAAATGTGTTAGAGACTAGAAATGTGTTAGGAGACTAGAAATGTGTTAGAGACTAGAAATGTATTAGGAGACTAGAAATGTGTTAGAGACTAGAAATGTGTTAGGAGACTAAAAATGTGTTAGAGACTAGAAATGTATTAGGAGACTAGAAATGTGTTTAGAGACTAGAAATGTGATAGGAGACTAGAAATGTGTTAGAGACTAGAAATGTGTTTAGAGACTAGAAATGTGTTAGAGACTAGAAATCTGTTAGAGACTAGAAATGTGTTAGAGACTAGAAATCTGTTAGGAGACTAGAAATGTGTTAGGAGACTAAAAATGTGTTAGAGACTGGAAATGTGTTAGAGACTAGAAATGTATTAGGAGACTAGAAATGTGTTTAGAGACTAGAAATGTGTTAGTAGACTAGAAATGTGTAAGAGACTAGAAATGTGTTTAGAGACTAGAAATGTGTTTAGACTAGAAATGTGTTAGAGACTAGAAATGTGTTAGGAGACTAGAAATGTGTTATTGACTAGAAATGTGTCAGAGACTAGAAATGTATTAGGAGACTAGAAATGTATTAGGAGACTAGAAATGTGTTTAGAGACTAGAAATGTGTTAGGAGACTAGAAATGTATTAGAGACTAGAAATGTGTTTAGAGACTAGAAATGTGTTAGAGACTAGAAATGTGTTAGAGACTAGAAATGTGTTATAGACAAGAAATGTGTTAGAGACTAGAAATGTGTTTAGACTAGAAATGTGTTAGAGACTAGAAATGTGTTAGAGACTAGAAATGTATTAGGAGACTAGAAATGTGTTAGGAGACTAGAAATGTGTTTAGAGACTAGAAATGTGTTAGAGACTAGAAATGTGTTAGGAGACTAGAAATGTATTAGGAGACTAGAAATGTGTTAAAGACTAGAAATGTGTTAGGAGACTAGAAATGTGTTATAGACTAGAAATGTGTTATAGACTAGAAATGTGTTATAGACTAGAAATGTGTTAGAGACTAGAAATGTGTTAGAGACTAGAAATGTGTTAGAGACTAGAAATGTGTTATAGACTAGAAATGTGTTAGAGACTAGAAATGTGTTAGAGACTAGAAATGTATTAGGAGACTAGAAATGTGTTTAGAGACTAGAAATGTGTTTAGAGACTAGAAATGTGTTATAGACTAGAAATGTGTTATAGACTAGAAATGTGTTAGAGACTAGAAATGTGTTATAGACTAGAAATGTGTTAGAGACTAGAAATGTGTTTCGTAGACTAAAAATGTGTTATAGACTGGAAATGTGTTATAGACTAGAAATGTGTTAGGAGACTAGAAATGTTTTTAGAGACTAGAAATGTGTTAGGAGACTAAAAATGTGTTGGGAGACTAGAAATGTGTTAGGAGACTAGAAATGTGTTATAGACTAGTAATGTATTAGGAGACTAGAAATGTGTTAGAGACTAGAAATGTGTTTAGAGACTAGAAATGTGTTAGAGACTAGAAATGTGTTAGAGACTAGAAATGTGTTAGAGACTAGAAATGTGTTAGGAGACTAGAAATGTGTTAGGAGACTAAAAATGTGTTAGAGACTAGAAATGTGTTAGAGACTAGAGATGTATTAGGAGACTAGAAATGTGTTTAGAGACTAGAAATGTGTTAGGAGACTAGAAATGTGTTTCGAGACTAGAAATGGGTTAGGAGACTAGAAATGTGTTAGAGACTAGAAATGTGTTAGAGACTAGAAATGTGTTAGGAGACTAGAAATGTGTTAGGAGACTAAAAATGTGTTAGAGACTAGAAATGTGTTAGAGACTAGAAATGTATTAGGAGACTAGAAATGTGTTTAGAGACTAGAAATGTGTTAGGAGACTAGAAATGTGTTAGAGACTAGAAATGTGTTAGAGACTAGAAATGTATTAGGAGACTAGAAATGTATTAGGAGACTAGAAATGTGTTTAGAGACTAGAAATGTGTTAGGAGACTAGAAATGTGTTAGAGACTAGAAATGTGTTTAGAGACTAGAAATGTGTTAGAGACTAGAAATGTGTTAGAGACTAGAAATGTGTTAGAGACTAGAAATGTGTTATAGACTAGAAATGTGTTAAAGACTAGAAATGTGTTATAGACTAGAAAAGTGTTAGAGACTAGAAATGTATTAGGAGACTAGAAATGTGTTATAGACTAGAAATGTGTTAGGAGACTAAAAATGTGTTATAGACTAGAAATGTGTTAGAGACTAGAAATGTGTTAGGAGAACAGAAATGTATTAGGAGACTAGAAATGTGTTAGGAGAACAGAAATCTATTAGGAGACTAGAAATGTGTTATAGACTAGAAATGTTTTAGGAGACTAAAAATGTGTTATAGACTAGAAATGTGTTAGAGACTGGAAATGTGTTATAGACTAGAAATGTGTTAGAGACTAGAAATGTGTTAGGAGACTAGAAATGTGTTAGAGACTAGAAATGTATTAGGAGACTAGAAATGTGTTAGAGACTAGAAATGTGTTAGGAGACTAAAAATGTGTTAGAGACTAGAAATGTATTAGGAGACTAGAAATGTGTTTAGAGACTAGAAATGTGATAGGAGACTAGAAATGTGTTAGAGACTAGAAATGTGTTTAGAGACTAGAAATGTGTTAGAGACTAGAAATCTGTTAGAGACTAGAAATGTGTTAGAGACTAGAAATCTGTTAGGAGACTAGAAATGTGTTAGGAGACTAAAAATGTGTTAGAGACTGGAAATGTGTTAGAGACTAGAAATGTATTAGGAGACTAGAAATGTGTTTAGAGACTAGAAATGTGTTAGTAGACTAGAAATGTGTAAGAGACTAGAAATGTGTTTAGAGACTAGAAATGTGTTAGAGACTAGAAATGTGTTAGAGACTAGAAATGTGTTAGGAGACTAGAAATGTGTTATTGACTAGAAATGTGTCAGAGACTAGAAATGTATTAGGAGACTAGAAATGTATTAGGAGACTAGAAATGTGTTTAGAGACTAGAAATGTGTTAGGAGACTAGAAATGTATTAGAGACTAGAAATGTGTTTAGAGACTAGAAATGTGTTAGAGACTAGAAATGTGTTAGAGACTAGAAATGTGTTATAGACAAGAAATGTGTTAGAGACTAGAAATGTGTTTAGACTAGAAATGTGTTAGAGACTAGAAATGTGTTGGAGACTAGAAATGTGTTATAGACTAGAAATTTGTTAGAGACTTTAAATGTATTAGGACACTAGAAATGTGTTAGGAGACTAGAAATGTGTTATAGACTAGAAATGTATTAGGAGACTAGAAATGTGTTAGAGACTAGAAATGTATTAGGAGACTAGAAATGTGTTTTAGACTAGAAATGTGTTATAGACTAGAAATGTGTTATAGACTAGAAATGTGTCAGGAGACTAAAAATGTGTTATAGACTAGAATAGTGTTAGAGACTAGAAATGTGTTAGGAGACTAGAAATGTGTTATAGACTAGAAATGTATTAGGAGACTAGAAATGTGTTAGAGACTAAAAATGTGTTAGAGACTAGAAATGTGTTAGAGACTAGAAATGTGTTATAGACTAGAAATGTGTTAGGAGACTAGAAATGTGTTAGAGACTAGAAATGTGTTATAGACTAGAAATGTGTTATAGACTAGAAATGTATTAGGAGACTAGAAATGTGTTAGGAGACTAAAAATGTGTTAGAGACTTGAAATGTATTAGGAGACTAGAAATGTGTTAGCAGACTAAAAATGTGTTAGAGACTAGAAATGTATTAGGAGACTAGAAATGTGTTAGAGACTAAAAATGTATTATAGACTAGAAATGTATTAGGAGACTAGAAATGTGTTATAGACTAGAAATGTGTTAGGAGACTAGAAATGTGTTATAGACTAGAAATGTGTTAGAGAATAGAAATGTATTAGGAGACTAGAAATGTGTTAGAGACTAGAAATGTGTTAGAGACTAGAAATGTGTTAGAGACTAGAAATGTGTTAGAGACTAGAAATGTGTTAGAGACTAGAAATGTGTTAGAGATTAGAAATGTGTTTAGAGACTATATTGTGTTAGAGACTAGAAATGTGTTAGAGACTAGAAATGTGTTTGAGACTAGAAATGTTTTTAGAGACTAGAAATGTGTTAGGTGACTAGAAATGTGTTAGAGACGAGAAATGTGTTTATAGACTAGAAATGTGTTAGGAGACTAGAAATGTGTTATGAGACTAGAAATGTGTTAAGAGACTAGAAATGTGTTATGAGACTAGAAATGTGTGAGGAGACTGGAAACCTGTTTAGAGACTAGAAATGTATTAGAGACTAGAAATGTGTTAGAGACTAGAAATGTGTTAGGAGACTAGAAATGTGTTAGAGACTAGAAATGTGTTTAGCAATAAGATCAATGTAAGAGTTCAATCTGATTATTATGTTTTTTTAGATAACAAACATAAAGAATGTCTTTGTTTCTAGATGAACTAAGAATGTTTGTCTTTGTTTCAAGATTAACTTTTGTTATTTTAACTCTTTCATAGCTCATTTATTAGCTGTGCTGACCCATACAAATATTTTCTCTCAGCTGATTATTCTTGACCAAAATCTTTTCTAATCGAGCGCTTTCTAGGCAATGAAATCATAAGATTAATTGCAACACAATATTAAGTGATGGATTTCTATTCTTAAATAACTCGTGAAAAGTAGTTCATATATAAATATACGGCTCCTGTCTCGGAAGACAATGGATGCGCCCAGATGAGTCACTTGCTTTGGTTATGTCTTGAGATGGGGCAGAATCTGGTGTGACTGATCAAGCCATTCTGGAGCGGCAGATTTTTACCACAGTTCATGCATGCATATGCATCTGTCCAAGGGCTAGCTGACAGGGCAGCTTTCTTTTTTCTTTCTCTTGGCTGACGCAGCTTCGTTTCTTTTGCATTCTGCGAAGTTCGTACCAGCACGTACATATATATAATGATACATTGTTTAAAGACATATAGTCTAAAGGCAGATATTTTAAGGACACATAGTTAAAGGACACATAGTTAAAGGACACATTGCCAATATCTAGAGGTTAGTAAAAGTGCAGATACTTCCAAAAAGTTATAAAAACTAGTGATCTCACCCTGTGTCCTGTCAAACGGAGGTAACCAAAAAAATAGTTGTATTTCATTGTAAGTATCAATCCATCAGTAAATATTAACCAATAAAAAAGGCATTAGTATCATTGTTTTAAAAAATAACATGCAAGTAGGACACGTTGTTTCCCCCTCTAATAATGACAGTGTAAAATGATAGCATTTTTTGCGAGAGGCGCAAACAACAGTTGCGACTTTCTAAATAAGACATTTCAATTGGTCTGTGGGTCCTTCTCGACTTTCTTGGGTATAAATTCTTGCAGTTGTACCTGGTCATGGTAACAACTCTTGTGAAGCATACAAAAATGCCCATGCTGTTTGTACTTTGAATGTCCGTCACAGAATTGTAATGACCACTTCTGCCTTCTTTAATAATTCACAGAATTGGACCAGAGACTTTTTTATTGGATGAATTTCGCACTCAGATTTCAAGAAGACCATTGACTATTGATTCACTTCACTCTTTTTAACTTAAACCTTTTTTTGACACTCCTTTGGTACTTGGACGTTTTTGACGCCAGGAGAAAGAAATTCTGAAGCTCAGAACGTCGGAAAACGCTTACTTGCTGTGGAGGAGGTAGCATGTCAAGTCTATTTCCAGAAACACATTTTTTCTCCAGTATTCAAAACACTTAAATGTTATCTAGAAAAAGGCTATTTCCGAAGAAAAAAATAAAAAGACAAGCTTCAATGAACATTTGGATTCAAAACATATCAATGCAAAATAACACTAGAAAATTGTGTTATAATAATATTTCTCTAAGTTTATTTTCTTCTCATTGCATTCTCACTCCCCCCGGACCCCACAATGAAGGCGTTCTTCCAGGTGCCCAGCTGATGCGCGAACGAAAATTTTCTCACGTAGAGAGGGGGGGGGCGCCACAGGTAAAAATTTAGAACTCTCTCTGGGGCGTTGTACCGGGACTTTGCAGCGTCTCATGTGACTAAAGAGGTCAAGCCTTAATACAAACCTGTGGTCACAGGTTGGGCACTTTGTTATCACCAGACACTGCAGCAGTTTCACCCTTCTTTCTACTTCTGGTGTATTCCATCTACAATCCAACACTCTTTAGGCTTGCCCTCTCTAGTGCCTCCTTTTCCAAATTGTTAGTGTCGATTTTGAAGAGCTTCATGTCGATTATGAAGAGCTTCATGTCGATTTTGCAGACCTTTCTTTCCTTTCCTACTATCTTTAAGAGAGACGGAAAGCAAGAGGTTATCTGGAGATTACCGCAGAGAGAACAGTTTAAGATTGGATACATAAAAAACACGCCAAATGAACTTTTCTTTATTTACTGGTTAAAAAAATGAACTAATGAAAACTTGAACAAAACTCAAACGTCCAGTCATTAGGAAATTTTTTACTTTGGAAAAAGATTTTTTTTCTCTAATTTGTTTTTAAATAACTACGTTACAAGACTAAGTCAGTTGATTCACAAATAATGATGTTTGTTCTGTTTCGGTGTAATGCTTTCTGTTTGTATCCACGATATCCCTCACTTCATGCTTACTTTTCTACGTTTTACTTGGTAATGGACGAAAACAGCCGGTCACTAGACAAACACGAAACGACTTCCTCTCGTGAACCAACGTCTGTGGAAGAAAGAACTCGACTAAACCAGAAGTCGAATGAGAAAACAGAAGGGGATGGAAGCACATGAACGTCCATTGCCTTTCTAGCTGTCTCTGTGTGTCTCTATGTGTCTGTACGTGTCTCTATGTCTCTCTGTGTGTCTCTATGTCTCTCTGTGTGTCTCTATGTCTCTCTGTGTGTCTCTATGTGTCTCTATGTCTCTCTATGTGTCTCTATGTCTCTCTGTGTGTCTCTATGTCTCTCTATGTGTCTCTATGTCTCTATGTGTGTCTCTCTGTGTGTCTCTATGTCTCTCTGTGTGTCTCTATGTCTCTCTGTGTGTCTCTATGTCTCTCTGTGTGTCTCTATGTCTCTCTGTGTGTCTCTATGTCTCTCTGTGTGTCTCTCTGTGTGTCTCTATGTCTCTCTGTGTGTCTCTATGTCTCTCTGTGTGTCTCTATGTCTCTCTGTGTGTCTCTATGTGTCTCTATGTCTCTCTATGTGTCTCTATGTCTCTCTGTGTGTCTCTATGTCTCTCTATGTCTCTCTATGTCTCTCTGTGTGTCTCTATGTCTCTCTATGTGTCTCTATGTCTCTCTGTGTCTCTCTATGTGTCTCTGTGTGTCTCTATGTCTCTCTGTGTGTCTCTATGTCTCTCTGTGTGTCTCTATGTCTCTCTGTGTGTCTCTATGTCTCTCTATGTGTCTCTATGTCTCTCTGTGTGTCTCTATGTCTCTCTGTGTGTCTATATGTCTCTCTGTGTGTCTCTATGTGTCTCTATGTCTCTCTGTGTGTCTCTATGTCTCTCTGTGTGTCTCTATGTCTCTCTGTGTGTCTCTATGTCTCTCTGTGTGTCTCTATGTCTCTCTACGTGTCTCTATGTCTCTCTACGTGTCTCTATGTCTCTCTGTGTGTCTCTATGTCTCTCTGTGTGTCTCTATGTCTCTCTATGTGTCTCTATGTCTCTCTATGTGTCTCTGTCTCTCTATGTGTCTCTATGTCTCTCTGTGTGTCTCTATGTCTCTCTGTGTGTCTCTATGTCTCTCTGTGTGTCTCTATGTCTCTCTATGTGTCTCTATGTCTCTCTGTGTGTCTCTATGTCTCTCTGTGTGTCTCTATGTCTCTCTGTGTGTCTCTATGTCTCTCTATGTGTCTCTATGTCTCTCTGTGTGTCTCTATGTCTCTCTGTGTGTCTCTATGTCTCTCTATGTGTCTCTATGTCTCTCTATGTGTCTCTGTCTCTCTATGTGTCTCTATGTCTCTCTATGTGTCTCCATGTATCTCTACGTGTCTATATCTGTCTCTGTGTTATTAAAAGGTTTGTGTCTATGTCTCTGTCTATGCGTGTACCTGAGTTGCCATGAAAACTAAGATGTATTGTACAATTATTAATTTCAAAACAAATGGAGTACGAAATCCATCAATGTTTCTTTTCTATCAACAACAAATGAAAGGCAATACATCATGCAGAGTTAGCTGTGTACACACATGTCCGTATAAATTGTTCACTAAAGCTGAAAGTGAACTAGTTATGTAGTTCAAAAGACTCTGTGCCAGCCATCCTTACGACATGACCTTTCATTTCAACCTGTCCGCCCAGTTCTGTTTATTATTTACATATTTTAAGTTCTCATTTGAAAAACAATACCCAGGGTGTCTGTGTACTTTCAAGCATTGACCTTTCCGCTGTCTTTTGTTGGACAAGATCATCCCCTCATAAAATGACCACATTCGTAATAGAGTCCTAGAGTCTAGAGAATAAGCTCATTCGTTTTATAATCCTAGATAATGACTTAATTCTTAATATAGCCCTTGAGAATTAAGAGATGGATTTTAAAAAAATCTTTATTCTCAATATTATGTGATGAAACGCATTCATTCAATGATCTTACTTATGCTTATTTACGAGAACCATAAAGGTTTACTAGACTGCTGATTCTTAAAGTGACTATAACTAAAAGTGTTGAATCATTCGTATCATAAAAAAAGATGATATTGTCTATTTCGTATAGATAACATTTTTTTAAGGAATATTTTTATAAAACAACCAAAAACATTTCCATTAGCTGATGCATTGACTAACTGATGGGTCATTTCTATATTGATTGCATTGGCTAGCTAACTTACTGTCGTATAACCAGTCCAGTTTCTTTTGCTGCTGCAAAACACTCACACACTCACACACTAACACATGGTCTTTTTTTATTTTCATAAATGAACAAATAAAATATTTTAAAATATTCTTTAAAAAAGACAATTCGTACAGCTGACCAACCTTTGTAAGAGTAATTATTTTGCTCTTAAAAACTAATGAAAGATTGATTTTAAAAAGTGAAAACATTTTCACCTCTCCACTACCTCATTCCCCCCCCCCCCCTGAAAAAAAGTTCTGGTGAAGCGAATATAGACCTATACATGTTTATAAAATTGTAATGATAGGCCCATAGACATCTATGGATTGGCCTTATAGATTCAGACTTTGAAGAAAGTGCGCAAAATGTTCTTTAGCATCTATTTAATGAGTTAGGCCTACAAGCGGAAATACCCGCTGACGTATGACTGTTCAAGATAAAGATTGTCGAGACCTCCAGCCAAATTTAAATTTATTTTTTTTCAGTTTGAAAAATTATAACGGCCAAACTAGAATTGTTCCCAGTGTGGCAGTTAGCAAAGTAATTCTTTCACTAAAGATATACTTCAACTGTCAAAATTCTAGGAAAATCGATAGATCCCTTTTCAAGATCGTTGTCTCACGTTCCTCCTTTTTGTTTATACAATTCAAGTGACACATTCGGAATGGCTGGGTGGGCAAAACCTTCTGGGATGTAGATGTTGAATGAGAATGTTGATTCTTTCTCTCGGATGGTGAAGGGGGGAATGGGGCGGGGTAAAAAAAAATGTTTCGTATTTTTAAATCAAAATTTCCTTAGTTATTAAAAAACTCTCTCTATAGAGCGGATGTGTTATCTTTTTTTAAATATATTTATTCTCTTTCTTGTTTGATGTTGTTTATCCGATGAAATTGCAAGCCAAATAGAGGAATTGTAAAAAGATATAAATGATGCGTATAAAAAGGAAGATTGACTGAGATGAAATGAAAGATGATATTGAAATGGAAGAAAGATTGATTGAGATGAAATGAAAGATGATATTGAAATGGAAGAAAGATTGACTGAGATGAAATGAAAGATGATATTGAAATGGAAGAAAGATTGACTGAGATGAAATGAAAGATGATATTGAAATAGAAGAAAGTTTGACTGAGATGAAATGAAAGATGATATTGAAATAGAAGAAAGATTGACTGTGATGAAAGGAATGGCTGTATCAGAAAATCGAATGTCTTCAATGTTTCTTAGTGAAAAATGAATTCAAGGGAAAATTCCATGAAAATGTTCATGATGGACCAAGCCATAAATTCAATAATGTATTTCAGAAGCATTGAATGCTTGTAGATGTCTAGTATCTGGCTCTTGCATAGTGACCATTTTCTCCACAGAGTGGCCATACAGGGGGATGAAGGAGTGGGCAAAACTGCACTGACCCGACAGTTTAGTAGCTCAGAGTACATGGGAACATATGACAACATGACGTCAAGTAAGTTGGTCATGTCTAAATCATTCGTTATAGAAGGCCTCAACGTTGACCTGCAACGTCACAACTTGTGGGTAGTTTAGACCAATAGTTTGTTGCCACGTCGTACAGACCTGTGACATGGCAATGAGCTATTGGTCTAAACTGGCCATAGGTTGTAAGCGTTCCGGCCTTCTCAAACGATTGGTCTCGTCATGCTCTATACATTTCACATAGATCTAGATTTCATAATGGTTTCATAGAGTTCTTGCTAGTGGTTCATCAAGGTTGTTATAGTGTGATAGTAATTCTCATCTTTTATTAGTTTCAGAACTTTGTTTTTTTTTTCGTTTCATTTCATTCATATATTTTACTCGCCGGATATGACCCGCGACCTGCTGGACTTAGTTTGGATATTATGGATGCAATGGATTGGATTTAGATCAATGTCAAACATGGCGAATGTTCCTTTTTGCATTTTTTAAATATTTTGCCATGAAAATAAAAGTAGAGCCTGAAAATGGGTTTATCCGTAAAGCCGACTAATTCATATCAAATATAAAATACTGTGTTCTGGGAGGGACACTTATAAGTCTACATACACTAGGTCTTTGCCATGATTTAAGGAACATTCTTGCCAAATTTTAATAAGACTGGTAAAACGGTTTTGATTTCTATGCGGGACATACATACATACATACCGGTACATACATACGTATACATACATGCATACATACATACATACATACATACCGACGTATACATACATACATACATAAGTATACAGACATACATACATACCGACGTATACATACATACATACATACGTATACATACATACATACATACGTATACATACATACATACATACATACATACATACATACATACGTTTACATACCTACCTACCCTACGCCTTACATTGTGCTTGATATTATCTTTATGTAAGTCTCAACATTTCTTGTCTAACGTGTTCTTGTAAATGCTTTATTTAACTAGTTCAGTTTCCAGCTGGCCCAATCTGTTATATGGCCTCAGTTTCCAATAGGCCCAATCTGTTATATGGCCTCAGTTTCCAATAGGCCCAATCTGTTATATGGCCTCAGTTTCCAACAGGCCCAATCTGTTATATGACCTCAGTTTCCAGCTGGCCCAATCTGTTATATGGCCTCAGTTTCCAGCTGGCCCAATCTGTTATATGGCCTCAGTTTCCAATAGGCCCAATCTGTTATATAGCCTCAGTTTCCAACAGGCCCAATCTGTTATACGGCCTCAGTTTCCAGCAGGCCCAATCTGTTATATGGCCTCAGTTTCCAATGGGCCCAATCTGTTATATGGCCTCAGTTTCCAATAGGCCCAATCTGTTATATGGCCTCAGTTTCCAGCAGGCCCAATCTGTTATATGGCCTCAGTTTCCAATGGGCCCAATCTGTTATATGGCCTCAGTTTCCAATAGGCCCAATCTGTTATATGGCCTCAGTTTCCAATTGGCCCTATCTGTTATATGGCCTCAGTTTAAAGCAGGCCCAATCTGTTTTATGGCCTCAGTTTTCAGCTGGCCCAATCTGTTATATGGCCTCAGTTTCCAGCTGGCCCAATCTGTTATATGGCCTCAGTTTCCAATAGGCCCAATCTGTTATATGGCCTCAGTTTCCAGCAGGCCCAATCTGTTATATGGCCTCAGTTTCCAGCAGGCCCAATCTGTTATATGGCCTCAGTTTCCAGCAGGCCCAATCTGTTATATGGCCTCAGTTTCCAGCAGGCCCTATCTGTTATATGGCCTCAGTTTCCAATATTGCCTTTCTGTTATATGGTCTCAGTTTCCAATAGGCCAAATCTATTATATGGTCTCAGTTTCCAATAGGCCTTTCTATTATATAAGCTCAGTTGTTAATAGGCCATATCTGTTATATGACCTCAGTTTCCAATAGGTCCTTTCTGTTATATGTCCTCAGTTTCCAATAGGCATTATCTGTTATATGGCCTCAGTTTCTATAGGCCCTATCTGTTATATGGCCTCAGTTTCCAATAGGCCATATCTATGATGTGGCGTCAGTTTCCAAAAGGCCCTTTTTATGGACTGAGTTTCCAATAGTCCTATTATATGGCCTCAGTTTCCAATAGGCCCTATTTATTATATGGAATGAGTTTCAAATAGGCCCTATTTATTATATAGACTGAGTTTCCTATAGGCTCTACTTATTATATGGACTGTAGCAACTTAGACATAGCAGACTGTAGCAACTTAGACATAGCAGACTGTAGTAACTTAGACATAGCAGACTGTAGTAACTTAGACATAGCAGACTATAGCAACGTAGACATAGCAGACTGTCACAAATAGACATAGCAGACTGTATTGACTTATGCATTGCAGACTGTAGCAACTTAGACATAGCAGACTGTAGTAACTTAGACATAGCAGACTGTAGCAACGTAGACATAGCAGACTGTCACAAATAGACATAGCAGACTGTATTGACTTATGCATTGCAGACTGTAGTAACTTAGACATAGCAGACTGTAGCAACTTAGACATAGCAGACTGTAGCAACGTAGACATAGCAGACTCTAGCAACTTAGACATAGCAGACTTTAGCAACTTAGACATTGCAGACTGTAGCAACGTAGACATAGCAGACACTAGCAACTTAGACATAGCAGACTGTAGCAACTTAGACATAGCAGACTGTAGCAACGTAGACATAGCAGACTCTAGCAACTTAGACATAGCAGACTTTAGCAACTTAGACATTGCAGACTGTAACAACTGAGACATAGCAGACTTTAGCAACTTAGACATTGCAGACTGTAACAACTGAGACATAGCAGACTCTAGCAACTTAGACATAGCAGACTGTAACAACTTAGACATTGCAGACTGTAGCAACTTTGACATTGCAGGCTGTAACAACTTAGACATAGCAGACTTTAGCAACTTAGACATGGCAGACTGTAACAACTTAGACATTGCAGACTGTAACAACTAATTTAGTCAAAGTAGATAGTATGTTTTTGTAATAATTTATTTTCTATCAGACCCTTGCTCTTATAGGAGATATTTCTGTCTAATTATCTCCCATGTTGTCTAATTATATATCAGCTCATTTCGACCAGATCTATTTTCTATTTATTTCTTTTTCCCGTAGCTTCCGAGAACATATTTTAAAATGTCTCTCTTAGTCTTGGTGTTTAGGCGAGTGGAGATCTCTTCTCTAAGTCTTGGTGTTTAGGCGAGTGGAGATCTCTTCTCTAAGTCTTGGTGTTTAGGCGAGTGGAGATCTCTTCTCTAAGTCTTGGTGTTTAGGCGAGTGGAGATCTCTTCTCTAAGTCTTGGTGTTAAGGCGGGTGGAGATCTCTTCTCTAAGTCTTGGTGTTTAGGGCGAGTGGAGATCTCTTTTCTAAGTCTGGGTCTTTAGGGCGAGTGGAGATCTCTTCTCTAAGTCTTGGTGTTTAGGCGAGTGGACATCTCTTCTCTAAGTCTTGGTGTTTAGGCGAGTGGAGATCTCTTCTCTAAGTCTTGGTGTTTAGGCGAGTGGAGATCTCTTTTCTAAGTCTTGGTGTTTAGGGCGAGAGGAGATCTCTTCTCTAAGCTATTTCTAGCTAGCCATTAGTTCTACGCACAGTGCTCACTGGGAGTGCTGATCGAAGTTTCAGCTTTCATTAACTGCGCTGTTCTTGTATTGCATTCCTAAATAGTGAAACATGAACAACTCCCACATTCACATCTCATGTTGAAAACAAAGAAAATATTGATTCTTGTCTTACCAAATGAGTTAATTCAATTTTAAGACTTTTTCCTAGCAAGCTAAAATTAAAAAGAATATGAAATGTCATAGCACAGGAGGACATTCTGGTAGTATTTAACTTTGTCATGAAATACTCTTTCATAAAATCTAATCCTGAGCATTAGATTGTTGAATAATTTTAGACTTTATTAATGTCACTATTCCAGACATTTGAATTAGCAGCCAAACGATATCCAGGCATGCTTTACAAATTCTAAATAAAGAACTAATATAGTCTGGCGAATCTGGTAAGATGTCTGTTCTTAAGCGCTCTATAACCCAGCAAGATGGACATTTTTTTTTCTAAGACTTCTCACGTTACCTCCCTTGTGTTATTTTTAGATGTTTCTTGAGATCTAGTCTGTGCGTCCCAGACATCAACTGTTCCACAATGATTTCTCTGCATTGACCGGGACACTGATAAGAGTATTGGTGTACTGTAGTATTAAAAGGAGCATTAGTTTTATTAGATGTTACATTTGTGCAATATTGTTAGAGGTGTGTGTACAATTAAATAATGGTATGCTATGGCTCTCTGTCATTTTTCTGGGTTTAGAGAGATGAGGCAAATAGTCTTTAACCAACTTTCATTCAGTGTTACTTCAACAAATTTTCATTCAGTGTTACCTCAACCAATTTTCATTCAGTGTTACTTCAACCAACTTTCATTCAGTGTTACTTCAACAAATAAGTATCATTCAGTGTTACTTCAACAAACAAGTTTCATTCAGTTTACTTCAACAAACTTTCATTCAGTGTTACTTCAACCAACCTTCATCCAGTGTTACTTCAACCAACAACTTTCATTCAGTTTCTCGAACCAATTTTCATTCAGTTATTTTAAATCAAATTTCATTTGGTGTTCGAAATGTTAAAATTGATGTGTTTATAGGTTAATATGTTTGTAAACATGCTAATATAGATTGAGAAGAAGATTGCGTTTGACATCAAAGACTATGATGTGTACAACCAATGATAAGTGCTACACATTTAATGGGAGCTTGTCAGATGTGTAAACCAAAATTAATGCTTTCTTTCTGTTTGGCCAAGAAACCTTAAGCAAAATCTCCCCAAATTGGTAATTCCTCAGATCTAGATCAAAATATCGAAGAATTTTCTAATGATTGCGGTTCTCCTTCTAGGACATTAGTCCAAAAAGTTTACTTTTCAATGTACAAACTTTGACAAGCTTTAAATAGTGTGTCAGTGTCGTAATTTTAGACAGAGGTCAATCAGGTGCAAGTGCTGGCACTGTGAATTGACTTCAACGTATGCTTTAAAAGAATGTATCACTTTTTATTCCAAGAAGTTAGATGCACTTCTCTCTCTTATATTCAATTTGCACAATATGCTTTCATTACATCAATTTATCATCTTAAGCTAAATTGCTTATAAGGTTTTCACTATAATAATGCACTGCGGTGCTATAGATAGTTTGATATATATATATATATACCTAACTCAAAGTTGTATTTAAAAAGCTGAAACCTAAAATGAGTGACAGAAAGAGCAAAGAGATACAGTACAACATAAGCACATAAATAGTGTATCTTAATATCATGGGAGAAGATTTGCCTTTCTAGTTCACCGGGACATCATTTCTTATCATCGTTTATGGAGATATAAAAACGTCTGTCTTAGACTGTCACGTCCTAGAGTCCAGACTGTCACGTGTAACATCCTAGATTTCAGACTGTCACGTAGACTGTCACATCCTAGATCACAGACAATTATGTCCTTGAATGCCTTAGATATATCTTAGACTGTCACGTCCTAAATCTATCTTAGACTGTCACGTCCTGGATCTTAGACTGCCACGTCCTGGGTCTATCTCTGACTATCACGTCCTAGATCTATCTCAAGACTGTCATGCCTTAGATCTATCTCATGTCTGTCAGGTCTTATATCTATCTCAAGACTGTCACGTCTTAGATCTATATCAAGACTGTCACGTCTTAGATCTATCTCAAGACTCTCACGTCTTAGATCTATCTCGAGACTCTCACGTCTTAGATCTATCTCATGACTGTCACGTCTTAGATCTACCTCATGACTGTCACGTCTTAGATCTATCTCAAGACTGTCAAGTCCTAGATCTATCTCAAGACTGTCAAGTCCTAGATCTATCTCATGACTGTCACGTCTTAGATCTATCTCATGACTGTCTCGTCTTAGACCTATCTCATGACTGTCACGTCTTAGATCTATCTCATGACTGTTACGTCTTAGGTCTATCTCATGACTGTCACGTCTTAGATATATCTCATGATTGTCACGACTTAGGTCTATCTCATGACTGTCACGTCTTAGGTCTATCTCATGACAGTCACGTCTTAGATCTATCTCATGACTTTCACGTCTTAGATCTATCTCATGACTGTCACGTCTTAGGTCTATCTAATGACTGTCACGTCTTAGGTCTATCTCATGACTGTCACGTCTTAGATATATCTCATGACTTTCACGTCTTAGATCTATCTCATGACTGTCACGTCTTAGGTCTATCTAATGACTGTCACGTCTTAGATCTATCTCATGACTGTCACGTCTTAGGTCTATCTCATGACTGTCACGTCTTAGATCTATCTCATGACTGTCACGTCTTAGGTCTATCTCATGACTGTCACGTCTTAGATATATCTCATGACTGTCACGACTTAGGTCTATCTCATGACTGTCACGTCTTAGGTCTATCTAATGACTGTCACGTCCTTTTTCCCCCTTTTTGGCATTACTCTTGCTTTTACTCTTTTCTTCCTATTCCTTTCATTGTCCATCCTCCTTACATCTTCATACACCTCCATCCTCCTTACATCTTCATACACCTCCATCCTCCTGACATCTTCATACACCTCCATCCTCCTGACATCTTCATACACCTCCATCCTCCTTACATCTTCATACACCTCCATCCTCCTTACATCTTCATACACCTCCATCCTCCTTACATCTTCATACACCTCCATCCTCCTTACATCTTCATACACCTCCATCCTCCTTACATCTTCATACACCTCCATCCTCCTTACAGCTTCATACACCTCCATCCTCCTTACATCTTCATACACCTCCATCCTCCTTACATCTTCATACACCTCCATCTCTCCCCCTCCCTCCTCTCTTCTATGTTTTGTTGAGTTTTGACCAAAACCAAAACAGCATGTTCTGTAAACAACTAACGATTAGCTTATGTTGAGACTCTGCTAGATTGGTGAGCAGGTCCTGGCGTTATGTTCAGATTTCCAATGAAGCCTGCAATAATTTCTTAGCTGAAGTGTCTAATAACAGTGACGTCATTCCACCCCATAAGTCTCCTCAGTATTCGTTTGTTAACAACTTAACACACACTCTGCCAATTTCCCTTTGTGTACAGTTTTTACTTGAGAAGTCGCTAGCCTGTTGTGTCAGGATAATGGCGGAGTCAAAGGTTAACTGCACTTTCAAGTAGCTTTGAGTACAAGTCTATTATTGCTTTCGGGTTCAATGGACGCCAGAAAAAAGTTGCGATCCCTCCCTTACCCCCCCCCCCGGTGTACACTTCTCTCCCTTAACTTTAGGTACTCAAGTCTCACTAGGCTTTGCGGGGGGGGGGAGGTATATGTGTATCAGGGTCAGTGGAAACGTGGAAGTAGACTGCTTCCAATACCAAGGACAAAACATTGCCATAGATTATCTTAGATAGGGTCAACAGATCATTGTTGATCAGGTGTCTTCTGTAACCTACATATTTCATTGACCCAAACTTTTTGTAGCAATCAGTCTTACATTGGCTCTGCTTCTATTCCCGACAGGAAACGTTTAAATCAAGATTGAATTAAAGCTAAGCTGTGTGAACCTCTAGATTCATATGGACACATTACATTCACCGTGGTCATCGTGGACACATTAGACTCATCGTGGACACATTACATTCACCGTGGACACATTACATTCACCGTGGTCATCGTGGACACATCAGATTAATCGCACATTAGATTCATCGTGGACATATTAGATTCTTCGTGGTCATCGTGGACACATTAGATTCACCGTGGTCATCGTGGAAACATTAGATTCACCGTTGTCATCGTGGACACATTACATTCACCGTGGACACATTACATTCACCGTAGTCATCGTGGACACATCAGATTAATCGCATATTAGATTCATCGTGGACATATTAGATTCTTCGTGGTCATCGTGAACATATTAGATTTATTGTGGACACATTAGATTCTTCGTGGTCATCGTGGACACATTAGATTCACCGTGGTCATCGTGGATACATTAGATTCACCGTGGTCATCATGGAAACATTAGATTCACCGTGGTCATCGTGGACACATTAGATTCACGATGGACACATTAGATTCATCGTGGACACATTAGATTCACCGTGGACACATTAGATTCTTCGTGGTCATCGTGGACACATTAGATTCTTCGTGGTCATCGTGGACACATTAGATTCTTCGTGGTCATCGTGAACACATTAGATTCACCGTGGTCATCATGGACACATTGGATTATTCGTGGTCATCGTGGACACATTAGATTCATCGTGGACACATTAGATTCATCGTGGACACATTAGATTCTTCGTGGTCATCGTGGACACATTAGATTCTTCGTGGTCACATTAGATTCTTCGTGATCATTGTGGACACATTAGATTAATCGTGGACACACTAGATTCTTTGTGGTCATCGTGGACACATTAGATTCATCGTGGACACATTAGATTCACCATAGTCGACCAGGACACATTACATTCATTATTGTCATCCAAGACACATTAGGCTCATCATGGTTATCACGGACACATTAAATTTATAATTGACACATCATCATTTTCATCATGAGCATCCAGGACAAAATTAGATTCATCATGGTCATCACGGACACATTAGACACACCATGCTCTTATTTGACACAGTAGATTCATCCTGGAGACATGAGATTTATTTTGACCCTTTTTGAACATAAGATTTATACTTGACTCAATAGATTTATTTAGGACACAATAGTTTTATAATGGACACAATAGATTTCTTTTGGACATATTAGATTCATTCTGAAAACATTAGATTCAATATGTACACATTAGACTCATTTTTAACACATTAGATTTATCATGGGCACATTGGATTCATCATGGACACATTCGATTCATCCAGTACACATTAGATTCATCCAGTACACATTAGATTCATCCAGGACACATTAGAGTCATCGTGGACACATATTCATCATGAACAAATTAGATTCATCATGGACACATTAGATTCATCGCGGACACATTCACCCAGGTGC
Organism: Biomphalaria sudanica; assembly: GCA_036873155.1. Lineage (NCBI taxonomy): Eukaryota > Metazoa > Mollusca > Gastropoda > Planorbidae > Biomphalaria > Biomphalaria sudanica. Next base: position 998,398 of record JAZGLO010000284.1, read on the forward strand.
TCCTTTCCCTCATATGTCCAGAACTGTTAGACAATAATGAACTAAGAATGCTAGAAGTGACATATACTACTATAATGCTACTATTGAGCTAGACGAGCACATTCCACACTTTCAACTTATTCAGTCAGCTCACTAAATCAATCCATGATCTTTTTGTAAGCGAATACATAAATTATACCATCTTATGGTTGTGGTGGAATAAGTCCGCCGATCGGTTCGTTTGCACTTCCCGATGGGGACGATGGCCTGCGATTCCTAGGGGTAAAGTCATAGAGCCACAACGTGGTAAATATTTGGTTGATATTATATAGGCACATAGACAGGCACAAGCAAAACGCAAAGCTTATTGATTTTGTGGAAGAACAATTATTTAATAAAGATTAATTAAGAAGAAATACAATCAGTGAGTGAAGGGGGGGGATGTACAGAATGATTTAGGATTTTATGATAACGTTTAAGATAATATCATCACTGGGATGTTGCTCATAAAGATTCGTGTATGGTTTGCTTATTCGGCTGTCTCTCACTTTATCTGTTACTCAAGGTTCTTTTTTGGGGTTGGGTAAGTTGAAGCTCCGTTGAGTTGTAGCCAGTTGCTGGTGCCCTGCGAGTAGGCAGGCACTGGTGTGATGAATATGAGGATGCCACGCGGTGGGCTTACTCCCGTGGTAGTTGCAGACCGGTCCTGGGACTTCAGCCTGGAATGCCTTCAGTTCTTAGCCGAGGGTGATGAGTGACTCACCCTCAACGGGAATGTGTGGAGAGCTGCTGAGGTCTGCCTTAGGGCAACCAAACACGCCAGCCCTGGTGTAGGAGGCTATGAAATGAGACATGAGAGGAGCCTGAATTATTAAACCATATAGGCTGGTTGGCGAGGGGCGCATCCTGGGTAGGAGCGTCTCCCTCAGGCTAACTAAGGTACTTGTCAACAACATTTTACTAGGTCTAGTAATAATTGATGTACAAATAATACAATAATAATAATACAAATACATATATAAATGTACAAGGGCATAAATGAGAAGGGAAACAGGGGGACCATATTACGGGGTTGTAGCCCCTGTGACCTCATTGACCCACAGGTCAACAAGTCCGCGGTCGCTCGTGACCAGAGGACCGTGACAAGAAGAATGGAAGGGGAGGGGAGGGGGTAGAAAAGGGCACATAACTCTGCCGGCCAACAAGCCGAAACTAGTGGGGTGGGCACACGAGACTGATTCTCGGGCCTAGGGATGTATGGTAACAGCTCAGTATGTGCATAGCAAAAACAAGCATAATTATAATATATATATATATATATATATATGCGCATATACGGGTATATATGCACAGGTAAGGAAATGATCTAGACGTGAGTAGGTGAATGGATATGAATAAATAGCAAATGCATAAATAGACATTAGGATTAACTAAATTGTAAGGTGGATGTCCACCGTTGGGAGTGCAGTCAGCATTGACGAGTACATGAGGAAAAGATATTCATAGAGATTTACAAATGTAATATTTGGAAGCAAACCGGTGTTAATATGGTAATGATACATGAATGTAAATGTTACAGGCGAAGACACACTAAGTAATAATGATAAAGTTTTTCCAACTCACCCGCTTTGCCTTACACAAGTTCCCAAATGAATCGTTGACTTGAGAGTCTTCTGACTTCTCAGTGATTCTGATCTAGAATGGCATTAACCTGAAACTTTCGTCTCCAGCTTTTATAGGTTCCCGAGCGGTATGTTAAGAGTAGGGACGATCCAATGGCCAGCGAGTCTTTTGAGTTTAGAATTGTCAAATTGGACCGATCTTTCGTTTGGGGCTCACTCACCTGACTTCTTTAACCCGCGACCCGGGGGGGGGAGGACGAAGGAGGATGAAAGCGGAACTATGCAACAATTATCAGGCTGGACCATCGCTCGATGGTACAGCGGACGGGAACGATTTGAATAGCCCAGGACGTTAGGAGTGTCGATTCAAAGGGATGTACTTGGACACCAAAATTTAATGTCTCTGGACTTCACGGTTGCGTGCTTTTGTTTCGGCGTTTGGGGCGTAACTTTCAATTTTAATGTCCCTGCACTTAACGGCTACGTACGTTTCTTTCGGCGTTTGGGTGTAACTTGGGATGTGTGTTTATGGCCTATAATTTGGGGGTTGGATCTAACCTTGGTATAATAGGATGTTTGTGTTCTACACTGGTCGGTTTGGTGTTAAAAGTGGCTATACAATGCTAACTAGTGGTTAAGAGGGGGGGGGATAGTTCCGCACTGGTCAGTTCTGTATTGAGATGGGACGCGTTTCGTCACAATGGCGATGTAGATCTTTGATTAGATTAGTTTACAAAAAGGATAATTTTCATCTTGTTTTAAAAATGGTATACACTTACTTGCATGAAAAATTCATAATTAATATACAACCAAAGAGATCTGAAGAAAATAAAAATAGACTTTACACGAGCTGGTGAAATGATAAACTGTTGACAGACGGACAGACTAACAGCATAAACATATCATTAACATAATACAACATTCGCCCTTTAATACCGCCAAAACAAATTTAAAAAAAAAAACATCAACTGAGTTTCATGATTGCTGTAGTTGATTCTGTAAAAATAAATATTTTTAATGTATTATTTCCGATCTCAAGTTGGTTACAATCATATTCCCTTAAAGTTTTCGTTTCGGAATAATATTTAGATGAAGAGATCTGATTGACTGAGAGATGAAATGAATTAAACGACAATGTAGCAGCGATTTTCTCGTTCAAGTGACGTCAGCAAAAAAATGGAAAATGAAATATTTATGTCTGCACTCACATTCGTCTCGTATTCATTCCTTCAATCTGTTTCAATCTCCTTCAATCTATCATCCTGAACTTATCCCCTCCCCCTCCCTCTCTCTCTCTCTCTCTCTCTCTATCACTTTATAGATCTATTTATACGAGCCCATGTTGTCTTCTAGACATCATTTAATTCCATATAAAAGTAAAATCCGGACAATTGGATATATTCTATATATATGATTCAACTCCCCCACCCCTACCCTGAATGACTACTGGTCAAGAAGACGAGTACAATGCTCAGAGAAGAATGAAAGGGGGGAAAAAGATACAGAAACATTGGGTGTATGTGTGTGTGTGGGTGGGGGTGAAGTAGGGAGTGTAATGATCAGATGGGAAAAAGGTTCAATAGGTCAGTTCGGGTTTGACGTCACAGCCCTTTGAGTGACTGGCCGAGCTAGAGGAAGCCAAGAAACTTTGAGGAGCACAGGAATGGGAGGTAAGAACAACCTAACAGAAAAAACAAACGAGTGGGAGGGGAGAAAGTCAAACTAAAGGGCAGGGCTGGGGGTGGGGGGGGGGGGAGACCAAAGGCGCTGGAAGTGATGAGCTTTTAAGAGTGACATATTCTGTCCGAGGCATCCGGATATCTGAGTCAGTATGAAGCACTCACACAACAAAGTTGATCTTCTGTGTGTATATGTGTGTCCTATGAAATATATTTGTGTGTGAAAAGATCGCGATGTTAATACGAAGATAGTGTACTCAGCAAGACTTTTGAAATATTGAAAATGTCTGCACTGTAGTGTACTCAGCAAGACTTTTGAAATATTGAAAATGTCTGCACTGTAGTGTACTCAGCAAGACTTTTGAAATATTGAAAATGTCTGCACTGTAGTGTACTCAGCAAGACTTTTGAAATATTGAAAATGTCTGCACTGTAGTGTGCTCAGCAAGACTTTTGAAATATTGAAAATGTCTGCACTGTAGTGTGCTCAGCAAGACTTTTGAAATATTGAAAATGTCTGCACTGTAGTGTGCTCAGCAAGACTTTTGAAATATTGAAAATGTCTGCACTGTAGTGTGCTCAGCAAGACTTTTGAAATATTGAAAATGTCTGCACTGTAGTGTGCTCAGCAAGACTTTTGAAATATTGAAAATGTCTGCACTGTAGTGTGCTCAGCAAGACTTTTGAAATATTGAAAATGTCTGCACTGTAGTGTACTCAGCAAGACTTTTGAAATATTGAAAATGTCTGCACTGTAGTGTACTCAGCAAGACTTTTGAAATATTGAAAATGTCTGCACTGTAGTGTACTCAGCAAGACTTTTGAAATATTGAAAATGTCTGCACTGTAGTGTACTCAGCAAGACTTTTGAAATATTGAAAATGTCTGCACTGTAGTGTACTCAGCAAGACTTTTGAAATATTGAAAATGTCTGCACTGTAGTGTACTCAGCAAGACTTTTGAAATATTGAAAATGTCTGCACTGTAGTTTACTCAGCAAGACTTTTGAAATATTGAAAATGTCTGCACTGTAGTGTACTCAGCAAGACTTTTGAAATATTGAAAATGTCTGCACTGTAGTGTACTCAGCAATCGTTCTCTTTTATTGTTTATCTCCTTGACAACAAGGCCTCCTCTCCATCCCCTTCCCCCAAGTCTGATATTAAATGTAACAGACATTCAGAATTACAAGGTTGGGAGGACCTCGCCTCAAGCCTTCTCCCAAGCCTCCCTTGTGAGATTCTTCTTACCCCCCCCCCCCACTTCGTGTAATTTAGATATTGTATAGATTTGTTGGGCTAGGTAATTGAGTGAGTTCGAGCTATATTTAGCCCGCTACTGTCGGTTGTGTCAATGAAGCTGATTCTATTCTGGGCTTCCATACGATCAAATTAACTTCCGAGTTGTCCTTCAATACCCCCAGCCTTATCTCCCCTTTTCATTCTTCTAGTCAGATGACTTCGTAGTGACCTTGTTGTCTCTGAATAGAATGAACACACAAAAATAAAGTTCATTTTAATTTTTTTTGTTTGTGTCCTAGGGTGTCTTAGTTCACTCTGGGCTAGTTGGGAAAAATACCAAGAACACGAGCCTTCATCATCGAGATTATTTGATACATTTTTAGAAATATAGATCTAGAGTCCAGCCTTTCGTGGCAATCAATGTCTATAGGTATAGGTCTTTACTTTGCTATAGGTATAGGTCTTTACTTTGCTATAGGTATAGGTCTTTACTTTGCTATAGGTATAGGTCTTTACTTTGCTATAGGTATAGGTCTTTACTTTGCTATAGGTATAGGTCTTTACTTTGCTATAGGTATAGGTCTTTACTTTGCTATAGGTATAGGTCTTTACTTTGCTATAGGTATAGGTCTTTACTTTGCTATAGGTATAGGTCTTTACTTTGCTATAGGTATAGGTCTTTACTTTGCTATAGGTATAGGTCTTTACTTTGCTATAGGTATAGGTCTTTACTTTGCTATAGGTATAGGTCTTTACTTTGCTATAGGTATAGGTCTTTACTTTGCTATAGGTATAGGTCTTTACTTTGCTATAGGTATAGGTCTTTACTTTGCTATATGTATAGGTCTTTACTTTGCTATAGGTATAGGTCTTTACTTTGCTATAGGTATAGGTCTTTACTTTGCTATATGTATAGGTCTTTACTTTGCTATAGGTATAGGTCTTTACTTTGCTATAGGTATAGGTCTTTACTTTGCTATAGGTATAGGTCTTTACTTTGCTATAGGTATAGGTCTTTACTTTGCTATAGGTATAGGTCTTTACTTTGCTATAGGTATAGGTCTTTACTTTGCCAAGTCATCTGGAAAATAAATACAATTTTGATACTTTGAGCTGATTTGGGGGGGGGGGGGAGGCTCGCTCGAAACACCAAATGTTAAGAAGTTGACGTCATGGGCTACTTCCGGTTAGCTGGTGTCAAGCTGAGTCTCAGTAGGTCAACACTCGTGGTCAATGAAGTAGCCAATTAGTGCATTGAACAGACGTTGGTCAAAGCAGAAGAGTTTTTCTACTGCTGGCACAGCTCCATTTCTTGTGACTTGAGGGACATAAGTGTGGAAGAGTTTTACTTCCTCAACACGTTAGTGAGTACAACCTCCAGCACCACCACCACCACCACCACCACCACAAATATAAGGACAAGATTTGTTGTCTTAAAGACTGGCCAATGAAGTGGAAGAAAAATATTTGTCAAACTAAAGAACATCGTGCATTTCAATGGTAATAAAAATAATAATAAACCTGACAGACACCTTCAAGGCCCTTAACATTCCTAGGAACATCCTCGTTGCCTTTCAGAGGGCGGTACTGCTGCAGACCTGCCACATCACCAGAAAATTCCTCAGTGGAAACTGTTAAAGGGACTACGATGAATTCTGTTTCTCTTTAGCGAAACTCGACCCTGGCAGCGCCAGAGAATGACTACTCGTTCATTTCGAACATAATAATAATAATAAAAATAATAACTAGTTGACCCACGGCGTAGCATACGCCACTATTTTGCTGGGCCAGCCTTAGGACCCGAGCTAATTCTAGGTGTAATACTACTTGTTCTCCCCCGCCTTTTGTTACATGGGGTAACTCTAATCCGACTTGCAGAAATAAAAGAGTGATTATTTCTTTACTTCTTGGTGTCCAAACTGTTGAGTCATGATGAGAATTATATATATAGATATGTTTTATTATTCTGAAGACAATTTTTTAATAATAGTGCAGTACATACACAAAGTCTGACCACTATCTAAATGAAGTGTAGACTCTATTCATGCCATAGTCTGACCCGAACTTGACATATGAAGTTTCCATCTAAAAGTTTGTATTCGATATTTTTATTGCCAAGAAAACAAAACAGTTGTGTGTGTGAGAGAAGGGGGTATTAGTTAAATTGGATTTTATTTTAGGATTAGACCTGAAACATTGGTATGTTAATGATTTGATGCAATTAAAAAATGTACTTTAAATCCAATTAAAACTGTACTAATTCAATGCAGGTCACTCGCCTTGTTGGTATATTTCATGAGCTCTTTCCCCGTTGTGGACTTCTGCAATGTCAGTCAGTAGAGAAGTCCTCCAAAGACTAGAAAACATCTGGGTGATCACTTTGGTGGGAGTCTCTTCAGTTCCATGTCAAAATCCAGCACGGGACTGAGGCAAAGCACGTGTGTGTGGTGTGTGGTGTGTGTGTGAGGTGTGTGTGTGTTTAAAGGGAGTGAGAGAGATAGAAGTAAAGATAAGAGACGACGTTCTATTGTGTGTAGTTCAAAGAGAGGCTACAAATGAGGAAGACAAAACGGATGTGAGATGGATTACATTTTGTACAAAGCTTCTATCAACTGTCTGGTCCAAAGTTTGTACAAGTTAGTTCTCGCACATCCACTGTCTGGTCCAAAGTTTGTACAAGTTAGTTCTCGCACATCAACTGTCTGGTCCAAAGTTTGTACAAGTTAGTTCTCGCACATCAACTGTCTGGTCCAAAGTTTGTACAAGTTAGTTCTCGCACATCAACTGTCTGGTCCAAAGTTTGTACAAGTTAGTTCTCGCACATCAACTGTCTGGTCCAAAGTTTGTACAAGTTAGTTCTCGCACATCAACTGTCTGGTCCAAAGTTTGTACAAGTTAGTTCTCGCACATCAACTGTCTGGTCCAAAGTTTGTACAAGTTAGTTCTCGCACATCAACTGTCTGGTCCAAAGTTTGTACAAGTTAGTTCTCGCACATCAACTGTCTGGTCCAAAGTTTGTACAAGTTAGTTCTCGCACATCAACTGTCTGGTCCAAAGTTTGTACAAGTTAGTTCTCGCACATCAACTGTCTGGTCCAAAGTTTGTACAAGTTAGTTCTCGCACATCAACTGTCTGGTCCAAAGTTTGTACAAGTTAGTTCTCGCACATCAACTGTCTGGTCCAAAGTTTGTACAAGTTAGTTCTCGCACATCAACTGTCTGGTCCAAAGTTTGTACAAGTTAGTTCTCGCACATCAACTGTCTGGTCCAAAGTTTGTACAAGTTAGTTCTCGCACATCGAATCTCTGAGGAAGATGAAATTTAGCACACTTATTTCTTTTACCTGACATCACAAGAATCATTAAAAAAGTAACCAATTAGTTAATAAAATATTGGTAATTAATTTGTTTTTGGTATCTTTAACAAGGGAAAGAAATCATGCTTGACAGATGTGGTGGTATAAATTGAATTAGTCCCCTTGCGGACTCGAGCCTCGAGTAAACATTTGTTTTATGCGTAATAAAAAACAAAACAAATGTAAACATTCTTCCCTCCCCCTTCCACAACTGATCCAGACAAGTGATAGGAGGATCATAGCATTCAGAAAGTGATAGGAGGATCATAGCATTCAGAAAGTGATAGGAGGATCATAGCATTCAGAAAGTGATAGGAGTATCATAGCATTCAGAAAGTGATAGGAGGATCATAGCATTCAGAAAGTGATAGGAGGATCACAGCATTCAGAAAGTGATAGGATCACAGCATTCAGAAAGTGATAGGAGGATCATAGCATTCAGAAAGTGATAGGAGGATCATAGCATTCAGAAAGTGATAGGAGGATCATAGCATTCAGAAAGTGATAGGATCATAGCATTCAGAAAGTGATAGGATCACAGCATTCAGAAAGTGATAGGAGGATCATAGCATTCAGAAAGTGATAGGAGGATCACAGCATTCAGAAAGTGATAGGATCATAGCATTCAGAAAGTGATAGGAGGATCATAGCATTCAGAAAGTGATAGGAGGATCATAGCATTCAGAAAGTGATAGGAGGATCACAGCATTCAGAAAGTGATAGGATGATAGCATTCAGAAAGTGATAGGAGTATCATAGCATTCAGAAAGTGATAGGATCATAGCATTCAGAAAGTGATAGGAGGATCATATCATTCAGAAAGTGATAGGAGGATCATAGCATTCAGAAAGTGATAGGATCATAGCATTCAGAAAGTGATAGGAGGATCATAGCATTCAGAAAGTGATAGGATCACAGCATTCAGAAAGTGATAGGAGGATCATAGCATTCAGAAAGTGATAGGAGGATCACAGCATTCAGAAAGTGATAGGAGGATCACAGCATTCAGAAAGTGATAGGAGGATCACAGCATTCAGAAAGTGATAGGATCACAGCATTCAGAAAGTGATAGGAGTATCATAGCATTCAGAAAGTGATAGGAGTATCATAGCATTCAGAAAGTGATAGGAGGATCATAGCATTCAGAAAGTGATAGGAGGATCATAGCATTCAGAAATTGATAGGATCATAGCGCATTCACAAAGCTAAAAGCTGAACAGAAACTATTGTAAAAATATTTCTATCGCACAGACTTATATGTTTAGGTCAATCCTACATATAATATATGACTGATCCAAACGAATTGATATAAGTTCTGTTTTTTTTAAAGTATTTTTTTTTTCGTCAATACTTTACCTTCGTGCTCTTCATTCTGTTGCTGTTGCAACATTTCTCTGTTTCTAGAGTTGAAAGAATCTTCCCACGGCCCAGAACTCTGCATTCCATTTGTGGTATTGTCCCCTGAATTTAAATGTAAAAATGTTGAAACCTCAAAGCGACACACACAGATACATTTTAAGACCTTTCTAATTAGATTTAATTCAGTAATATTCATGTATCGATCTTTAATCCAGTTTAACAGCACGTGACTTTAACTGACCTAGATCGAGGGATGTCTTCCATTTACTTGTCTGTTGGACATCTTCTGGTTCCTGTTTTAGTGATCAATCAATTCATTGTTGTGGTCCGTGACAGGTCCAGAGGGAAACAAAGAAAGAAAAAAGAGGATTAACAGAAAATTAAAATGCCAGATTAATATTAAAACACATAAACATTGGGGGAGGGGGGAAGAAGAAAGAGGGATAGAAAAAGAGAAAGCGAGCCAGTGATAGAGAGATAGATAGAGAGAGAGAGAGACGGGAGATAGAGAGATAGAGAGATAGAGAGAGACGAGAGATAGAGAGAGACGGGAGATAGAGAGATAGAGAGAGACGGGAGATAGAGAGATAGAGAGAGACGGGAGATAGAGAGAGAGAGATAGAGAGAGACGGGAGATAGAGAGATAGAGAGAGACGGGAGATAGAGAGATAGAGAGAGACGGGAGATAGAGAGATAGAGAGATAGAGAGAGACGGGAGATAGAGAGAGAGAGAGAGAGAGAGAGATAGAGAGAGACAGAGAGAGAGAGATAGAGAGAGACGGGAGATAGAGAGATAGAGAGACAGAGAGATAGAGAGACAGAGAGACGGGAGATTGGTTATATCTTGGCAAACTTCCTTTGCCCACCTGATATTTACTTACAAATGACCTATGGGGAAAAGATAATAAAAAGTGTATAGATAAACTTGGCTATGCATTCAAGCTTGTATAATACACAAGTAATACACACGTATAGTTGAGCTAATAGGGGGGTCACTGGGAAGATATGTAGACAGTTATTGTTCGTAGAATTCGGTGAAACAAGATTTGCTTAACCAGACGTAAATGTTCCCCAATAGTAACAGATGTCTTCTAGGAAAGTTGAACATGAAGAATGTAGCCAACAAGTCGAGATTGGATTACATCATCCCACCAGCGTCACAGAAACAGAAATAAAAAGAACTGACCTATAAATAAAACGCGTGTATAAAAACTACTATTTTAAATTTCCTTTACACCAGGTGATGGAGAGATGACCTCGACTACCATAGTTCACGTCTTACTGGACGGCGAGGAGTCGATCATGGAGTTTATTGATGGCGCAAATGTAAGTACCGACCACGACTCTTTGTTTACAAACTGACACTGCTTCATCCTCCAGGCCAATCATTCAACTCTATTGCTTCATCCTCCAGGTCTATCTTTCAACTCTATTGCTTCATCCTCCAGGCCTATCTTTCAACTCTATTGCTTCATCCTCCAGGCCTATCTTTCAACTCTATTGCTTCATCCTAAAGGCCTATCTTTCAACTCTATTGCTTCATCCTCCAGGCCTATCATTCAACTCTATTGCTTCATCCTCCAGGCCTATCATTCAACTCTATTGCTTCATCCTCCAGGCCTATCATTCAACTCCATTGCTTTATCCTCCTTCATGTCTATCATTCAACTCCATTGCTTTATCCTCCAGGCCTATCATTTAACTCCATTGCTTTATCCTCCTTCATATCTATCATTCAACTTCATTGCTTCATCCTCCTTCATGTCTATCATTCAACTCCATTGCTTCATCCTCCTTCATGTCTATCATTCAACTCCATTGCTTCATCCTCCTTCTTGTCTATCATTCAACTCCATTGCTTCATCCTCCAGGCCTATCATTCAACTCCATTGCTTCATCCTCTTTCTTGTCTATCATTCAACTCCATTGCTTCATCCTCCTTCATGTCTATCATTCAACTCCATTGCTTCATCCTCCAGGCCTATCATTCAACTCCATTGCTTTATCTTCCTTCATGTCTATCATTCAACTCTGTTGCTTCATCCTCCTTCATGTCTATCATTCGACTCCATTGCTTCATCCTCCAGGCCTATCATTCAACTCCATTGCTTTATCCTCCTTCATGTCTATCATTCAACTCTGTTGCTTCATCCTCCTTCATGTCTATTATTCAACTCCGTTGCTTCATCCTTCAGGTCTGTCATTCAACTCCATTGCTTCATCCTCCTTCATGTCTATCATTCAACTCTATTGCTTCATCCTCCTTCATGTCTATCATTCAACTTGTTTGCTTCATCCTCCTTCATGTCTATCATTCAACTCCATTGCTTCATCCTTCAGGTCTGTCATTGGATTCCATATTTTTTAATTCTTAAATCCTATCATTCAACTCCGTTGCTTCATCCTTCAGGTCTGTCATTGGATTCCATATTTTTTAATTCTTAAATCCTATCATTCAACTCCATTGCTTCATCCTTCAGGCCTTTCAATCAACTCCATTGCTTCATTCTTCAGACCTTTCATTCAACTCCATTGCTTCATCCTGCAGACCTTTCATTCAACTCCATTGCTTCATCCTTCAGACCTTTCATTCAACTCCATTGCTTCATCCTGCAGACCTTTCATTCAACTCCATTGCTTCATCCTTCAGACCTTTCATTCAACTCCATTGCTTCATCCTTCAGACCTTTCATTCAACTCCATTGCTTCATCCTTCAGGCCTTTCATTCAACTCCATTGCTTCATTCTTCAGACCTTTCATTCAACTCCATTGCTTCATCCTTCAGATCTTTCATTCAACTCCATTGCTTCATCCTTCAGACCTTTCATTCAACTCCATTGCTTCATCCTGCAGACCTTTCATTCAACTCCATTGCTTCATCCTTCAGACCTTTCATTCAACTCCATTGCTTCATCCTTCAGACCTTTCATTCAATTCCATTGCTTCATCCTTCAGGCCTTTCATTCAACTGCATTGCTTCATCCTTCAGGTCTGTCATTGGATTCCATATTTTTTAATTCTTAAATCCTATCATTCAACTCCATTGCTTCTTCCTTCAGACCTTTCATTCAACTCCATTGCTTCATTCTTCAGACCTTTCATTCAACTCCATTGCTTCATCCTTCAGACCTTTCATTCAACTCCATTGCTTCATCCTTCAGGCCTTTCATTCAACTGCATTGCTTCATCCTTCAGGTCTGTTATTGGATTCCATATTTTTTAATTCTTAAATCCTATAATTCAACTCCTTTGCTTTATCCTTCAGGTCTATCATTCAACTCCTTACTTTCTTCCTCCAGGCCTATCAGATGGATGATATCAACGTGGATGCCTACATTGTGGTCTTTTCCATAGTGGAACGCAATTCTTTTCTGGTGGCCAAGGACCTGGCTCGACAACTGAGAGTCAATTTGGGCACAGACAGGGCCATTATTCTGGTTGCTAACAAAACGGATTTGGTCCGAAAGAGACAAGTGTCTGTCGATGGTGAGGAATGTGATGAGTTTAGCTTACTTAGTCACTTCTGGTTAGTTCGGTACCAAGACTCAAACTTGATGGACAGACTAGGGTTACATTTCATCCAAGTTTCTGAGCTCAAAAACAACAAAATTTAGGCACCAGTACGTGTGCGTGACCTCAATAAACTAAGTACCAAAAGTCTGGTGTCATTTTTAGACTATTGTAGAAAAGGTCTATTAGACTGGGTAACATTTGTATTTTTTGGGGCAGTGATGTCCATCAAATGTTCACAGTGTCATGTCCCTGTGTTTGTAATGTGACCAATGTTGGACACTTGCCTCGCCCCTACTTCATTTAGACAAATGTCTCGTCCGAATGTTACAGATGACATATAAGATTCCAAACTCCACTTTATTGTGAGGATTGTATTGTAACTTTAACTGTTTTTAATTGACTTGTTGCTAGAATACATAGATAGTTGTATCTCTACAAATGTAAATTACGAGAGGAACTTGTAGACCCAAAACACGCACAAGTCCAAATCTGATCAAATAACTGTCAGTGATGTCGCCATGAATTTAGCAGACATCTGAAAATTAAAAAGAGAAACATTTTGAATAGAGAGGAAATGTTTTTACAAATATATGTCCAAGCAGCCTGACCGTACGGTATACGCGTACAGTGGACAGTCGTTTAGTCGTTTCAATGGTGCCGGGCTCATACCTACCCGCTACCAACCCTCGTCGTCCTACAGGAGTTTTGGACTAGAATGTAGATTATGTTCAACTCTAAAGGAACATCCGACAACAAACCAAACATTTTACAAAACAAACAATCGTGGCACCCCGCTACCAACAAGTTGTAATGGGGGAATAAACAGCTGACCATGATGTTGATATACATTTCTGTTACTTCTCAAGTGGCAGTGATTGAGTATTTATTGTAATCAGAAACATGTCAACTAAAAATAACACAGTCAGACAGATTATAATTGCTTTCAAGTTTCAATCCTCTTTATCTGCAAAACAAATTTCATTTTCTTGAAGCAACACACAGCACCAGCTACTTCATTAAGATTACGATCAATTATTGAAATAAAGTTATTTAGGTCAAGGCCGGGATCTTTACACGAAGGTTACTGACATATTTGTGTATATGAAACTTTATAAATAGAAGAAGGATTGAGCGTTTAGTAACTGAATAGCAACATCTCGTGATGACATTAGTGGTTGAAGTTTGCAGGGGAGGGCATACTGTTTGTGTGTGTGTGTGTGTTAGTGTGTGTACATTTATTAGTGGGTTTGTATGTTTGTGAGCGTTTGTGAGAGTCACGTTATTGTTTATTAAGATAATGTGTAGTTCTATAAATAGACTATGAATAGAAAAACAACGATATCTGAGGAGATTTACAAAGATGGCAGGTACAAATTAAGAGAGACATTTTTTGTTGTTCTTCTATAAATAACCTGAAAGATGCTAACACTGGGGGAGCATTTGAAAATCCATAGGTCAAGGACGTTTATGTGTCTATGTTTTCTCGTTCTGACATTTGTTATCAAAAGTAGAAATCTATATCGCTGTGACCTTTTTTTTTGTTTGGTTTATTGCAATAGACATAGAGATATGACAGCTGTCTGTGTGTATGTGTGTAGGTCTATAGGACTAGATCTAGATTTATGAAACTGAAGTCGAGGCCACTCTTGTATGTGAGACTGTATGTGCGGAAAAGCTTTTCTATTTCTGTAGGTGTGTGTATATATATATTAAAAAGTCTGTTTCTACCAAAGCGAGGCAATAAAGTTGTGGCATGAAGTTCTCTAGTGCAATCCACGTGACCTCAGACTTTCATGAACGTTGCCCTTCAGGTGTTCAAAGGTCGTCTATGTCTTCTGCTCGGGTTGAGGCCCATATTACAAGTCTGTGAAGTTTTAAAACAAAAGAACTTGACCTGACTATCTTTGTTTGACAAGGTCAGCCGTTGGCTTCATTTCAAAGTGTTTTGTGAGGAGAAAAGATTAAGAAACAAAATGAGAGAGAAACATGAATGTGACGTATCTAAGAGAATAGTCAACAGAAGATTCAAGAACAATAACTTTAGCTAGGACAACGTGGAAATAACTGTCTAAATTGTCTAGAGTTATCTTTCTACTACTGAACAAGAGAAAGAGTCATAGAATCAGTTCTCTTCTGGGACTGCGTGACCATGTGAAATACTACACTCCTCGTTCAATCTTCGGACTCGAAGTCAGGCCTTAGTATTATTAGTTTTCAAATAACTCTGAACAGAAACAAAAAACGTATTTATCTAAAATAAAAAGGAATTATGGAAATGACATCTTGGGAATAATTAAAAAGTTGGTCAGTGGTGACAGTGTCAGGAGAGTGGTCACAGCAGAGGCGTAGTAAGCAAATCGTCCTTCCGAGCAAGAAACTTTATAGCATCCTCCCATGAACATCACATAGAAATATTGGCTTTTAAATAAAAATATTTAATAATAATAATATACAAATAACCTTAGAATGTATTACCAACTAAAGTATCTTTTGGGGCGCTCTTCTGCATGTGGCGCACACCCCCGAGGGTGGCGCCCGGGGCATCGTGTCTACCCCTTGCCTCAAATCACTACGCCTCTTGTTCAAAGTGTCATTAGAATTTTATGTCAATAGAAAACTTTTAAAACACTAATGATTCAAAATTATTCATGCATTAACAATTTAACTGAGGCTCATTATCATTCTCATTCAACTCTATTTGAGGGAGTACCTGGGAGGGTCAAATCCTCTCTTCTAAAAACCATGGACAGAAAGCATATCATTAAACAGGTCAAGCATGTAAATGAGACACATTTCCTCTTCCTACTCGCAGCGGGGGTACCGTGAGTTGGGGGTACCGTGCGTTGAGGGTACCGTAAGTTGAGGGTACCGTAAGTTGAGGGTACCGTCAGTCGGGTGTACCGTGAGTCGGGTGTACCGTGAGTCGGGTGTACCGTCAGTCGGGTGTACCGTCAGTCGGGTGTACCGTGAGTCGGGTGTACCGTGAGTCGGGTGTACCGTGAGTTGGGTGTACCGTGAGTTGGGTGTACCGTGAGTCGGGTGTACCGTCAGTCGGGTGTACCGTGAGTCGGGTGTACCGTGAGTTGGGTGTACCGTGAGTTGGGTGTACCGTGAGTCGGGTGTACCGTGAGTCGGGTGTACCGTGAGTTGGGTGTACCGTGAGTTGGGGGTACCGTGAGTTGGAGGTATCGTGAGTTGGGGTATCGTGAGTTGGGGTATCGTGAGTTGGGTGTACTGTGAGTTGGGGGTATCGTGAGTTGGGGGTATCGTGAGTTGGGGGTATCGTGAGTTGGGTGTACTGTGAGTTGGGGTATCGTGAGTTGGGGGTATCGTGAGTTGGGGTTACCGCGAGTTGGGGGTACCGTCAGTCGGGGACACCGTGAGTTGGGAGTAACGTCAGTCGAGGGTACCGTAGGTTGGGGTCACAGTGACTAGAAGTTTGTAGCTGTTAAATATGACGTAGACATTTATAAATACAGCGTTACAAGATAGTAAGTAGCATGCGCACATAATATCATCTAGATAGCGCTAGTCTAAATACACAATTTGTGTTGCCTCTTTAAAATTAAGTTTTCGATAAACTCTTGGTGAATATGTAAATAACTCGCCAGTTCTGAATAAATTTTTACATTTTTTAAATTGATTTTTAACACACTAAAAGGTTATATTAAATTAAGTTTCTCTGTAAACGCTCCAAAATCTTGGTTAATATGTTAAATTTAAATAAATCTCCAGTTCTAGAAACATTTTAATTTTGACATTTATTAACATGATAACACATGAACAGTTTCTACGTATGAAAAAAGACAAAAAAAAAAAAAAGATTTGACAAGATCGTTTTTGTTGAGCACAAAGAAGTGTCTTTGATTTGTTCTGTTCTGTTAGTTACATATCAGCGCCATGTTGTATACAAATTAACTCAATTGGTCGAATTTAACACTAATTTCTTGTTCATTTCTTCCCCAGAAGCTCGACTCATCGCCTCGGCGTTTGACTGTAAATACATAGAGACTTCAGCAGCACTGAATCATCAAATAGACGAACTCGTGGCGGGCACCTTGGGCCAGATTCGTCACCAACTTCTTCCCCCAGGTTCAGCTTTGATGCCCCCGCCTCCGACCAAGTCTCGAAGCAGAACCCCTTCCCCAGTGTCATTCTTCAACAAACTCTTTCGTCGTAACGCGAAAGGATCCGCTTCCTGCGAGGGCATCTTCATGAAATAGATGGATTATGGGATAGCGCGCGCCTTGCAGTGTTTTCTTCCATCAGACCAATCATCTTGCTTTGTTTTCAGTTCGAGTTTTTCTTTTGTGGCGTGTTGATAGCATCAAAGGTGGACTCAACCAACTGCTCATAAAACTAGAATGTGATGTCACGTGATAAACAGCATCCAAATCACGTGACTACTTTCCTGTCATGATATTATCAGTGTCACGTAGCTGCTACTCTTGGCTGACTGCCATTTTAACTCTTCTGACTAGGCTTGCTCTTCCTGGTCACATGGCACGTCAGGTGACGTGACAATTATATGTATAAAGGAAAGAGAATATTTGCTTTTTAAAAAAATAATGTTGAGCAACAGGATTCAACAATTTGCACTTGAAATTGATACTCAGTCATTATAGACACACACCGGAAATGCTGTGTAAAAGATATGCATGCTCACAGATGGATGTGCCTAAGGGGCATTATGTTATAGGAACACATAGCAACATGTCCAGAATATGTCAGTTATATATCAAGCTGACTGCAGACTTGCCACTAATAAAACTACATTCTGTGTCAATGATTTCATTAGTCATTTAGTCATCGGTTAGTTAACTGTAACCTCTAACGGTGGCAACTTCTAGCATAAGAGTTGCCTCTTTCCATTGCACTGTGCTAAAGGTTTACATTCTAGTTGAACTCTATGGTTGATGGTGATTCTGTTTTATAACAAGATTGTCATGAATTTGTACTTTGTATGCATTGAATAAAAAGGGGAAACAATTTGAAGATCAATAAAACAATAGAATTGTGTCTAAGGCAGGGGATGAAGATTATATATATATATAACAACAATGTTTGAGTTACCTAATTAATTAACACATTTCTTTAGTTTTTAATTTAAGTTGACGTTAGTAGCCTAGTTCCTCTATGGGTAGTCCATGAACACTATGTTTACGGTACATTTGTTTCAAAGAATGTAGAGGTATGAGTTTTTCAGTCAATATATGATGACTGCCAGAACATTCACAGAAGAAAAAACAACCCTATACCTGATATAAGATGCAGATCAAATGGAGTAGTCCAACTGAAATAAAAATGTATTTAAAAAGACACTTACCTACGTTTATGCACTCTAAAAGCTAAATCTGCTATTTCCATTCTTTTATTGCCTTTTTATGCCGTAGATATTGTTGTTTACAAGAAGTGAACTCTTATTTGTTGACTCGTATTGACCTTCAAACTCGCTTAATGAATGGGATACCAAAATGAAATGACTTTGTCTTGACCTTATTATTTTATTGTACATTTCCTCTTATCAACCTGGACACGGATCTTGAAAACAGCTCTAAGAATTTTCCTAGAAATTTAACAGTTTATGTTTATTTTGGGAAGAGCTAATTGGCCAGACGGGAAAAGTCTCGTTTGACCGTTATAATTTTCCAAAATATAATCTTTCCGAAACAAAAATTTGGTCTGAAGATCTAGACAATTTATAATTGTATATCATAAACCTAGGTCAGCGGGTATTCCCGGGATAAACAATGTTCCTTTGTTATCTCTCAATCATTGAGTTAGTGGGCCTCTTTCGCCAATCGTAAACAAACAACATTTTGCCACGTGGTTCTCTATATTTTCTATACAAATTACGCAATTCATAAAGGCGTCACGTGATACGTAATTTTCATTGTTTTATCAATATTATCACGTGGCTAAATGCTGTTTGTTTACGATTGGTGACTGAGGTCCATTTAATAGAGTTATTGTTTCTTCCTAATTGAACCAGCCTCATGAAGGAGATATTGTCTCTCTCTTAATGGTTTACAATTTGTTCTTACAAAAACTCATCAGTTTTTTGTAAATTATTTGTTTGTCATTCTTTATGTGAGCTTGTTTAGACCATGGTGTTGGAGATCATTGATTCTGTACAGCTGACATGTGCTGAAGTTTTGTTCTACATGTATGCCAATGATAGAGAAGAAGTAAACTAGAGGATAGACTCTAAGACTACTTGCATGTGTAGCTGCATGTTTTGTTGTTGTTTTTGTTGGGTTTAACAGTTGGAATGAAACTGAAACAGTCTTTTCACAAATGTGTACAAGAAAGGAAAATCACATCTGAACCAGGGCCTCAACACAGGCACACAGAAAGAATCGATTACAAATATGCATACTAAATGTTTCATCTGAACCAGGGCCTCAACACAGGCACACAGAAAGAATCGATTACAAATATGCATACTAAATGTACAAACTAAAGAAGAAATGAAGTTTAATGTAAAAGTATTCAAATAGTTCATCCTGTTCACTTTGATCACGTGCGTGTCTATAGGCCACACAAGAGGAGGGGCTTCAGCAAACAACTCGCTGATGGCTTCAATACAAACTTTGCCCTGGGTGAAGGCATAAAATATTGAATAAACACGAGGAAACAAGAGAAGATAATCCCTTGGTTGTAAAGACTTAACTGTGATATTAGTTATTACATAAATATTTTCCACTCTACACATGTGTCATCTGTATGGTAAGCATTACATGTAAACATTCAAGTTTCAATGATTTCCTTACAAATGTTAGAAGGTGCAAAGTACAAACTATCAACAACCACAATCTGAACATCCTCATTACGAAATACACGAAGTTTGAGGTGTGAAACTCTTGCCGATGGGATTATTTTGTTTAGCCGGCTGGTGTTATTATTGTCATTGATGTATTATTTATTACATTCTGAATATAAGTAGTCAATGAATGTATTGTTCAACAGATATGAGTCAGTGTGAGATTGGCCTAACGGATGGTATTACAGTGATTGGTTGACCAAGGGACAATGCTGTTACAAAATGACCAATCTCCATGTCCTGGCCAGAGGAGGAAGAGAATATACTCCTTTATTTAAATAAACAAAGGTCTACTGGGATACACGGGGGCCTGGTGGTTGGCTTCGGAACCGAAGTGTCCCGAGTTGGAATCTTTATGAAGACTGGGGTTTTTATTTCTGGCTCCTTGGGGTGCTTTTGAGTCCACCCAGCACTAACGTGTGCCTGACATAAGTTAGGTCAAGTGAAGGCAGCTGGACGTTGACCTGATATCAACGTTACCAGTGGGCCAGTGAAACAGAGGACATTTACCTTGACAAATGTCATCATCTTCCCTAGGAATCGTTACAGGGACACATGCATCTTGTTTTAAAAAATGTGTTAATGTTCCTACTAAAAGCATTCATTTATTTATTTGGAATTAGCGAGCTCTTAAATTACACAGAAATAAATATTTCTAAAACTTTCAATTGGAAAATAATACAACCGTATGCATAAACGTTTTAAAAATGAAAAATAAAAGCCTCCCTTACTTAATTGAGACTCCAATGGATAAACATAAGACTGATATCAAATTGGCATTTAGAGGCCGTTAAAAATTGAACGTTTTTTAAAATTGTTTTTTTTCATAAGTAAGATTAATTCTGAAGTGTAACATATTTTCGAACGATTTCCACCTTCTGTCGACTCAATCCTTTTTTGCCATTAGCTAAAACAATTTAAATATGTGCACTCAGAATATCCCTGATTAAATTATCAGCACAATTAGAAAAGAGGAAAACGTGTTGGTAGTTTGATAAACAATGATAAAGAGGAAGAAGGAAGAGTACGTATCAACAGTGGCGTAGCATCCATGGCGCGAAGGGGCTCAATGAATCCAGGCCCACGACCATTAGGGGCCCACTGCGCTTGGGCCCATGACTCTTGACTTGTTGAGAACTTGAGGGTGACACCTAAGTGAAAAAATAAAATCACTTTTGTAAAAACCGATAAAAAACAGAATTTAAAAAGCTTCCTCAAAATTTCCTGAAAGTTGTCTCAAAATTAATACCAGTCTCAAAACCAAGTGTTTGAAGCTTTAATGTAAGGATTTGCTTTGCATCAGGTTTTGTACATTGTAATGGTGGCTAGCCCTAGCCGTTTAGGGTGACAACCGTTTGCATTTTTTTCCTTGTCTGTTCATAAAACCATTGGTAGTAGTACAGAAATGTAGGGGGGGGGGGGGGATGGGGAGAGTTTGGTAAAGAAACAGGGATAGTCCTGATTGTCACTAATTAAAATTTCGATACAGCTGCAAATTATTCAACTCTCTCTCAAAGCTCAATATGTTTTTCTTTTGTTTTGTATTTTTGTTATTATCATCTTGTTCTCTATCATAACAACCATATCTGTTACCAACTTAGCGTTCAGGCTGATCCATCAGCTGGTAAACGCACCAACAAAATCATTAACTATGAACAATTTTGGGTCTTCGCTCTTTGTAATGAACATGAAAATCTGATCTTGTTTAGACCACTCGCTAATGCTCCTATATCTGGAGCTATGACTTTATGATTGATGAACTCCAGCGGGTATATTACATTGTACAGTGTATTTGATCATGAACTATATACTTCTCAATAACCTTGACTGCTCAAAGTCGTATATATGCGACTATGAATTTATAATTGATGAACTGCAGCGGGTATATTAGTTTGAACAAGTGTAAATGATCAGGAACTATATAAAACTTCTCAATAACATTGACTGCTCAACGTGGATGCGTTAACCTGTTTGGCGTGTGTGTTATTGTAAGTGAAAGTGTAATCTGGTAGTCTGCTTCCCCCCCCCCCCCCCCAAAAAAAAAAAAATTTGTCTGACATAAAAAAATTAGTCTGACATAAAGAAAAATTAGTCTGACATAAAAAAAAATTAGTCTGACATAAAAAAAATAGTCTGACATAAAGAAAAACTAGTCTGACATAAAAAAAAAATTAGTCTGACATGAAAAAAAAACTATTGAATTGTGAAATAGTGTAAGACATTCAATAAAGACGATGCGTCCTTGAATGTCTTCATCGCATTGTTTTGTTGTCTTCTGTATTGTATACAAAGTGTAAATGTAAACATTATATCAGAATAACAAGTAGATAAACAAAATAATAATAACATTCAACATTTAGCAAGTCAAAGAAACATCAGAGTGTTAACATAGGAATACTTGAATAGGTTTGTGCAATTGCAATTAATGAGGAAACCGACTTGGGGAACAGGTTTATAACAAGATCTAGAAGATAACTAATTTGATCATGGAATAGTAAGGTTCTCTGTCCAATGCTTATTATTTGGTTGAAACTTGATTCATTGCTCGTAAAGAAATTTAACGCCATATATTTATACAAAAACAGAAAATTGCTATGAATATTCAAATTTGACAGGAAATCAAAGCCCAACATCTTCAAAACGAGTTAAGAGATCTGTTGGGCAATGCAGTTCTGGAAAAAATAGCGGTACTATAGGAGATCAATTCTGTACCATTTGTCTCTTTCAGTGGTGGCAGCGCTCAAGACAAATAAAAAGTTGATATCAAATTCGTATTATTTTTTGATACTGTTTATAATGATCTCCGTTGACGAACATCCAAAGAAATAGAAATTAGAAAGTCATTTCTAGGTTTTCATCTATGTGAGTATTAAACGTCAGCAGAATTTGCTGAAGAAATGCTCCAAGTAATTAAAAACACAACAACATTTATCCTTCAATAAAATACTGCTAGGCTAAAGCTATGAAGGTGCTTCCAATATGATTGGATACTAGAATGGCCTTTGAGCATTGTTTCATCAGAAGAAGCCACTCGCGCATTAAGAAATAGATGCCAGAGAAATGTTCAGTAAATAAATTTCACAACCAAACCCCACCTTTTCCTCTTCTCGCTGGACTGAGTCCACCACATTGGCCACGACTTTTCGCTTATCTCCCCTTGACCCGGGGAAAGATTAACAATCCCGTCACGGGCATCGATCATAGGCGCCGGGTGTCCGAGGTTCACGGTCGACACCACCTGGGCTGGAATATACTTAATTCCTGCCTCCATACCTACCTACGTCTCTCTTCGATCAGGGAGATAATCTGTGTCAACACGCCACTTGACATTTCTAGGTGCGACTCCATTCTCGAGTCATATTCACCCACCTGGGAGATAAACTTTAGTCTCTCGCCCCTCTCGTTTCCGCCCATCTCTTCCGGACCTTTATAAGCTAGACTAAGTCGAAATAGACACATTTTGTCATTCCTCTATCTCGCTGACAGTCGAATCTGGACTATATCATTTATTCTTACTTCTAGAGGAATACCTGGTGCCTCCCTCAGGTATCTGCCTATTTGGCCTACTCTGCCTATTTAGCTCTGTTCAACTGGCTATTTGGTACTTTTTGCCAGTCCACTCGTCAACCTGCTTGACTGTCTTCTGGAAACTACATAACTATGAGGCACTACGTTCCCATAGACCACGTGTCTATGCGAGACGTCATAACTTCGCCCTGGATCTATCATGCTAACGACGCTGCCCACGGCAGATCAGCTCTGCCCGCAGCCCACTTGTGCCCACGGTAGCCGGCCACCACCCTGCTGTGCCCACAACAGATATCAGAACTTTGGATTGAGACTCCACAAGAACTGAATCACCGGCGACCATCTACCCGCTGGAGCGCCACCTCCAGCTGCAAGACCTTCACCCAGGAGTACAGCCAGCTGCTGCATCAGTAGGACAACCAGATAAGTTCATTAAGTGCCTAGTATGATGATACAATATCACCAAGAGATAGATGCTAATCACACCTCCCCATTTTATTCTGCCTTGTACATTCATGTAAATAATTATCCATAAATTATTCAAATTTTTTTATCTTTCTCCATTGTTTGCCTGCTCCCGATTTATCTCTGATTGGACCAGTGTGTGGTAACTCAAAAATAATCAACCCCTAGACACCTAACGAGCCACTCATACACGTCCTACAAATGGGCCGTCACGGATGTGATAATCTTTACATATGAAACTATGACATTTTTAATTTCTTCGTTTGAACTTTCTAAATATTTTTTATATTAAGTTACATTTATTTTGCTTCATTGAAATGTTTTTGCTCTTTAGTTTTGCAGTGTCTCAAAGTCTAGTTGTTTCCCTTAACTGTGTTTTAGTAGATTTCTATATTTAGTTTCTTCCAGCTCTCATCCCACCCTCATCCTATTGACTATTAACCTTTTAGGCAAATGTATTTGGTCAATAAATGCTTTGACAATGTTACCGGTTTAAAAAAAAAACATTCACCTTCCCACATTTAGTTAATCCTCTTAATTGCATCATTGATTTATTGAAGTTTAAAGTTTCTAAAAATTTCATTGTAAGCTCAGAAATGATAATTACTGCAGATGTACATTTGTCCCGGGTCTAACAACACGACATTGAAGTTATACATCTGGTTAGACCCAAGAGAACAGCGTTCAGTTCGTCACTTATAGATCAATACGAGATCTCACGTACGAGATTTCTCTACACTACAGTATAGGTCAAATACTTGGTGTAAACAGATCCGTTGTCAATAGACCTTTCTTTGACTGACCTCAATACTGAGTGTTACAGTCATAACAGAGCTTTAAAGGTTAATAGTACTTTAGATCATAATTCAAACTTCACAAATGGTCAGCAGCGAGTATTTGAACAATTGATATGTAAGTTGAAAACATACACGTGATAAGGTATATAGGAAACTATTCTGAAACGTTTTTCAAGAAATTTTTTCTTTATTAGTACATGTATGTTGAACGGGCTGTCAAAAGGAATAAATGATGAAACTTGATTGAGAATGTAAAGGCGAGATATGAAGTTTATGACTAAGTAACTCATCATTTCATTCCATGTAGCAGTAAACTATACTACAACAAATGTCCACTGTTTCCCGTATTGTCGAAATGAGCCTGTACAAAAGAATAAAATATATTTCTGGCTGTGGAGTGTTCGAGACAAGAACACTCTTTGAATACACAGTCCTGCACTGACGTAACTCAAACAAACACAAACTTGGGAAAATCTTTCCACACTAGAAGAGCAATAAGAGGCATTCAGACAGTGCTCCTGTCATCTCATCCAATGTGAGTTCTTTGGAGCATAGGTTTTAGGGTTAGGATTGGAGTTATGCATCAACATGTCATATAAAACAGCAGCACTCTAGGGTATTGTGGTTATTGAGAGATAAAGAGGAAGAAAGTAGGAGGAATAAAAGAAAGGGGGGAACTCGAACCACGGACCTCTGACTTTGGCAACACGCTAGTCATTATATGGAGAGATTTCTTTGCGCCGGTTGTTCCAGAAATTCAGCGTGTACAATGAAATGTTTCAGTTTTCTAAATTTGAAACTGAGCTTCTAGAATCTAGATCCTATTCAAACAACTGATTAGCATCCGCTAAAGCCTTAGTCATTAGCTCTAGACCTAGATCCTATTCAAACAACAGATTAGAACCACGCTAAAGTCTTAGAGTCATTAGCTCTAGACCTAAATCCTATTCAAACAACAGATTAGAACCACGCTAAAGTCTTAGAGTCATTAGCTCTAGACCTAGATCCTATTTAAACAACAGATTAGAACCACGCTAAAGTCTTAGAGTCATTAGCTCTAGACCTAGATCCTATTTAAACAACAGATTAGAACCACGCTAAAGTCTTAGAGCCATTAGCTCTAGACCTAGATCCTATTTAAACAACAGATTAGAACCACGCTAAAGTCTTAGAGTCATTAGCTCTAGACCTAGATCCTATTTAAACAACAGATTAGAACCACGCTAAAGTCTTAGAGTCATTAGCTCTAGACCTAGATCCTATTTAAACAACAGATTAGAACCACGCTAAAGTCTTAGAGTCATTAGCTCTAGACCTAGATCCTATTTAAACAACAGATTAGAACCACGCTAAAGTCTTAGAGTCATTAGCTCTAGACCTAGATCCTATTTAAACAACAGATTAGAACCACGCCAGAGTCATTAGCTCTAGAATCAGCAGCGACGTAAAAAACTCTTACGGCATGAGCGTGACAATTTACTTCCATTTGCCTTACACCAGAACTTCCTCTACTTCGGATGTCCTTTTTTTGTTTGGAATAAGTAGCTAGGTAGGTAGCTAGGTAGGTAGCTATAGAACTATTAGAATGGTCATACCTACATACATATTGAAGTATAGGTAGCTAATGTTACACTCTATAGAACTATTATAATGGTCAGACCTACATTCATATTGAAGTTTAAAGTCATCTTTATTTTTTTTTAAATACTATACATCCTCTCCACTTAAAAATTAGGACCTGACACACACACATAACCCTCAATAATTTTATCGTTTAAGACATTTGATTGTAGTGTCCAAAACAGTTGGTAAAAAACTTAATAAAGCAAAACGTTGTAAGTCTTGTACAGTTCTAAATATTTCTTGTTCCATATGCTAGGACAAATGTGTACAAATACTCCCTCGTACCTAGTGCCATTAGGGCATCAAATGGCTTGTCAGAATCAGCCACAAAAACAAACGACTTGGCAGAGTTTAAGTCATTGATTAACACGCATGACTAGATAGATCCTAGGAACACGAGTAGGACGTAATCATCTTTTTTTTTTAAAGTAACGTCTGTAGTTTATAAGAGAGATAATATTAACTTCAACACATGCTACAAGTCTTGTACAGTTCTAAGCTTTAACTTTAACACACACATAAATACTTGTACAGTTCTAAGTTGAACACACACTCAACCCATGTCGTGTCTGCAGCACCAATATTTGTGGAAGTGAAAGACCAGCGGGGACAAGAAGAAGAGAAAGTTGAACATACTAACAAGAAAAGAAATGTCTAGATTTGATAGATCGATATGAAGCCCCCCCCCCCCCCACCCCAGCCCATGTTCTCTGTATAGACCTTAATCCGTCAAAACATCCACATATAGAAACATTAACTAACACACACACACAGGAATCAATTTTTTTATTACTTTTTTTTTCCCATGGAGTATTTTTTTCTTATACAAAACTCTAGACACCGCGAGGCAATAAATTACCAGTGTAAAAGCCCTTCGGGGCAAACGGTCAGTATTGATTAGCGTACAGCCAGTGAGACGAGTTTAGTCTATGGACTATGTTTAACAAGTAGCTATATCCATGTCTGACGTACGAAGTCCCTTTCAATTCCTTAAGATCCAAGCAATATTCAATTTCTTATCTCTGTCTTGCCAAGAGATGTCCACCTAGACTAAGTAAAACATTTAGTGGGGACCCTTTTAGATTGGATGACAGACACGTTTACTAGATATCATAAGGGAGGTAAAAACAGTCTGAGCTGTAAGATAATTATGTCAGTATTGGGTCGTTTCAAACTTAACCTTTCCCAAACATAAGCATTAAATCCAGTGCTAACTTGAATATCAACTTAACATTGAACTGGCGCGATCAAACGTTATCAGCCATGATATTAACTCTAGCCCTATGAAAAGCGCTCAATTTTAGTCAAATCTTTGTTTGAAGTCTCTAACACTAGAACTACATGATAGGGTAGTAACAGGAGATACACATGACTTCTTAAAAATATGAGGCGTCTTTATATCTCATTTGCATTATTTATCCTTGTATCATAGGTGATAGCATCTTGTATCCTTACATCATAGATAGATAACATCATAGATAGATAACATCATGCATCCTTGAATCATAGGTGATAGCATCTAGTATCCTTACATCATAGATAGATAACATCACGTATCCTTGAAACAAAGGTGATAGTATCTTGTATCCTTACATCATAGATAGATAACATCCCTTATCATTGAAACATAGGTGATAGCATCTTGTATCCTTACATTTTAGATAATAACAGCATGTATCCTTGAAACAAAGGTGATTGTATCTTGTATCCTTAAATCTTAGATAATAACATCATGTAGCCTTCAATCATGGATGATAACATCATCATGTATCCTTACACCATTGATGTCAACATCATCGGTTCTAACATTAATGTTTCTACGATACTTTATCTATTTATATTATTGAATTAAACAACCTTGGTCCTAACATCTTAGTTCCTAATTGGTCAAACCAGATTATCATCACTATCGACCCTCTCCACACGAATACGCACACAAAATGGAAGAAATTGTTTATTTTGTGTCCTGACACAATGGGTTGAATACAAATAAGAACACTCCAGCCTAAGGGGGATCACTTCTTTAGACTCTATTTCAAATAGGAAACAGGGTTCTGATTGGATGACAAAAACCTCGAATGAATTAATCAACCAATACAAGTTACTTCTATCAAACTCGTCTATTTTGGAGGCTGCAGACTGACGGATAATCACAATGTCTTAACTTGTATATGTTTCTCTGGGTCTACTTAGCGCCCAGTCTCAACCGTTGTGTGTTTAATTCAGTGCAACACGCTGATTGGTAAGCATCGCATGCTGTAGCTGCTCATGCGATTAACCGGGCAATGCAAATAAGCGGAACGCCTGTTGACATAATCATATGCAAGACGTCGTGGGTCTGTCTTTATAATCTTATGTATGGAAAAGCTGTCTAGGTTTATAACGCGTTACTAGAACACACATGATAGAAAGAAACTAGCTGTAAGGAAATTGGAATTTTATTCATCCGATAAATGAATGTATCGGTTATGGTTAGTGCACGTTTAGAATGCACTGCAACTTTACTTGCTTATGCTAGCTATGAGCTGAAACTCTTGTTAACAAATGTCATAGAAAGATGATTTGATGCTTACAAAATCTTTGTTTCTGATTATATGTAGAAGTATTTAAAGATATTTGACTCATTATTTGACCTATTGGTAAAAAAGTATCCACTAGAAGTGAGTAGATCTATAGAACTAGAAGATAGATGATAAATATTGCACCGATACTCTTCTATAAAGAATTCTAAGTCCTGATGACTGACTAATAATCACTAATTCTTCCGTTTGTCGTAAACAATAACATACGAAAATTCAACCTGTTATTACTAAACTTAAGCCTAAAACATCTAAGCCATTTTCAAGATCGAAATCACAGTGATTAAATTTTATGCAAGGAGTGATTCAAAGTAGGGTCTTCCTTGCTTCAACTGTGCTGTACTTGCTGTTCATTGGGGAAATACAAAGAAAAAAGTGAGTCGCACTAAAAGTTTGTTGCTAATGAGATCTTTCTAGTGGAGAATGCTAAAAATAATATTTTTGCGTTATTATTGTAATACTGGCTTTTCCACTGAATAAACAAGGGCAGCATGATTGTAAAGAGAATAGTTGATACTTGTAGGCAGCATGATTGTAAAGAGAATAGTTGATACTTGTAGGCAGCATGATTGTAAAGAGAATAGTTGATACTTGTAGGCAGCATGATTGTAAAGAGAATAGTTGATACTTGTAGGCAGCATGATTGTAAAGAGAATAGTTGATACTTGTAGGCAGCATGATTGTAAAGAGAATAGTTGATACTTGTAGGCAGCATGATTGTAAAGAGAATAGTTGATACTTGTAGGCAGCATGATTGTAAAGAGAATAGTTGATACTTGTAGGCAGCATGATTGTAAAGAGAATAGTTGATACTTGTAGGCAGCATGATTGTAAAGAGAATAGTTGATACTTGTAGGCAGCATGATTGTAAAGAGAATAGTTGATACTTGTAGGCAGCATGATTGTAAAGAGAATAGTTGATACTTGTAGGCAGCATAGCATTATGTTAACGACTGGGGTCCCATATATCCAATAGCTTTTAGGTCTTAGGTCTTACGACATTATGAATTCTAAATCCAGTCAGATTAGCTCTATGTACATAGTTATGTAGACTGTGCATTAGATGGAAGACTGAATGGGTATGTCTTGTGATCCATGACACGAGGTTCAAATCTCTCTCACTGACAGTCTCTCCACTTAGAATACAGTTTGGTTACTATAATGTTACATTTTTAAATCAAGGACGCACATGTCGGATACATTACTTCCATCTACATTACTTACATCTACATTACTTACATCTACATTATTTACATCTACATTACTTCCAGCTACATTACTTCCAGCTACATTACTTCCATCTACATTACTTCCATCTACATTACTTCCATCTACATTACTTCCATCTACATTACTTCCATCTACATTACTTCCATCTACATTACTTCCATCTACATTACTTACATCTACACTACTTACATCTACATTATTTACATCTACATTACTTCCAGCTACATTACTTCCAGCTACATTACTTACATCTACATTACTTCCATCTACATTACTTACATCTACACTACTTACATCTACATTATTTACATCTACATTACTTCCAGCTACATTACTTCCAGCTACATTACTTACATCTACATTCCTTCCAGCTACATTACTTACATCTACATTTCTTACATCTACATTTCTTACATCTACATTACTTACATCTACATTACTTACATCTACATTACTTACATCCACATTACTTACATCCACATTAATTACATCCACATTACTTACATCTACATTACTTACATCTACATTACTTACATCTACATTACTGACATCTACATTTCTTACATCTACATTACTTAAATCTATATTACTTACATCTACATTACTTCTAGCTACATTACTTACATCTACATTACTTACATCTACATTACTTCCAGCTACATTACTTCTAGCTACATTACTTACATCTACATTACTTACATCTACATTACTTTCATCTACATTACTTACATCTACATTACTTACATCTACATTACTTACATCTACATTTCTTACATCCACATTACTTACATCCACATTACTTACATCCACATTACTTACATCTACATTACTTACATCTACATTACTTACATCTACATTACTTACATCTACATTACTTCCAGCTACATTACTTACATCCACATTACTTACATCTACATTACTTACATCTACATGAAAGACAGCATCGCTACCACTATCAAAGTGTTGGTCAGATTTTCAAACCTTCAAACAACTGTGCTGAGATATTAGAATGCTGGATAGATCTATTTCACTGTTGACCTACTACCTCTGCTACAGTTTCTACTAGTATAAAACTGTGCTAAGGTAACTAAGTCTGTGTACAGTAGTGATGAACAATAGCTGAACTACCAGAGGCGGATATGCAGTAGTGATGAACAATAGCTGAACTACCCGAGACGGATATGCAGTAGTGATGAACAATAGCTGAACTACCCGAGACGGATATGCAGTATTAATAATTCTTTGACATCCTTTTCTCGTCAGGAGTATTACAGTTGAGAAGCATAAAGCATTGTTTTACTCTCTTTTTGGTTAATTCTTTCTCTGCGATTAAGTTCAATTTTCAAGTTACGCTTGAAAGTCGAAAGATATTAGACAACGGTAGCTCTCTATGTAATAAGGGAGATAATGCTGCTTACAGAATTTACAACTTTTGCTTTCTCATTATCACCCTTGCAACTAAAAAAAAAGAGTAGAACAAGAATAGAGACAATTCGCCACATTAAAAGATTTAAAAAAAATAGTACAAATATTTCACTATCCTCATTCTAAGTGCCTTGATTTACATGACTTTATCCTGTGCACTCCCAGGGGAGCTTAGGGTCGAAAGCACACACCTCTACACCGAACTCAGTTCTGAGCAGCTTTCTTCACCTGCTCCCATGTCATTCCAGTACCCTCAGCTTCACCTGCTCGCATGTCATTCCAGTACCCTCAGCTTCACTGCTACCATGTCATTCCAGTACCCTCAGCTTCACCTGCTCCCATGTCATTCCAGTACCCTCAGCTTCACCTGCTCCCATGTCATTCCAGTACCCTCAGCTTCACCTGCTCCCATGTCATTCCAGTACCCTCAGCTTCACCTGCTCCCATGTCATTCCAGTACCCTCAGCTTCACTGCTTCCATGTCATTCCAGTACCCTCAGCTTCACCTGCTCCCATGTCATTCCAGTACCCTCAGCTTCACCTGCTCCCATGTCATTCCAGTACCCTCAGCTTCACTGCTTCCATGGTTGGATGCTTAGTGGTACAAGTTAAATTGTTGTTTTTTTCTGACATACTCAATCAATGGTGGCTTTTTTTTGGGGGGGGGGGGGAACGGGTGTGAAAACTGGAAACTCAAACCCAACTGTCGAGGTAGTGAAGGGTAGTGAGGGGTAGTGAGCAAAATGTGCATCCGGGGCAAGAAACTTTATTGGCGCCCCCCCCCCCATTTTCAATGTACATCACATAGAGGAATAGGCTTAAAAATAAAAGAATTCAATAATAATATAATAAACATAACCTTAGCATGTATTACCTCACTAAAATATGGTAATGACCATGTTCTGTAGTGACTCTATGGCTGCGCACCAGCGCACAAAAAGGATGGACTAAATGATAGGGGAGACAGGAAGAGGAAGTGCGAGGAGATTGAGATGTTTTGATGATCTATTTTATTAAACTTTGTATTGTCTTTGTTCCCTCACTGTTGAGTCGCTTCCTTTAAATGTATCATTTGTGTCAGAAGTGGGATTATAGGCGACTCAACGAACGGGAGGTAGGTTAGTAATGGCTTCTTCTATTATAAAACAACTTACAGCCCGTCTCCGGCAAGCCTTGATTGAGGAGGAAGAAAACCCGGACAGTTATCAATTCGAAGTAGGGCCAGATATAATTGAGCTCCTAGGTAAGATGCAGGAAAAGATGGATACACTTGATATAGGGATTAGAACAATGCAGGACAAAATAGACACACTAGATACAGGGATCAGGACTGAATTGGTATTGGTTATCCAGAAAATAACCACAATGGAGGTCAGGATGAACTAGAGAGTCGATGTGGTAGAAAAAGACATAGAAGAACTGAAAGTTCAAGTTAGAGAAGGGCTCAGCTAGGTGCCGGTTAGTAATACAGGATCAATGTTACCCGAAGTGCTTGGAAAGATGAAACCCCCCGTGTTTGATTGGTCCGTCTCCTAGTCAGACTACAGAAGACAATTTGAGGCAGCCGCTAAGGTCAACAAATGATGCAGCGAGGAGGAAAAAGCGACCGCTCTAGTACTGGCCCTTAGGAAAAGGCTTCCGAAGTACTCCAATCCATTCCGAACCAGCAGGATTATGCTGCTCTCGTCCAGACTATGGAGCTTCAATAAGGGGACAAGCACTTACAGGAAGTTTATAGGGTCCAGCTGAAGACCAGACAACAGCGGGTCAGTGAAACCCTACAAAGGCTAATGACGAATATTGAACGACTTGCTCATCTGGCATACCCCACAGCAGCACAGGAGTTTTTCGAACTAATGAAGTTTGCAGACATCTGATGAGTCAGACTGCGGAAGAACAGACATGGTAAAACATAGGATCGATATTGGAGTAACTAGACCGATTCGGCAGCCACCGAGCTGCCTTCCTCTCGCAAAGCAACAGGAGGCTGCAGAACTGATAGAACAAATGAGACAGCAAAGGGTCACACAGCCCTCTAATAGTCCTTGATGTTCGCCAATCGTCCCTGATAAAAAAGGATGGATCCATGCTATGTTGTGTAGACTTAAAGAAGTCACGCATAAAGACAGCTATCCACCCTCAAGAATTGACGATACCTTGGATACGCTTGCTGGATCACAGATTTTGTCTACTCTTGATCTAAAGAGTGGATACTGGCAGGTGGGAATGCATCCTGAGGATAAAGAGAAAACGGCTTTCTCTGCTGGCAACGGTCTTTGGCAGTTCACTGTGATGCCTTTTGGTGCCTATAACGCTCCCGCCACTTTTGAAAGATTGATGGAGCGCGTTTTACAGGGACTCCATTGGAACACTTGTCTTGTATTCCTGGATGACATTATAGTCACTGGTAAGATGTTTGAGGAGCATCTGGCAAATCTACATGAAGTTTTTGGATGGATCAGAAATGCGGGTATGAAAATCAATGCAAAGAAGTGCTCGTTTTTCAGGAAGAGTGTCAAATATCTTGGCCACATAGTATCAGGAGACGGCATCAGCACTGATCCCGACAAGACTGAGGCAGTAAAACGTTGGCCTACACCATCCAATATTCGAGAACTAAGAAGTTTTTTAGGACTCTGTACGTACTATAGACGGTTTGTGTCAAATTTCTCCAATATATGTGCACCCCTTCATCGATTGACAGAATAAAAGAGGCCATTCAACTGGACACAGGAGTGTCAAGAGTCCTTTGAAATGTTAAAAGACACACTTGTCTCATCCTCCATACTTGCCTATCCGATACCAGACATGACGTTCATGTTGGATACGGATGCAAGCAATACCGGAATAGGCGCCGTCCTTTCCCAAAAGATTGATGGAACGAAACGAGTCATCGCTTACTTCAGTCGAAGTTTGTGAAAGGCTGAAAGGAACTACTGTGTCACAAGACGTGAACTCCTGGCCGCCTTCGATGCAATAAAGCGTTTTCATAGGTACCTTTATGGGTAGTTAATTATTTTAAGGACAGATCACGCAGCTATACAATGGCTGCTTTCTTTTAAGTGCCCTGAAGGTCAGATCGTAAGATCGAAAGTCTGCAAACCTATGAATTTCAAATTCACCCTAGGAAAGGACTAATTCACCAGAATGCTGATGCGTAATCTCGATGACCTTGCAAAATACAATACAATAATTTATATTTTTTGGCGCCTCTATGCGTGTGAAGCCCCCCATCCACTGAGGGCGGCTCCCGCGGCATCGTTCCTGCTTTGCCCCCCCCCTCTTAACTACGACTCTGGGCCTCAACAAGTCTTCATAATAAATGAACTGCTCTTCATTCTGCTACACTACTGTTCTGAGCACAAAATGTGATAGAACTAAAGATTAGCGAATTGATGTTGACTACAGATTCGATCAGAAGCGCAATTAAAATGTATGGGCGGCCTGAGTGTACCACGGACTATTGTAATCATAAGACTCTAAACTATTTGGTTTCATTTAAATTTCATGTGTGCTCTTACTCTGTGTACCCTGGAACCCTAGTGTTCCACAAACTACTGGAATAACTAACTAGTACGCCACCACGTAAATTAATCGCTTTAAAAAAGAGGCCTAAGCTAAGTCTTCAGCTAAATGCTCAGAATGTGCACAATGTTCCGTCAAGGATAAAGTTTGGGACCCACTGTTCTACTAGATCAGTGGTTTTTTTTTTCACAAGAGACAGGCTCGCACAGCTTTAGTTTGGGACCTACTGTTGCACTAGATCAGTATTTTTTGTTTTTTTCACAAGAGACAGGCTCGCACAGCTTTAGTTTGGGACCCACTGTTGTACTAGATCAGTGTTTTTTTTTTTTTCACAAGAGACAGGCTCGCACAGCTTTAGTTTGGGACCCACTGTTGTACTAGATCAGTGTTTGTTTGTTTTTTTCACAAGAGACAGGCTCGCACAGCTTTAGTTTGGGACCCACTGTTGTACTAGATCAGTGTTTGTTTTTTTCACAAAAGACAGGCTAGCACAGCTTTAGTTTAGGACCCACTGTTGTACTAGATCAGTCTTTGTTTGTGTTTTTCACAAGAGACAGGCTCGCACAGCTTTTGTTTGGGACCCACTGTTGTACTAGATCAGTGTTTGTTTGTTTTTTTCACAAGAGACAGGCTCGCACAGCTTTAGTTTGGGACCCACTGTTGTACTAGATCAGTGTTTGTTTGTTTTTTTCACAAGAGACAGGCTCGTACAGCTTTAGTTTGGGACCCACTGTTGTACTAGATCAGTGTTTGTTTGTTTTTTTCACAAGAGACAGGCTCGCACAGCTTTAGTTTGGGACCCACTGTTGTACTAGATCAGTGTTTGTTTGTTTTTTTCACATGAGACAGGCTCGCACAGCTTTAGTTTGGGACCCACTGTTCTACTAGATCAGTGTTTGTTTCACAAGAGACAGGCTCGCACAGCTTTAGTTTGGGACCCACTGTTGTACTAGACCAGTGTTTGTTTCACAAGAGACAGGCTCGCACAGCTTTAGTTTGGGACCCACTGTTGTACTAGATCAGTGTTTGTTTCACAAGAGACAGGCTCGCACAGCTTTAGTTTGGGACCCACTGTTGTACTAGACCAGTGTTTGTTTCACAAGAGACAGGCTCGCACAGCTTTAGTTTGGGACCCACTGTTGTACTAGATCAGTGTTTGTTTCACAAGAGACAGGCTCGCACAGCTTAAGTTTGGGACCCACTGTTGTACTAGATCAGTGTTTGTTTCACAAGAGACAGGCTCGCACAGCTTTAGTTTGGGACCCACTGTTGTACTAGATCAGTGTTTGTTTCACAAGAGACAGGCTCGCACATCTTTAGTTTGGGACCCACTGTTGTACTAGATCAGTGTTTGTTTCACAAGAGACAGGCTCGCACAGCTTTAGTTTGGGACCCACTGTTGTACTAGATCAGTGTTTGTTTCACAAGAGACAGGCTCGCACAGCTTTAGTTTGGGACCCACTGTTGTACTAGATCAGTGTTTGTTTCACAAGAGACAGGCTCGCACAGCTTTAGTTTGGGACCCACTGTTGTACTAGATCAGTGTTTGTTTCACAAGAGACAGGCTCGCACAGCTTTAGTTTGGGACCCACTGTTGTACTAGATCAGTGTTTGTTTGTTTTTTTCACAAGAGACAGGCTCGTACAGCTTTAGTTTGGGACCCACAGTTGTACTAGATCAGTGTTTTTTTTTTTTTTCACAAGAGACAGGCTCGCACAGCTTTAGTTTGGGACCCACTGTTCTACTAGATCAGTGTTTGTTTCACAAGAGACAGGCTCGCACAGCTTTAGTTTGGGACCCACTGTTGTACTAGATCAGTGTTTGTTTCACAAGAGACAGGCTCGCACAGCTTTAGTTTGGGACCCACTGTTGTACTAGATCAGTGTTTGTTTCACAAGAGACAGGCTCGCACAGCTTTAGTTTGGGACCCACTGTTGTACTAGATCAGTGTTTGTTTCACAAGAGACAGGCTCGCACAGCTTTAGTTTGGGACCCACTGTTGTACTAGATCAGTGTTTGTTTCACAAGAGACAGGCTCGCACAGCTTTAGTTTGGGACCCACTGTTGTACTAGATCAGTGTTTGTTTCACAAGAGACAGGCTCGCACAGCTTTAGTTTGGGACCCACTGTTGTACTAGATCAGTGTTTGTTTGTTTTTTTCACAAGAGACAGGCTCGCACAGCTTTAGTTTGGGACCCACTGTTGTACTAGATCAGTGTTTGTTTGTTTTTTTCACAAGAGACAGGCTCGTACAGCTTTAGTTTGGGACCCACTGTTGTACTAGATCAGTGTTTTTTTTTTTTTTCACAAGAGACAGGCTCGCACAGCTTTAGTTTGGGACCCACTGTTGTACTAGATCAGTGTTTGTTTCACAAGAGACAGGCTCGCACAGCTTTAGTTTGGGACCCACTGTTGTACTAGATCAGTGTTTGTTTCACAAGAGACAGGCTCGCACAGCTTTAGTTTGGGACCCACTGTTGTACTAGATCAGTGTTTGTTTCACAAGAGACAGGCTCGCACAGCTTTAGTTTGGGACCCACTGTTGTACTAGATCAGTGTTTGTTTCACAAGAGACAGGCTCGCACAGCTTTAGTTTGGGACCCACTGTTGTACTAGATCAGTGTTTGTTTGTTTTTTTCACAAGAGACAGGCTCGCACAGCTTTAGTTTGGGACCCACTGTTGTACTAGATCAGTGTTTGTTTGTTTTTTTCACAAGAGACAGGCTCGTACAGCTTTAGTTTGGGACCCACTGTTGTACTAGATCAGTGTTTTTTTTTTTTTTCACAAGAGACAGGCTCGCACAGCTTTAGTTTGGGACCCACTGTTGTACTAGATCAGTGTTTGTTGTTTTTTTTCACATGAGACAGGCTCGCACAGCTTTAGTTTGGGACCCACTGTTCTACTAGATCAGTGTTTGTTTCACAAGAGAAAGGCTCGCACAGCTTTAGTTTGGGACCCACTGTTGTACTAGACCAGTGTTTGTTTCACAAGAGACAGGCTCGCACAGCTTTAGTTTGGGACCCACTGTTGTACTAGATCAGTGTTTGTTTCACAAGAGACAGGCTCGCACAGCTTTAGTTTGGGACCCACTGTTGTACTAGATCAGTGTTTGTTTCACAAGAGACAGGCTCGCACAGCTTTAGTTTGGGACCCACTGTTGTACTAGATCAGTGTTTGTTTCACAAGAGACAGGCTCGCACAGCTTTAGTTTGGGACCCACTGTTGTACTAGATCAGTGTTTGTTTCACAAGAGACAGGCTCGCACAGCTTTAGTTTGGGACCCACTGTTGTACTAGATCAGTGTTTGTTTCACAAGAGACAGGCTCGCACAGCTTTAGTTTGGGACCCACTGTTGTACTAGATCAGTGTTTGTTTCACAAGAGACAGGCTCGCACAGCTTTAGTTTGGGACCCACTGTTGTACTAGATCAGTGTTTGTTTCACAAGAGACAGGCTCGCACAGCTTTAGTTTGGGACCCACTGTTGTACTAGATCAGTGTTTGTTTCACAAGAGACAGGCTCGCACAGCTTTAGTTTGGGACCCACTGTTGTACTAGATCAGTGTTTGTTTCACAAGAGACAGGCTCGCACAGCTTTAGTTTGGGACCCACTGTTGTACTAGATCAGTGTTTGTTTCACAAGAGACAGGCTCGCACAGCTTTAGTTTGGGACCCACTGTTGTACTAGATCAGTGTTTGTTTCACAAGAGACAGGCTCGCACAGCTTTAGTTTGGGACCCACTGTTGTACTAGATCAGTGTTTGTTTCACAAGAGACAGGCTCGCACAGCTTTAGTTTGGGACCCACTGTTGTACTAGATCAGTGTTTGTTTCACAAGAGACAGGCTCGCACAGCTTTAGTTTGGGACCCACTGTTGTACTAGATCAGTGTTTGTTTCACAAGAGACAGGCTCGCACAGCTTTAGTTTGGGACCCACTGTTGTACTAGATCAGTGTTTGTTTCACAAGAGACAGGCTCGCACAGCTTTAGTTTGGGACCCACTGTTGTACTAGATCAGTGTTTGTTTCACAAGAGACAGGCTCGCACAGCTTTAGTTTGGACCCACTGTTGTACTAGATCAGTGTTTGTTTCACAAGAGACAGGCTCGCACAGCTTTAGTTTGGGACCCACTGTTGTACTAGATCAGTGTTTGTTTCACAAGAGACAGGCTCGCACAGCTTTAGTTTGGGACCCACTGTTGTACTAGATCAGTGTTTGTTTCACAAGAGACAGGCTCGCACAGCTTTAGTTTGGGACCCACTGTTGTACTAGATCAGTGTTTGTTTCACAAGAGACAGGCTCGCACAGCTTTAGTTTGGGACCCACTGTTGTACTAGATCAGTGTTTGTTTCACAAGAGACAGGCTCGCACAGCTTTAGTTTGGGACCCACTGTTGTACTAGATCAGTGTTTGTTTCACAAGAGACAGGCTCGCACAGCTTTAGTTTGGGACCCACTGTTGTACTAGATCAGTGTTTGTTTCACAAGAGACAGGCTCGCACAGCTTTAGTTTGGGACCCACTGTTGTACTAGATCAGTGTTTGTTTCACAAGAGACAGGCTCGCACAGCTTTAGTTTGGGACCCACTGTTGTACTAGATCAGTGTTTGTTTCACAAGAGACAGGCTCGCACAGCTTTAGTTTGGGACCCACTGTTGTACTAGATCAGTGTTTGTTTCACAAGAGACAGGCTCGCACAGCTTTAGTTTGGGACCCACTGTTGTACTAGATCAGTGTTTGTTTCACAAGAGACAGGCTCGCACAGCTTTAGTTTGGGACCCACTGTTGTACTAGATCAGTGTTTGTTTCACAAGAGACAGGCTCGCACAGCTTTAGTTTGGGACCCACTGTTGTACTAGATCAGTGTTTGTTTCACAAGAGACAGGCTCGCACAGCTTTAGTTTGGGACCCACTGTTGTACTAGATCAGTGTTTGTTTCACAAGAGACAGGCTCGCACAGCTTTAGTTTGGGACCCACTGTTGTACTAGATCAGTGTTTGTTTCACAAGAGACAGGCTCGCACAGCTTTAGTTTGGGACCCACTGTTGTACTAGATCAGTGTTTGTTTCACAAGAGACAGGCTCGCACAGCTTTAGTTTGGGACCCACTGTTGTACTAGATCAGTGTTTGTTTCACAAGAGACAGGCTCGCACAGCTTTAGTTTGGGACCCACTGTTGTACTAGATCAGTGTTTGTTTCACAAGAGACAGGCTCGCACAGCTTTAGTTTGGGACCCACTGTTGTACTAGATCAGTGTTTGTTTCACAAGAGACAGGCTCGCACAGCTTTAGTTTGGGACCCACTGTTGTACTAGATCAGTGTTTGTTTCACAAGAGACAGGCTCGCACAGCTTTAGTTTGGGACCCACTGTTGTACTAGATCAGTGTTTGTTTCACAAGAGACAGGCTCGCACAGCTTTAGTTTGGGACCCACTGTTGTACTAGATCAGTGTTTGTTTCACAAGAGACAGGCTCGCACAGCTTTAGTTTGGGACCCACTGTTGTACTAGATCAGTGTTTGTTTCACAAGAGACAGGCTCGCACAGCTTTAGTTTGGGACCCACTGTTGTACTAGATCAGTGTTTGTTTCACAAGAGACAGGCTCGCACAGCTTTAGTTTGGGACCCACTGTTGTACTAGATCAGTGTTTGTTTCACAAGAGACAGGCTCGCACAGCTTTAGTTTGGGACCCACTGTTGTACTAGATCAGTGTTTGTTTCACAAGAGACAGGCTCGCACAGCTTTAGTTTGGGACCCACTGTTGTACTAGATCAGTGTTTGTTTCACAAGAGACAGGCTCGCACAGCTTTAGTTTGGGACCCACTGTTGTACTAGATCAGTGTTTGTTTCACAAGAGACAGGCTCGCACAGCTTTAGTTTGGGACCCACTGTTGTACTAGATCAGTGTTTGTTTCACAAGAGACAGGCTCGCACAGCTTTAGTTTGGGACCCACTGTTGTACTAGATCAGTGTTTGTTTCACAAGAGACAGGCTCGCACAGCTTTAGTTTGGGACCCACTGTTGTACTAGATCAGTGTTTGTTTCACAAGAGACAGGCTCGCACAGCTTTAGTTTGGGACCCACTGTTGTACTAGATCAGTGTTTGTTTCACAAGAGACAGGCTCGCACAGCTTTAGTTTGGGACCCACTGTTGTACTAGATCAGTGTTTGTTTCACAAGAGACAGGCTCGCACAGCTTTAGTTTGGGACCCACTGTTGTACTAGATCAGTGTTTGTTTCACAAGAGACAGGCTCGCACAGCTTTAGTTTGGGACCCACTGTTGTACTAGATCAGTGTTTGTTTCACAAGAGACAGGCTCGCACAGCTTTAGTTTGGGAATGAGGTGGGGAGAGCAGACGTAAAACGTTGTTTAAATTAACTCAAAAGTTAAACTCAATGACTCAACGACTCAACGACTCAATGACTTAACGACTTAACGACTCAACGACTTAACGACTCAATATATCAGTGTTAAATTAACAATCAAAGTATGTCAGCCTCATCCACTGTTGAGATCAACAACTACAATCAGAAGTTGTTATTTGTTGCTAGAGAATGAAATGTTGTCAAATGTATTGATACTTGTAGGCAGCATGATTGTAAAGAGAATAGTTGTTTTCTAACAAAAGAAGTTCATTATTTGACTTCCTGGACGCGGAGTTGTGAATAATTCTAATGCTGTTTTCTGATACAATGCTAGACATGACAGACTTAGACGTTCTGATGTTTTTCTCTATGGATATAATAAAATGAAAATATATTTGGTTTGGAATAAACACAAAATGAAATATAGTAAAGCCCTAGCTCTATTTTTGACCTGATAGTGTTTGCGTTCAAATAGTCAATACATGTTAACATCTAACTGCTAAATCTATAAGAGTCAATGGCAACGGAGAGAATAACAACATTTTGGACAGGATACGCTCCCTTGAAAAGAAAACCAAAGTAACTATTCAACAAGTACATTTCTGTTACATATGTTTGACATGTCGACAAAAACAGACTCAGTTCCAATATTCCGATGATCTGAACACAATTTTCGCCATGCACGTGTTACTTTGCACATATACCTAGAGCAGACAACATATACCTAGAACAGTCAACATTTACCTAGAACAGACAACATATACCTAGAATAGACAACAATACCTAGAACAGACAACATATACCTACAAAAGACAACATATACCTAGAACAAACAACATATACCTGGAACAGACTAATACATTTCTGCTAGAGGGCTAGAGTCTACTAGAGGACTAGAGTCTACTAGAGGGCTAGAGTCTACTAGAGGGTTAGAGTCTACTAGAGGGCTAGAGTATACTAGAGGGCTAGAGTCTACTAGAGGGTTAGAGTCTAATACAGGGCTAGAGTATACTAGAGGGCTAGAGTCTACTAGAGGGCTAGAGTCTACTAGAGGGCTAGAGTATACTAGAGGACTAGAGTCTACTAGAGGGTTAGAGTCTAATACAGGGCTAGAGTATACTAGAGGGCTAGAGTCTACTAGAGGGCTAGAGTCTACTAGAGGGCTAGAGTCTACTAGAGGGCTAGAGTATACTAGAGGACTAGAGTCTACTAGAGGGTTAGAGTCTAATACAGGGCTAGAGTATACTAGAGGGCTAGAGTCTACTAGAGGGTTAGAGTCTAATACAGGGCTAGAGTATACTAGAGGACTAGAGTCTACTAGAGGGTTAGAGTCTAATACAGGGCTAGAGTATACTAGAGGGCTAGAGTCTACTAGAGGGCTAGAGTCTACTAGAGGGCTAGAGTCTACTAGAGGGCTAGAGTATACTAGAGGACTAGAGTCTACTAGAGGGCTAGAGTCTACTAGAGGGTTAGAGTCTAATACAGGGCTAGAGTATACTAGAGGGCTAGAGTCTACTAGAGGACTAGAGTCTACTAGAGGGCTAGAGTATACTAGAGTCTACTAGAGGACTAGAGTGTACTAGAGGGCTAGAGCCTACTAGAGGGCTAGAGTTTAATACAGGGCTAGAGCCTACTAGAGGGCTAGAGTTTAAT
This sequence comes from Biomphalaria sudanica, assembly GCA_036873155.1. Taxonomy (NCBI): domain Eukaryota; kingdom Metazoa; phylum Mollusca; class Gastropoda; family Planorbidae; genus Biomphalaria; species Biomphalaria sudanica. Next base: position 1,041,157 of record JAZGLO010000284.1, read on the forward strand.
ACAGGGCTAGAGCCTACTAGAGGGCTAGAGTCTACTAGAGGGCTAAAGCCTACTAGAGGGCTAGAGCCTACTAGAGGGCTAAAGCCTACTAGAGGGCTAGAGCCTACTAGAGGGCTAGAGCCTACTAGAGGGCTAGAGCCTACTAGAGGGCTAAAGCCTACTAGAGGGCTAGAGTCTACTAGAGGGTTAGAGCCTACTAGAGGGCTAGAGTATACAAGAATATACAAGAGATGACCAACACTTGGAGGGAATATACAAGGGATGACCAACACTTGGAGGGAATATACAAGGGACGACCAACACTTGGAGGGAAATAAACAAGGGATGACCAACACTAGTAGAGAATTTACAAGAGATGACCAACACTAGTAGAGAATATACAAGGGATGACCAACACTAGTAGAGAATATACAAGAGATGACCAACACTAGTAGAGAATATACAAGAGATGACCAACACTAGTAGAGAATATACAAGAGATGACCAAAACTAATGCAGTATATGACTCACACTTCAGACTAGCATACAAGGGATGACCAAAACTAGTGCAGTAGATGACCCACACTACAGACTAGTATACAAGGGATGACCAAAACTAGTGCAGTAGATGACTCACACTACAGACTAGCATACAAGGGATGACCAAAACTAGTGCAGTAGATGACTCACACTACAGACTAGCATACAAGGGATGACCAAAACTAGTGCAGTAGATGACTCACACTACAGACTAGCATACTTCTTCTTCTTCTTCTAGCCAGCTTTATTGCTGCTGAGCTGTGAGCTCATTTGCAGACTGTGCCAAGGAAAAAAGTGTGCTGTTTTCTTCAGTTGTTCAGCACTGCCGTACAGGGTGTTGGTTATGTTGGGCTGTAATGGAAGTAGGGTCTGCCTAAGGTGGATTAGGGAGGGGCATTGAAAGAGGTTTACGGTTTTAAAGAGGTGGCCGCAGTGTCTGCAGAGGGGTAGTTGTGTGGAGTTTATTTTGTTCAGGTGGTAATTTAATAGTGGTGTGTGTCCTGTTCCTAGTTGGAAGATTGTAGATTGTTCTATGCGGGGGAGGAAGTGTTTCCTGATGCCCATTGGTTGATACCTCCTCTTTGTGATTGTTGACTAACATTGACCTTAGGGTGAGGTAGTTAACAGGTCTATCTGATTGTTCCATAGATGAACCTGCCTTTGATAGCTTATCTACCTTTTCATTTCCCATGATGCCAATGTGTCCAGGGATCCACTGTAGTGTGATATTGATATTTAATTTTGATATCATCTGGTGGATTATCACAATGAGTGTTGTCAACTCTCTTGGGCTGTTTGAGGTGCTGCTGTTAAGTGCTTGCAGAGTAGATTGGGAGTCTGTAAAGACAACAATATCTGATGGTGGTTGCACTCCTTCATATAATTTGTTTTCCACTGTCTGAAGTGCTATGGTAATTGCCTCAATTTCGGCTTCTAGGTTTGATCATTAATCGCCACAGGGTGCGCTTATCTCAAAGTGTTTGTTTTTAGGGAAGACTAGGAAGGCACCAAGACCAGCATTGATGGTAGCTTTGAAAGCCGATCCGTCTGTATAAATATGAATAGCTGTTTTTTGATAGCTTTCGATTGTTTCTAGACTAGCATACAATGGATGACCAAAACTAGATGACTCACACTACAGACTAGCATACAAGGAATGACCAAAACTAATGCAGTAGATGACCCAGACTACAGACCAGCATACAAGGGGTGACCAACACTAGTGGCTAGCTTATATATAACTCAGTCTATATGTCTGTCTAGTACAATGTTTGTATACGTTATTTCTCTCACACCCAATGTCAGATGAAGTGGAAAGTTTGCAAAATTATTTCTTCTACTTGATAAAACAAAAATCAATAGAAATAACTTAATTAAATATTTTGTACTCATTTTTTTTTGGGTATCGAACAAAGGAAAGAAATAGTGGTTGACAGATGTGGCAGTATAAGTTGAATTAGTCCCCTTTATGCTTTGTGTAGAGAATTAGGTCGTCGCTTGAAGTTTGAAACTAACAATAGATAGTTATAAAAACCCTTCTTTTTTTCAAAGCACTTCGCTGGCACAATGAGCTGCTCAAATCAGATCATAGCCGAGTGAGAAATAGAACATCGTGAAATTGTGATAAACAAAAACGAAAGGTAAAAATATTTCTAAGCGCACAGATTTTTTTTAAATTGTTAATCTAGACCTAGTACAAATTTAATTACATGACTAATCCAAACTAATTGATACAATGACATTTGATATGAGCTTTGTTTTTTTTAAATATATTTTTGTTTTTATTTTTCTTGTTTAACCTTCTAATAATGCTCTATATTAAGTGTAAGATTGACATCTTATTGAATCATATTTGTATAAATATAATCAAAGCAATTTTCATTACGACATTTCAAACGCTGATCAAATATTTTTAACGACATTCAAACTGAGCTCAAGGAAAATTTAAGAAACTGGAAACCCTGAATGAAAATCCCTTGAGATTTAATGCAACAAAAATCGTGGCCTTACCGATACACGATTGAGAGTCCTTGGCATTGTGTGACAACTTCCTTACATCTGACGTCAGCAGTAGTGACCAGTGTGTTTATCAAATCAATAGAGATAAGAACCTTAGTAACATACCCTGCTGACGTCAGATTTATTTGTTCATATATGCACAGAATAGTTACAAAGACATTACCTAGTGTAGAGTCGAAAGATAGTTAACATTTTAAAGGAATATTAAGGTGTGGAAGATAAGGGCTTGAACCTGGGTCAACAAAACAAAGGCTAACAAGAAATGTTCCTTCCTGCCTTCAAAGGAAGTATTTTTATTTCACTGTTGCTCGCAGATCTGGTTTTTAACTTTCCTCTTGACGCCGATTAACTCCTAGCAACAACTTTTCAAAACACGCGCCATTTCTGAGACACACCGTTCTTTAAACTTAAGTTCGTATTTTAAAGTTCAGAAAATATTCGTTTCGACGATTAAACTTTTATATTAGTTGAATTGATTACAATGTGTTACAGTAGATAAATAATCGAAAACTCTGGAAGCTAGACTCTATTAGTAATTGATGCTAAGCTAACTCACTAGACTAAGTTCTAGGTTACACTATTAAGGCCCCTCAGCTTTAAGGTCAGTGGAAGCGGAGTGTCTGCTCATGCGCACTAAATAAAGTGTAGCTTCCATCAAGTGCGAGACTTTAGAGCGTTCAACTCTCACGAGGTCTTGCACAAAGTTGGACGTTGAAATCACAACTAAAATGTTTTGTAAACAATCCTGTCCTGTGACATTGTGACATTTCAAGAGACGGGGGTTTACCTTCTCATCTTCTCATGTGACTAGATAGACAGCTGCGGTCATACATACAGAGCATCTGTAGTCACCAGGCTATGCAGCACTTTCACCCTTCTTTCAACTTCTGATGTGTACGCCATCTGTTATCAAGGACACTTCTTTAATGTTAGCTCTCCATGTGAATCTCCCATTAATGTCTGGCAAAGTTAAATTTGATTAAAATTATTATTGTCTATAGTCCTACCGTTGATGGTTCTCAACTAACATTACTGGCGGTAAAATTAGCAATCCCATTCTAGAACAAATTTCAGACATTTAGTTTCTACGCAGCCTGCATGAAAAATTGTTAAAAGACAAGGCCATACTTAGCTTAGCTTCCGAACCGGTGTCATGGGTTCGAATCTCGGTGAAGACTGTGATTTTTAATTTTGGGATCTTTACACCTCTAAGTCCACCCAGCTCTAATGGGTACCTGTTGGAGAAAAGTAAAGGCTGTTGGTCGTTGTGCTGACCACATGACACCCTCGTTAACCGTAGGTCACAGAATCCGATTACCTGCCTTTTAGACCACAAGGTCTGAAAGGGGAACTTTACAAGTGAACATGAAAAAGAATAACTTTAAATACCTTATATATATAATATATATATATATATATATATATATATATATATATATATATATATATATATATATATATATATATATATATAGGTGTGTGTATATACGATAGTCTAGAAATACTGCGATTTTCGACTGATTTAAATGCCTGACTAGAAGATTTGGATTAAGTACCAACAACAAATGTCTGAGCTGATTAGATGCCTGGAATGAAGGCCTAAATATTGGACTGGATTAAAGAACTGGATCAAAGATCTGAAATAAATATCCTGATTAATGACTTAAATTAAAGAATTGGAATAAAAAAAATTGACTTGAAAATAAATATCCTGATCAAAGACATTGATTGAAGACCAGAAATGAAGACCTGCATTTAAGACTTGGATTACATAAGACCTTAATTTAAGACTGTTGGACATAGAAAACCTTGTCATACCAAACTACTGATCTCAGCAATTGAAATAATGGTTGTCACTGCAGACAGATCTATTTTTAAATCTTTGTGCTACTTGTTTAGGCAACAGAGCAGCAACAAAGAGAAGATCACGTGACCTACAACACGGAGATAGTCTTCAATGTTTTTGTTTGTTTTGTTTTTTGTTGGTCATGTTTTTTTTTTCGTTCCTGGATTTCATATCAAGTTACAAATACCTTATTGTATATCACGCACTGACTCTGCCATGCACACCGCCCTCCACGCTAGTGCTGAGGTGCGCACTTCTAGTAACCAGACTAGAAAAGGATGTTGACATTAGGAGACCAACGATTTCCGCCCAAGTTGAGAGCTCATGTAAAGATGTTGTGCTCAAGACATGTTGTTCTACATGTATTTGTGATGTCCTGTAAATAAACATCGATGTCTCGTTGAGCTTGCCTCCTTTCAGTTATAACAGTATTTTAAAAAAAATATCATAAAAAATGACAAAATCGAATTTCCCCGATAAAGTTATATTATTTTAAATAGCGGACCTAGTATCTTAGTATTTAGTATTTATTTAATCTAATATTAGCATTGGCTAATTGAATTACTTTGATTTAATATTACACATGCAAGGGGGAAACAATATAGAACTCCTTTAGGACTTTAGGACAATGGCTTTAAAAGTGTTTTCATATTTGCATTTAAATAAAGATTTTTTTTTTTCAATAACACAATCAACTTGAAAAAAAAAAGAAAAATATTAACTTTTTCCCATACCATTTATTTATATTTGATAGTGTCCTCAACCTTTCAATGAAACCAGTGCTCCTTGTCCTGTAAAGGTAATATTATATTTGGCGGGAAGTTCATAGAATAAGCTGCACCAAAGGTACTAGTGAAGAACAAAAAAGGCAATATTGAAGTGTGAAATGTAATTGACAGAAGCTTGAATGAATGAAGTGACTTTGATCCATACTTAATGCCAAATAGCGCTGACATACCATGTCAATGCTTATGCTAAATTATCATTAGCAGCTTAGGCCTAACTAAAGGTTATTGGCTGGTATTATTAACTGATAAGGCTAAGCCTTACACATAATTAACATTTTATGGGAACTTTCTATAAGCTTTGGACTTTGTTATGTGTTACCTGTATGACATAGGTATATTTCATGTGGAATGATCATCTGATGGGCATTACTCTATCAGAGAAATCTTTAAATTAAAACAGGATAGTGGCTAAACCAGTGGCGTAGCAAGGCACACAATATGACATATTGAGTGTGTGACAACATAAAGTATTCTGAATGTATTGGTACATTGATCAAAAGACATTCCAATGCCAGTGCAAGGATCGTACCTTTTACTTTTGTAAATAATAATGTCTTTAGGTTCGAATCGCTATTACTTTCTATACATTTTAAAAGTCAATGTTTGTACAACTTCTTAACAGAATCAAGCGACCTTTTTAAATCGGTTGTCACAAAAGTACACTAAACCAGCTACCTCCCTATCACTAAACCAGCTACCTCCCTATCACTCGTCCACTACATCTCTATCACTTATCCACTACATCTCTTTCACTCGTCCACTTTATCTCTATCACTCATCCACTACATCTCTATCACTCGTCCACTTTATCTCTATCACTCATCCACTACATCTGTATCACTCGTCCACTACATCTCTATCACTCATCTACTACATCTGTATCACTCGTACACTACATCTCTATCACTTATCCACTACATCTCTATCACTTATCCACTACATCTCTATCACTCGTCCACTTTATCTCTATCACTCATCCACTACATCTCTATCACTCGTCCACTTTATCTCTATCACTCATCCACTACATCTTTATCACTCGTCCACTAGATCTCTATCACTCGTCCACTTTATCTCTATCACTCATCCACTACATCTTTAGCACTCATCCACTACATCTCTATCACTCGTCCACTACATCTCTATCACTCATCCACTACATCTTTATCACTCGTTCCCTACATCTCTATCACTCGACCACTACATCTCTATCACTCATCCACTATATCTCTATCACTCATCCACTATATCTCTATCACTCGTCCACTACATCTCTATCACTCATCCACTATATCTCTATCACTCGTCCACTACATCTCTACCACTAGTCCACTACATCTCTATAACTCGTCCACTACATCTCTATCACTCATCCACTACATCTTTATCACTCATCCACTACATCTCTATCACTCATCCACTACATCTCTATCACTCATCCACTACATCTCTATCACTCGTCCACTACATCTCTATCACTCGACCACTACATCTCTATCACTCATTCGCTACATCTCTATCACTCGTCCACTACATCTCTATCACTCGTCCGCTACATCTCTATCACTCATCCACTACATCTCTATCACTCGACCACTAAATCTCTATCACTCATTCGCTACATCTCTATCACTCGTACATTACATCTCTATCACTCGTCCACTACATCTTTATCACTCATCCACTACATCTTTATCACTCATCCACTACATCTCTATCACTCGTCCACTACATCTCTATCACTCATCCACTACATCTCTATCACTCGTACACTATATCTCTATCACTCGTCCACTACATCTCTATTACTCGTTCACTACATCTCTATCACTCGTACACTACATCTCTATCACTCGTCCACTACATCTTTATCACTCATCCACTACATCTTTATCACTCGTCCACTACATCTCTATCACTCATCTACTACATCTGTATCACTCGTCCACTACATCTCTATGACTAGTCCACTACCTCCCTATCACTCATCCACTACCTCTCTAAACGTAAACTTGCATGTTGTTATATTCTTAACATTTGTATTAAGTTGTGACCAACTTAGTTGGCAGGCAATTCTAGGTGGTTAAATCCACGCTTACAAAATTGCAAATGAAAGTCTACAAGCGACAACTTGTTCATGCACTCGCTTAAATGTGACAGCTTGCACGTGCTGATGAACGAACATACATCACCGTGGTGAGTTATGTTAAAGTGAACATCATGGGCGTAGCCAGGATTTTTTTTTGGGTGGGGGGGGGGAGTTGGGGGATTTTTTTCTCCCCCCCTCCCCCCACCTCGTAAAAATATATTTCTATGTATGTATATGTGTGTGTGTGTGTGTGTACATCTTTATTACATTCTGACCCATCATTCTTTCGGAAGACGTTTATGGTGCCCTAGAATAGGTTCTTCCTGGAGGTAGTGGAAAAATTGTTGACTTCCCGCAATTTCTAGCAAGGTGGTCTGGGGGAGCGCTTGGAGCACTATTTTGGTATTGAAAGCCAACAAATTGCATATTCTGAGGTATCTACAGTACATTTACCTGCTATTAAAAAGTTGTATTTAAAAAACCTAATGTGCTATTCTAACTGACTTAGATCCTCCCGCGCCGTCCGGCGCATTTGTCGTCAAGCTGTTTCCACAAACATCTGTCACTTGTAATGTTTGAAGACTCTTCCCACCTGCTCTGAGGACCTCCATGAATGTGTGGTGCCAAGTTGTTGTCATCGCAACTCTTGTTATGCGTAATTCATTTTGTCGGAGAACATGTCCCGAAAACCTCATTCGGCGCTCTGTCGCAGTCTTACTAAGAGGTCGACTTCCAGCTCGGCATAGGATTTCCTTGATTTAGACCCATTCTCTAAAACTGACTCCTAAAATCTGTCGTAGCCATCTTTGTTGAGCCACATTTAGTGTTTTTCAATTTCGGCAAATAACTATTCACTGCACTTTATTAATGGAGCCCCTCCACTGGTAGAAATATGTAATCTCTCGCGAATACGCTCTTGGAATTAGGTGACTGTAGTTTGCTTTAGATTTATATCGAAAGGGAAGTTTTATCGTCAAAATCATCTGTTGGGGTTTTAAACTTAAGAATCTCTGGAGTTTTTTGTTTTTTTTTAAATTCGAAACCCCATTTAGCTACGGTCATAGAATTTGGTAACTGTAGTTTGCTTTAGAATAATATTGAAGGGAGATTTTAAACTCAAAACCATCTGGAGGAGAGGGGTTTAACTCAAAACTCCCAATTGGCTTGGCTACATTCAAATAATTTTAGTGTGTAATTTGCTTTTATTTTATCTTGAAAAGATATTTTTTAGCATCAACCCACCCCCCTTTGGCTACGCTCATAGCATTTTGAGTGCGTAATTTGCGTTTATTTTTACATTGAAGAGGTATTTTTAGCTTCAAACTCCACTGGAGGGTAGTTTAAACTCAAAACCCCTTTGACTACACTCATAGAATTTCGAGTGTATAATTTGCTTTGTTTTTAATATTAAAGAGGTATTGTTAGCTTCAATTTAAACCCCGCTGAAAAGGCGGGGGGGGGGGATTTAAACACAAAACTGAGTCAAAACCAATTTAGCTACGCTCATAACATTTTGAGTGCATAATTTTTTATTTTTTTTTTATTCAAGAGCTATTTTTAGCTTTAAACCCCGCTGAAAAGAGGGGAGGGGGGTAAGCTCAAAACTGATTCAAAGCCCATTAAGCTACGCTCATAAAATTTTGAGTGCGTAGTTTGCTTTTTTTAAAAAAATATTTTAGAGGTATTTTTTAGCTTCAAATCCTAAGTAGAAGGGGGGTTAAACTCAAAACCCCTTTGGCTACGCTCATAGAATTTTGAGTGTGTAATTTTCTTTTTTTATATGGAAGAGGGGGTTTATCGTAAATTTTGGAGGGGGTTTTAAAATCAAAATCTTTCTTAACTGTGCTCTTGGAATTTGGGGATTGTCGTTTGCATATTGTTTTGTTTTATAGAAGAGGGGGATTTAACTGCAAAAACCCGCTGTAAGGGGTTTTAAACTAAGAACCCCCTGGAAGGGGGTTTTAAACTCAAACCCCCCTTGGCTGTGCTGTGGCAAGTGATGGTTTAGTATTAAAATCTCACCTAAAATAAACAAAATCGAATCAAAAAATCAGTCATTTCATATCGGGGGGGGGGGAGTGAACCCCAACCCCCCCTAGGCTACGCCCATGGTTAACATACATCACAGTGGTGAGTTAGGTTATATTGAACAAAGAGAAGCCATATTTTAGCGATTAGAAAACAGAGGGCGATGTGTGTTACATTTGGTAACAATTAAACAAACAAAACTGAATCCATTCAATGTAGCTAACTTATTGCCAGTGGCATTAAAACATTCAGTATCCACCAGAGCAGAGGCGTAGTGAGAGGGGGCAAGAGGGCACAATCAGAGGGGCGCCACACGCAACGTATATTTTTATGTGATATTCGAGGATAATGGGACGGGGGGCGCTAATAATGTACCTTGCACCGGGCGCACGTTTTGCTCACTACGCCTCTGCATCAGAAATCTACAATATGAGTACAACTGTCAATTGTTGAATTAATGTTAAAAAATTTTTGAACATTGTCTATTTCGAACTTAATCCTAGTATTTTTTAAGCGTTATTAAAAGCTACATCGTATTAACACTTTTGTAACTATTGTGCCACCTTCCACCAATCTATTCAATACGCACAGAGCAAGTGAAACACAAAAAGTATCCAAGAGACATTTTGTTCTAGACAACTGGAAGAAGTCAGTCTCCTGATACGTTACTGTGTCTTGACAGCTCCGATTGGCTGCACAGGAAGGAAGTGGCGGCGATTTCCTAAGCAGTTTTCTATAACGTTCCGAATGTGCTAGAGGTCCCTGTAAATGCGGAACCAACACTCCTGACTGCGGAATGTTTAGGATCCTTCCTCGTGGTGTGCAGCCGTCATCAACATACAAGGCAACTAGAGCAGCCACAAACAATGAGCACAAATCAACAAAAAAAAATTATAGCAAAAGCAGGCAATGTTGTAATAGACCAGACCTACGGGTCTTCGATGAGAATAACTGGAAGAACTGGACATTGTCTACGTCTTGATACATGGCTATGGGTGGTCTTGATACATGACTATGGGTGGTCTTGATACATGACTATGGGTGGTCTTGATACATGACTATGGGTGGTCTTGATACATGACTATGGGTGGTCTTGATACATGACTATGGGTGCTCTTGATACATGACTATGGATTGTCTTGATACATGACTATGGGTGGTCTTGATACACGACTATGGGTGGTATTGATACATGGCTATGGGTGGTCTTGATACATGACTATGGGTGGTCTTGATACATGACTATAGGTGGTCTTGATACATGACTATGGGTGGTCTTGATACATGACTATGGGTGGTCTTGATACATGGCTATGGGTGGTCTTGATACATTACTACGGGTGGTCTTGATACATGACTACGGGTGGTCTTGATACATGACTACGGGTGGTCTTACCCTGACCCTAATACTAAAATACATTTGAATGTCAATCTCTTTACTAACTAGTTCATTGAAACTATTTGCTGTATGAAAAACAAAATACAAAGAAAGAAGAATGAAAGATTACAAACTCTTAAATATTTTCTGTCTGTTGGTTAGTACTGAACATAATTCTGAATATCTCTAGAAAGGAATACCCCTGTCCCAACCCCCTCCCAACCAATTTTATTTTCCCCTTGGCCTGATGATTGACGCTAGAAAAAGTTTTCAAAATGTAAAATAACAAGGTTACAAAGACAGTTTTTTTTTTGTTGTAAATGTAGTAGCTAGTATGACAGAACTTAACTTTGCAATATACAAAAAAATTGACAAAAAAATCTAAAACCGTTTGCATAAATGTGTTAAAAATATGGCATTGTATTTCTCCCCTTATTAAATGGTCTCCCGTGTTTGTTACTAGTAATAGTGAATAGTTGTAAAAGTGGTGTATTTTTTTGAAAAAACTGCTTGCATAATTGATTTTAAAAATTAGATTTTTCACTTTCAGATAAGAAAAAAGTAGCCGTTTCATCAGAACTATGAATAGTCTAAAATATCATGATGTTAGATTTTCAAAATCTTTTCTAGTTTACGAGATCTAAACGGGACCGACGGACAGACCACACAAAACTAAGCGTCTATTCTCCTTTCGGGGACCGCTAAAAACGAGTGCTCTAACAGTTTTTGCTTTATAATCTTCAGAGAGAATAATTCATTGTCTGTTTTGAATCTGTTTATTGGGACATTTTTATTGTGTCAAGTGATCCCGGTCAATCGAATATAATGTTTGGTCCGTTAGGCTAGCGTTTATGTAGCAAAGCATCCACGCTGGCTCAGCAGTATGTCCGTGACAAACTAGATCAGTGTATGCCTCGACACGTCATGACTTCAGTCACAAAGGATTACTGCTCGCTGTTAACATTTTATGTTTTGTGTGTGTGTGCGTGTGATTGTGTGTGGGAGACAGCTCTTTAAAAAAGGCAAAGAGATTTGGAGAAGTGTTTGGGGTAGCATAAGACCAGTGAAGAGATAAGCGACCAGGGTCGGACTGGCTATATGGGCAAACAGGCAAATGCCCGGTGCACCAAATGGACCGTTCTGGTCGCGACCAAAGAAACAAATTTCAACGCAGACTTTTAAAACAAAAGTGACAGCAACAAGACAGATGTTGGAAGCAGGTTTTCTGGGTAGTTTTGTTTTATTTGACCAGAAATTTTGTTTGAACTTCAACAAGAATGAGAGCGGTTCAGTTAGAAAACATTGCTATCAAGCAGCAAATAGGGGAGATAATGAGCTCTTGAACACTACTTAGAAGAAATGAACGTCTGCACACAGCCGCGAGATTGCCAACCACGCCCACAACTTATTCAAAGCTTACTCTGGGTATAGAGCTCTACTTTCTGCGAGTTGTAAACAAAAAGAAAACTTACTTTTTGTTTATTTTAAATAACATTATAAATCTAAAAATATTTACAACAAAAAAAAAAGGATGTTTACCGTATGTTTAAAAAAAAAACAAATCAAGACCAAAATAATGTTTTTATTTCACTAGTGTAATTCCTGGCAAACGTAAGCTTAGTATCAAGTAAGTAATGACGGAAATTCTTATAATAAAACGCTGTCACATCAGATCTTATATAATACAGACGTTACTTCAAAAAAGAAGATGATTACGTCCTACGCGTCATGCATTTAGTCATGCATATTAACCAATGACTTAAATTCTGCCAAGTCACTGGTTTTTCTGGCTAGCTCAGGCAACCCATTCCATGCTCTAATAGCACAAGGGAAGAAGGAGTTTTTGTACAAATTTGTCCTAGCATATGGGACGAGGAATGTGCCTTTATTTTTGTGTCTTTCAGAGTATTTTATTAAATTTTGTTTTTGTATTTGAAGATTATGGTTCAGTGTTTTATGTATAATTGCTACTTTACTTTTGAGTCTTCTGTCCTGAAGGCTTTCTAAATTTAGTGATTTTACTAATGGTGTTACCCTAGTCAAATGTGAATATTCGGTTGTTATGAATCTCACTGCTCTATTTTGTGTTTGTTCCAGTTTCATCAATATGTGGATTCCATGACAGTTTTTCATTTATTATAACACCTAGGTATTTTGAGTTTTTAGTCTGTGTTACTGGTTTGCCATGAATAAGATAAGTGGAATTAATTTGTTTTAGTTTTTTTGTTACTCTTAACAACTGACATTTTTCTGGGTGGAAAGACATGCTCCAATTTGATTCCCATTTCTGTAATTCATCTAATTCTCTTTGTAAAATATCTGTGTCTTGTTTTGTTTTTATTGTTCTATATATTATGCAATCGTCTGCAAATAATCTGACTTTTGTTCCTGAACTAATGCAATTTGGTAAATCATTTATGTAAATTAAAAATAGTAGTGGACCCAAGACTGTTCCTTGAGGTACACCTGAGTTTACTGTTATTGGTGTTGATTTAGAGCCATTTATTATTACAGTTTGTTCTCTCCCTATCAGAAAATCTGTAATGAAAGGAGATTTACATTTATATTTGAAATAATGGGCCATGGTATATTCATATACAATTCGCTTTTTTTTGAGAATGTACTAGGATGAAAGAAAAGATGTTCCCATTAAGTGAGTGCCTCTCTAACCCTAATGCATTCTCTAATCTTTTAATGGAATGGGTTGCCTGAGTCAGACAGGAAAACAAACGACTTAGCAGAGTTTAAGTTACAGATCAGCATGCATGGCTAGATTTACAATTGAAATGCATCTGTGGTAATTATCTTATCTTTTGAAGTGTCTGTAACCTGTAAGTAATACGAAAAAGTTTCTAAACCATTAAATAATTGATTCATTTCAAACTCATTAATTCTTCTATTACACTGTTTATAGTGTTCAGACCACAAACAAATATAAATAAAATACATTACGTAATCTACGCATATATATATATATAAAGTTTGAAAACTGGATGCATACACAACATATGCATACTCTATAATTATATATTAAGCATTTAAAAAAAATAGTTCATTTGACCCATGGTTTTTGGGGAATTTAAATTTGCATATGTATTCTAGATTTCGACAAATTTCTTGCTATGGACAGAAAGTTTTTTTTTTCTGAGTTTAATTTTCATTTGAGACCTTTTTGGGTCTGCCAGTCGCTTCACAAACTTCTCATTTTGTTACTTGACGAGCTTATCACTAGTTCGAGGTTTGGCGTCTATTTTTAGCACCTCTCGCTTATTGGCTACCTGTCGGGATATGAAGAGGTGGGATGGAGAGGGGGGGGGGGGGCGAACAGACAGACGTGTGAATGTATATTTTTTCCTTCCAGTGCATCAGAGCATGTGAAGTGTATGGACTAGTTACACTTGATGTTGGCTGGATCTACATCTGTGTGTGTAAAAGTGTACAGGGGATTCAAAGACCAATATCTCTTGGAAACAATCGCGCCTACTTTGAATAGAAGGTAAGGGAAACGTACTCTTGTACTTCTGGAACTCTTGTTGGAAAGGAATACACGTTTGTGAAACACGTTCATTGCGCGAGGATGTGTCGAGATTGGAAAATGTTTGTGTTTGGTTCAAGTACATGTGTCAGTGACAGTGTCACCTGATGTCAACAGCTTTCGCCATCTCTCACCCCGCGCTCTTTAGGGAAATGTTTTGTCCCAGTCCGTGTTTACACATTGGAACAAAAAGAAATCGCAGAGTTCGTACACTGTAGTCTTTAAAACAGAGTCAGATCTATGCTGGTGTTTACATTCTTCCCTGAAACTTGTTTCTACATACTATACAAGCTGACAACTCGGATGTAAAAATAAATGAAAATGTGACTTACACAGCAACGCTATCTCTGTCATTGTATCGTTTTCTATTGGTGTGGTAGCTGTAGTCTCTGACATAGCTGTAGCCTTTGACATAGCTATAACCTCTGACATAGCTGTAGCTTCTGACATAGGTGTAATCTCTTACATAGCTGTAGCCTCTGACATAGCTGTAGCTTCTGACAGGTGTAATCTCTGACATAGCTGTAGTCTCTGACATATCTGTAGCCTTTGACATAGCTATAACCTCTGACATAGCTGTAGCTTCTGACATAGGTGTAATCTCTTACATAGCTGTAGCCTCTGACATAGCTGTAGCTTCTGACATAGCTATAACCTCTGACATAGCTGAAGCCTCTGACATAGATGTAGCTTCTGACATAGGTGTAATCTTTGACATAGCTGTAGCCTCTGACATAGATGTAGCTTCTGACATGGGTGTAATCTCTGACATGGCTGTAGCCTCTGACCTGCTATATTTGCTGTCTCTAAAGTCCAGCTGTTCAGTTCAACTAGTCTTCTTGTTATTCTCTCTGTTAAGTCAAAGGTCATGCTGACACAACAGTTCAAGTCAGAACACTAAAATGATCATCAAAGGATATTGTGCGATACATTCTCAACAGCTGACTGCATAAACTGCTCTTCTGTGTTCTGGGATGATTATTTTTTAACATTTCCAGTTTAAAAATAATTTCAGATTCCAAACCTTTGTGTTGATAGTTGAACGACTTTTTGTTCTAGAAATAGTGTGACAAACTTGAATGAAGTGGATCTAGATCACTTGATCTTCTACCTCAAAACTTTACTACCGGGACTTTCCCTACAGACTGTATGTCTTCGGCGGGGGTGATGGCATCAAAGACTTTGCGCTACTCGTGTGTCAAGTCAAAGATTTCCTATGGATCTGTTAGTCGCGGCGGATTTCTTTAATAGGAAGTTTGAAACAAAAAGTTAGCTTTATGGGTAAAACTAAAATTGATATTGACGTGGTTTTAGATTCAAATTTTCTTTCAGACCTGTAAGCAAGACAGGAAACTAAGACAGAATAGTAAGACAGGAAACTAAGACAGAATAGTAAGACAGGAAACTAAGACAGAATAGAAAGACAGAGTACTAAGACAGAATACTAAGACAGAATAGTAAGACAGAATAGTAAGACGGAGTACTAAGACAAGATACTAAGACAAGATACTGCGAGTCCAAAATACAAAAAAAGTAGCTCTCTTCCACGACTCCACTTGATACAATTCTGCTCTAGTCAAGTTGACCTAAAGTCTTACAAATGTTTCACCAATGAAAACATCTTCATGATTCTCCAGTTTTCTTTCATGTGTCGAGTAACGTCCCCCCCTTTTACTGCTAGCTATACGTACCAATAGCTTTACTGTCGAGTAACGCCCCCCCCCCCCATTTTAATGTTAGCTATACGTACCAATAGCTTTACTGTCGAGTAACGCCCCCCCCTTTTACTGTTAGCTATACGTACCAATAGCTTTACTGTCGAGTAACGTCCCCCCCCTTTTACTGTTAGCTATACGTACCAATAGCTTTACTGTCGAGTAACGCCCCCCCCCCCTTTTACTGTTAGCTATACGTACCAATAGCTTTACTGTCGAGTTATGTCCCCCCCCGCTTTTACTGTTAGCTATACGTACCAATAGCTTTACTGTCGAGTTATGTCCCCCCCCCATTTTACTGTTAGCTATACGTACCAATAGCTTTACTGTCGAGTTATGTCCCCCCCCTTTTACTGTTAGCTATACGTACCAATAGCTTTACTGTCGAGTAACGCCCCCCCCTTTTACTGTTAGCTATACGTACCAATAGCTTTACTGTCGAGTTATGTCCCCCCTTTTACTGTTAGCTATACGTACCAATAGCTTTACTGTCGAGTTATGTCCCCCCCCCTTTTACTGTTAGCTATACGTACCAATAGCTTTACTGTCGAGTTATGTCCCCCCCCCCCTTTTACTGTTAGCTATACGTACCAACAGCTTTACTGTCGAGTTATGTCCCCCCCCCCTTTTACTGTTAGCTATACGTACCAATAGCTTTACTGTCGAGTAACGTCCCCCCCTTTTACTGCTAGCTATACGTACCAATAGCTTTACTGTCGAGTAACGCCCCCCCCTTTTACTGTTAGCTATACGTACCAATAGCTTTACTGTCGAGTTATGTCCCCCCCCCTTTTACTGTTAGCTATACGTACCAATAGCTTTACTGTCGAGTTATGTCCCCCCCCCCCTTTTACTGTTAGCTATACGTACCAATAGCTTTACTGTCGAGTTATGTCCCCCCCCCTTTTACTGTTAGCTATACGTACCAACAGCTTTACTGTCGAGTTTTTTCCCCCCACCCCTTTTACTGTTAGCTATACGTACCAATAGCTTTACTGTCGAGTTATGTCCCCCCCCCTTTTACTGTTAGCTATACGTACCAACAGCTTTACTGCCGAGTTATGTCCCCCCCCCCTTTACTGTTAGCTATACGTACCAATAGCTTTACTGTCGAGTTATGTCTCCCCCCCTTTTACTGTTAGCTATACGTACCAATAGCTTTACTGTCGAGTTATGTCCCCCCCCCCCTTTTACTGTTAGCTATACGTACCAATAGCTTTACTGTCGAGTTATGTCCCCCACCCCCCCTTTTACTGTTAGCTATACGTACCAATAGCTTTACTGTCGAGTTATGTCCCCCCCCCCCTTTTACTGTTAGCTATACGTACCAATAGCTTTACTGTCGAGTTATGTCTCCCCCCCCCCCCCCCCCCACCTCAGGATGACTGCTCCCGTCCAGAAACCTTTTCGCCACAATCAGTTGCCTCAATGTTGCCAGTTTGTATTTCTGATGTTGCCGTGAAACTTTCTCAAGCGTGACGTCATAGTACTTAACGATTTAGTCGTCTGCCACGAGTTTTGTGTGTCTGTGTGTGTCTGAGTGTAGAGATAAATGTCTCGCTAACAAATTTTGAAGTCAGTGAATTTTTTTTTCAGAATTTGTTTTTCTAACCTTCCTCTCCAGTTTGAGATTGTTACTAAGTTATCTTTGAGTTTAGACGATAAATGGATAAACAATGTATATGCTATTAGAAACCTTTCAAATATAGCGCATTTGACTTGCACTTTGTTGGCTGGTTTTCATAACTAGTAGTTGGTATATTTAAAAAAGAACAAACAAAGGGAAATCTTTGACTTCAAGTGCAGCGTGCTTCGAGACTTGTAGATCACACACAGAATCAGACAAGACAAGACACGGAACATTACAAAATAAATTTGGATATTAAGAGTTGGACATGAAAGTAGAAATCGTCTCAGTCCTATGCCTTAGTTGTTTTAATAATATTTTATCGTCTAGCGTTCTCGAGTCTAGAGACTAGTTCTACCTATACCTATCTTATCTTATCTTATCTTATATAATACAGACGTTACTTCAAAAAAGAAGATGATTACGTCCTACGCGTCATGTATTTAGTCATGCATATTAACCAATGACTTAAATTCTGCCAAGTCACTGGTTTTCCTGGCTAGCTCAGGCAACCCATTCCATGCTCTAATAGCACTAGGGAAGAAGTATTTGTACAAATTTGTCCTAGCATATGGGACGAGGAATGTGCCTTTATCTTTGTGTCTTTCAGAGTCTTTTATTAAATTTTGTTTTTGTATTTGAAGATTATGGTTCAGTGTTTTATGTATAATTGCTACTTTACTTTTGAGTCGTCTGTCCTGAAGGCTTTCTAAATTTAGTGATTTTACTATAGGTGTTACTCTAGTCAAATGTGAATATTCATTTGTTATGAATCTCACTGCTCTATTTTGTGTCTGTTCCAGTTTCTTAATGTTTTCTTGAGTTGAAGGGTCCCAAATGGAGGATGCATATTCTATTATTGGCCTAACCAAGGTTAAATTACATTTTAGTTTTATGTTCGTATTTGATTTATAGAAATTTCTTTTAATAAATCCTAATACTTTGTTTGATTTTTTTATAGTTTCATCAATATGTGGATTCCATGATTAATCCAGGTCTGTTGGTTAAGAAGAGATCTAATGTGTTGTTTAATCTAGTTGGCTTTTTAATGATTTGATCTAAACTTAGGTTGTGTAAAGTTTCTATGAAAAGCTCATTTATGTCCTTAAGGTTTTGGTGTTTATCTATGGTTAGTGTTTTCCAATTTATATCAGGTAGGTTGAAATCACCCATAATCCAAAAAACTGCATTTAGATATATATATATAGTCTATCTTTTGTGTGTCTGTTTACTAATCGGTAACTTCTGCATAGATTGGTAATGTGTAGTTTCTATCGAAACACAAACAGGGTTGTTGTGTATTCTTTCTTTGCAAAAAAAAAAAATAAAATAAAAAAAATATTCCATTATTTTGGATTTAGGTAATAATCTATAAACAAAAGCGATTAAAGTCACTCTCCAGGTCTAAATCTAACAGCTGATATCTAGACCCTCTTACGTCTCCAACCAGTGACAGCCATTCTGCTTTTCACCTTGCTAAACATTTTTAAATAGTAAAAACAAAAGACGTAGGTTTTTATTTTGCAATCTCACCTTCACCTTGCATGACCTTAGATCTAGTAGGTGTACTAAATAATCATATCAATTAGTGAAGTATTGTAACATAATTTTTGTTACTTCAAGATTTATAGATCTAAAGCATTTTCATATTAAATTAAAATAAAACCAACGAAGCCATTAATGTAAACAACACTACCACGTGAGATTGAAGAAATGCGGAACATTCAGTCACAAATCATCCTAATTAATGAATACAAAGTAATCAATACGTCATTCAATAGTTCATGCATGATTTATTTGTGGGTCGTATCAATCAATGAAAACCAATCATTGATCTCTATTCTCGCTTATAGTGTTTGAAGTGCCGATATTGTTGAAAAAGAGTTTTATTTACTACTTTACATGTTGGAAGTGTTGTTTTTTTTTTAATTATAAATAGTTTTTCTTTGATAAATACAAGTTTCCGATAAAGTTTCTGATAAAGTGTCTGACGGACAAGAAACAGACCTACTAACAAACTGATAGACTTACAAGCAGATAGACATGAATAGATAGATAGGTAGAGAGAGAAAGAGAGAGAGAGAGAGACAAATTTAGTGAAGTTAGAAAGAGTGAAAAGAAAGAAAGAGTACATGTGCTAAGGTCACATGACCTGCCAAGCAAACTGCCTCACTTTTCAAGTCATAAAACTTCAGAAAGAGGTCAGACAACATTCCTCGTCACCATGGTGAGGGTAGCTACAACATTGTCACGTCTAAATGTTGAATCGAATTGATTCGAGTTACAGTACAATGCTGGGTGGGGCTGTCTGGGACTGAAATTTTCAACCAAAACAAACAAAATTCATGATCACAACACAATTTAAAAAGATGAAATACGATAAGTTTTGTTAGTATAGATACACTGTTAGCAATGCCAAACATTTGATTGTCCTCCATCCATTCTATTCATGTTTTAACATCAGTGTCTGATCAGTTAAAGGAGTAACTCGACCTAAGACTTAAAATTGTATTTTACAACTTATAATCTGTCTCCTAGTGATCATTAAAATAGGCCTACAACAATGAGACAGGAAAAGAGAGTCTGTGAGTAGAAGAGATCATTTTCATTTTTTTCCCTTGCAACAAGAATGAAAACTATTGATTACTGAACTATTGAATGCACAAAAACTAACGAATGAATATCAATGAAAATGATTAGTGTTGACTCAATTCGCTCTCCACCCTCCCTAACTGCTGTCCACCCTGGACATTTATTCCTGGCCTGTTGCTCAAACCCACGAGACCGACTCCCAGAGAGACTTGCAGCTCCCAAGGTCATGTAAATACTTTCAATGTCAACGAAGGTAGAAGATGTGCACATTACTTGGGAGAGGGGACTGACAATAGGTGGTGGGAGAGGGGACTGACAATAGGTGGTGGGAGAGGGGACTGACAATAGGTGGTGGGAGAGGGGACTGACAATAGGTGGTGGGAGAGGGGACTGACAATAGGTGGTGGGAGAGGGGACTGACAATAGGTGGTGGGAGAGGGGACTGACAATAGGTGGTGGGAGAGGGGACTGACAATAGGTGGTGGGAGAGGGGACTGACAATAGGTGGTGGGAGAGGGGACTGACAATAGGTGGTGGGAGAGGGGACTGACAATAGGTGGTGGGAGAGGGGACTGACAATAGGTGGTGGGAGAGGGGACTGACAATAGGTGGTGGGAGAGGGGACTGACAATAGGTGGTGGGAGAGGGGACTGACAATAGGTGGTGGGAGAGGGGACTGACAATAGGTGGTGGGAGAGGGGACTGACAATAGGTGGTGGGAGTGGGGAGGTCGACAAAAGTGGTGGAGGGAATAAAGTGTCAATTTACCATTGAAGTTTTAGACACTTACACAAATAAATATTAAAACTAAACAAGAAAATAAAAAAAAATACTTATAAAACAACAACACACACACAAAAAAGCTTAAATATGGTGCAATTGTATGAGTTAGTGTGGATCAGTCGTGCATTACATTTGTTTAAATATATCTAGAGTAACAATAAGAAATCTGTGCGATTAGAAATAGTTACCATTTTTGTTTGTTTAGTGCATGTCCATGCTTTAAGCTTTCTCGGTACGCTATGGTCCTATCACTTGTCTAGACCAGTTGGGAAAGGGTTTGGGGGGGGGGGAGAAAGAAGGGGTTATGTTGTAAATGTTACGGTGATCGCTTTTTAATTGCATTTATTAAAAAAAAAAGGTTTAACAATCTTAATTTGAACTCAAGAGCTCAAGCCTCCTTAAGCAAACCACTGTTCCAGGGTAGAGCTTTTGGAAACAGAAGGTTTTATAGTTATCTATTGTTAGTTTCAAACTTTAAAGCGACGACCTATTCCTCTCTACAAAGTATAATGGGAATTCAACTTATACTACCACATCAGTCATGAACAATTTCTTTCCCTTGTTCGATACCAAACAAAAAAAATTAAATACCAATATTTCATTAGCTAATCGGTTAGTTTTTAAAATGGATTCTTGTTTTGTCAGATAAAAGAAATAGTTTTGTAATAATTTTAACTTTATACTAGATTGGGTGTCGCAGAAATATCGTGTACAAACTTTTTATAAACCCTTTTAACCAGACAGACAGACATAGTTGATATAAGCTTTGTATTTCATGCTGCTCCAAGTGTTAGAGAACCATCCTTTAGAATGTTTTCTTTGGCTCCAAGTGTTAGAGAACCATCCTTTAGGATGTTTTCTTTGGCTCCAAGTGTTAGAGAACCATCCTTTAGGATGTTTTCTTTGGCTCCAAGTGTTAGAGAACCATCCTTTAGGATGTTTTCTTTGGCTCCAAGTGTTAGAGAACCATCCTTTAGGATGTTTTCTTTGGCTCCAAGTGCTAGAGAACCATCCTTTAGGATGTTTTCTTTGGCTCCAAGTGTTAGAGAACCATCCTTTAGGATGTTTTCTTTGGCTCCAAGTGCTAGAGAACCATCCTTTAGGATGTTTTCTTTGGCTCCAAGTGCTAGAGAACCATCCTTTAGGATGTTTTTTGGGCTCCAAGTGTTAGAGAACCATCCTTTAGAATGTCTTTTTTAGCTCCAAGTGTTAGAGAACCATCCTTTAGGATGTTTTCTTTGGCTCCAAGTGTTAGAGAACCATCCTTTAGAAAGTTTGTTTTGGCTCCAAGTGTTAGAGAACCATCCTTTAGGATGTTTTTTTGGGCTCCAAGTGTTAGAGAACCATCCTTTAGGATGTTTTCTTTGGCTCCAAGTGCTAGAGAACCATCCTTTAGGATGTTTTTTTGGGCTCCAAGTGTTAGAGAACCATCCTTTAGGATGTTTTCTTTGGCTCCAAGTGTTAGAGAACCATCCTTTAGGATGTTTTCTTTGGCTCCAAGTGTTAACCATCCTTTAGGATGTTTTCTTTGGCTCCAAGTGTTAGAGAACCATCCTTTAGGATGTTGTTTTTGTCTCCAAACGTTGCTCTCTATTTGTTCTTTTTTCTCCTGATTCCTTCGTCCGTAGCGAACCATGCTGAGAATTATTCCCTAAGAGCACGTGAAAAGAAACGAGCAGTGAGTTTTAGGTCGCCTTGTCCTCGTACAAGGACAGACCTAATGCCGCACATGGACCAGTATTCTCTCTCTCATTTCCTTGTCCCAATTGTCCCTCCATGCAAAACGCGATCTTCATAAAGAATGGGGTTTAGTGTTTCATCGTCCTCGACGCAATGGCGGCACCGTGTGTCGTAGTCTCCCTAATCCGTCCAAAATACGCGCCTATTGGACAGTGTCCGACTCGGAACTGGGCTAGGACGGCCTGTTCCGCACGGCTAAGCTCCCACCATGCGTCTTTCAGTCTGGTCTACTCAACTGCTAATGGAGCCCTCGACCCTTATCGGAAGCGTCCCAACTGTCGAACCAAAGTGCCAACAAACGGGTGTCGGCTAGAGCTCCTACACTCGCGAGACTGTTCATTATGTATGGTGCTCGTTGGCACTGCGGAGTTCGCTCAAAAGTCAGCCCTCCGTCCAGCTCCCTTCCCACTCTTTCTTTTTTTTCGTTCTTCTTCTCACGAGATAATATAGACTGCTACACTATATCTGAGTG
Source organism: Biomphalaria sudanica (assembly GCA_036873155.1). Taxonomy (NCBI): domain Eukaryota; kingdom Metazoa; phylum Mollusca; class Gastropoda; family Planorbidae; genus Biomphalaria; species Biomphalaria sudanica. Next base: position 1,064,288 of record JAZGLO010000284.1, read on the forward strand.
ATAACTTAGACTGCTACACTATATCTGAGTGATAACTTAGACTGCTACACTATATCTGAGTGATAACTTAGACTGCTACACTATATCTGAGTGATAACTTAGACTGCTACACTATATCTGAGTGATAACTTAGACTGCTACACTATATCTGAGTGATAACTTAGACTGCTACACTATATCTGAGTGATAACTTAGACTGCTACACTATATCTGAGTGATAACTTAGACTGCTACACTATATCTGAGTGATAACTTAGACTGCTACACTATATCTGAGTGATAACTTAGACTGCTACACTATATCTGAGTGATAACTTAGACTGCTACACTATATCTGAGTGATAACTTAGACTGCTACACTATATCTGAGTGATAACTTAGACTGCTACACTATATCTGAGTGATAACTTAGACTGCTACACAATATCTGATTGATAACTTAGACTGCTACACTATATCTGAGTGATAACTTAGACTGCTACACTATATCTGAGTGATAACTTAGACTGCTACACAATATCTGATTGATAACTTAGACTGCTACACTATATCTGAGTGATAACTTAGACTGCTACACTATATCTGAGTGATAACTTAGACTGCTACACTATATCTGAGTGATAACTTAGACTGCTACACTATATTTGAGTTATAACTTAGACTGCCACACTATATCTGAGTGATAACTTAGACTGCTACACTATAACTGAGTAATAACTTAGACTGCTACTGTGCTACATTGTCTGTGTGTTCAGACGTTTGTTAGATCACACCTGTACATTTATATCACTCAAGGCCTAAGGCCTCACTTGACTCAGTAATGAGTCACTTGACTCAGTAATGCGTCACTTGACTAAAAAATACGTCACTTGACTCAGTAATGCGTCACAACTATTGCCCCTTAATAAAATACAAACCTAGACTGATACATGTACAATTTGCTACGGCTGACACGCCTGCGCCATGTAAGATATCAACGCCTCTGCATGTACACAAAGTGACAGGATCCAGGCTAAAGAGTAAATGCTTGTTTGTTATCTAGTGAGACCTTGTTCCATGGAACCTTTCTCTTTGAAAATCTTAATTCAAACCAAACAAAAAAAAACTGTCATTATCTTTTAGATAACAACACAATGTGCACACTGGGTTACTAAGACATTGTTGGCACAACAGCAAAGAACTATGTTAGGTGTTGATCTATTAATAGTCCGGGTGAGGAAAGGGAAGTAAGTCACGGCCCTAAATATTTTAACATTCAATGGGACATTTTTATTGACTTCCTATATAGGTAATTCACTTAAGGGCTTATTATGTCCAGTGTGCAAGTCTTAGCTAGTCGCTGTTAGCGTCGTATAAAGCTAAATGGGAGAAAGATAAAGGAAGAGGTGGGGGAGTGCGCATGCTTAAAGCTTAGCTAATATTTATAACTCTTTATTAAGAAAATTTAGCGTCAGTGTTCATTTGTAGTTTACCCCCCACAAAAATATCCCTCCCACCTTGCAAATAGAGTTGTACATGAAATCTAGATATATACATGACAGCCGGCCATTGTGTCTGTAAACTAGACATGATGACTGCATTTCTTAACTCGTTCTTCTCATTGGGCACTACGAACTGTTAGTCCAAAGTTTTGTTCTGTTCTAAACTTTGTTTTGTGTGTGTTCAGGTCTTCAAGCCTATCCAATGATGACTGAGGGAAGAGCCTTTCAAGAGAATTGGGTTGTTCAATAAAAACAGGCAAAATAAAAAATAATAATAATTTTAAAATCTTCTCCCAGATACCCCTTCGTTCCTGGTCAACAAAATTGATTGGATCATAGTGGACTAAGCATGCTGTAGTAAGCATATTGTTTATTTGTGTATAAAATACTTACATTAAAGCAGCGGTTCTCAACCTTTTTGGCTCGGCGGCTCCTTTTTAAATTTCTCCACTATGCAGCGACCCCAACTTATTTTAATTGTAATTATCTGATATGTATGGCATAGTTTTATGTTTAAACACGAAACATACGTAATTATATTATTGTAATATATATTGTTAGTTTTTTACCAATCTATTTCTCATTCACCATTATCTTATAAAATACAACGTTTATGCAAAAAAGAAGACAATTATATACCCTACTCCTTGTTCCTAATGTGACAATTTGAAAAGTATGTCAGAACAATAGTTCACCACAGATAGTCTTTGTAAAACCACAACGAAAGTTATCTTCTGCAGTAAGTCATTTTCTGAATTTAGACTTCATTAATAACACACTGGAAAACTTATTTCGTAAAAATATATTATTGGTAATGGATTTTGAAAAGGCGCAATTCAGACAATCGGGATATGACTGCAAACCCTTGAATCAAATGTGTGTCACTGACATTGAAGAGAAATTATTTCTCGCTGCATCGCTATTGCGAATAAAATGCTGGTTTTATTTTATGTCTCCGTAACATCTTCAACTTTGATTTTGAATAAACTTTTGCAATTGCAAACGTGAAGTCAATTAGTTTTGGAAAGTATGATGATATTTTGTCTGCAAGCATTCGCAAATGATCTTTCACAGAAATTAAAAGATTTTGGCGAAAGTGAAACTCTCCATATTTTCTGGACATCACTTCCTGGTGTAGTTGTTTCAAGATTTTGGCGAAAGTGAAACTCTCTATCATTTCTATACATCACTTCCTGGTGTAGTTGTTTCAAGATTTTGGCAAAAGTGAAACTCTCCATCATTTCTAGACATCACTTCCTGGTGTAGTTGTTTCAAGATTTTGGCGAAAGTGAAACTCTCCATCATTTCTAGACATCACTTCCTGGTGTAGTTGTTTCAAGATTTTGGCGAAAGTGAAACTCTCCATCATTTCTAGACATCACTTCCTGGTGTAGTTATTTCAAGATTTTGGCGAAAGTGAAACTCTCTATCATTTCTAGACATCACTTCCTGGTGTAGTTGTTTCAAGATTTTGGCAAAAGTGAAACTCTCCATCATTTCTAGACATCACTTCCTGGTGTAGTTGTTTCAAGATTTTGGCGAAAGTGAAACTCTCTATCATTTCTATACATCACTTCCTGGTGTAGTTGTTTCAAGATTATGGCGAAAGTGAAACTCAATTATTTCTATACCTAAATTTACGTCTACAATTCTGGCTAGCTCGCTATCCAAATCACGTGACAGTTATTTCGGCTTCATAGATTTGGCTTCTAGAACTTCGTTACTAATGACCCTTTTTTTTTTACATTCCTGTTTCAACGATTGAACTAAAGGTCATACTACCGTAAACATTGACCTTATATCTGGATTTAATTACGTTCTTTTCATCGAGACCTGTGTGAATTGTTTGTTCCATGATGAAATATGACCTTCAATAACATGGAAGCGAATACGTAACAGCTTTTCAATTACGTCACATCCTCACCAAATGATTCCGAAGTGGCGTCGCGTTACGTTAGGCATTAAATTACATTAACTTGAAGTGTTAAAATATTTATACTTCAGGTCATTCAGATTGATATGTCTGCAATTATTTATAATCGAATGACAATTATACAATTGTAACTTTCAACGAAACAGATTGTGTACAATGTCAAGTTTTACACGTTAGAATAGACAACAAAAATTGATTTTTTCAATGGCCTTTGGCGACCCCTGGCAAATCGTCATTCGACCCCCAAGAGGGTCGCGACCCATAGGTTGAGAACCCGGGGATTAAAGGGACGATATGAACATTAAAGTCACGACTACAATGAAATTAACGTACATGTGCTCATTACCTTTAGCTTCTCTATCCCTTAGTCTGTTGGACCTTAGTTAGAACCTTTTTCAATGGCAGGCCCGTCCATTCTTTTATGTTGTCCTCCCATCGCTTTCTCTGTCTGCCTCTTCTACTTTTTCCTGGTACTGTTCTGAGGAAAGGTCTTTGCGAGCCCCGAAGATCTTATAATATGGCCATAGATTTTTAGCCTGCGTTTTTTTTTCACGATAGTTAGCAGGTCATCATGGGGTCCAATCACTGTAGTAATCCTGTCTCTAATCTCCTGGTTTGTGATGCGGTCTTTGAATGTGATACTAGGATCCTTTTATAGCATTTCAATTCCATTGCTAGGATCCTCCTCCTCTCTAGCTCTGCAGTCAGCGTCCAAGATTCACAAGCATATAAAAATGTGGCCATGACCAGGGAGCGCATCAGTTTGATTTTGGTGCCGAGGGCTAAGCCTTTGTCTTTTCAAATTGCTTTAAGTTTTGAAAGGGCTGCTGTGGACTGTGCAATTCGGGCAAGTACTTCAGGTTTCATTCCCTCATCTGAGACAAATAGCTCCGAGGTATTTGAAGCTACTAACACTAGTCAGCTTTTCACCTTCAATACTGATGCCCCTTTTAAAGCCCTGTTTGATATCTCATAGACCCCCAATTCATTTTTTTCCCTTTCGTAGACCCCTTGGAAGTCTTCATAGATCCCTGGGGTCTATATAGACCACTTTGGGAATCATTGGTCTAGATCTACTTCAAATTAATGACATGATTGATTAAAAATATGTTCTGCTATTTCACTCAATCATACTTTGTGCTTTATAAAGTGGTTTTATTTTTCGCTTGTTATGTATCACTTGTCACTGGCCTATACATGTGCAAACTGTCTGGCATATTTTGGCAGAATCAAAATGTAGGCCAGTTAGAAATAGGTCAACGATGTGCAGCTTTGTCAGCAGAATAAATAATATCTGGTTGGGAGGGGACATAGCTTATACGCATATGTTTACATAATACTGTTATATGAGACATCAATGACATACTCGACTTATTCAAGCACTTATAAACAACACAGTACACACAGGTCCAACTATTTATAGTGTCAACACTAAAACGACTGACATGTTTTATTTGTAAATGATTCATGGGAACAGAGTAGACTGCTAGTAAACTGCTAGGCTGTTAGACTATGCAACGTTAGCCATTCCCTCCTTTACTATTAGGACATTTCATTCACTACAAGCGTTTTCCAGTTCCTTTTAAAACACACACACAGACTGACTTCTCTCTATACCATGTCGGATTTCGCACTTTAATTAACGGTAACACCGGCAATAAATATATATATATATATATATATATATATATATATATATATATATAATATATCATGGGCGTAGCTAGTAGGTTGGTTATTGAAGACCTCAACACTGACCTGCGACGTCACAACTTGTAGTCAGGTCGTATTAATCCACTAGCCCAGGAAATAAAATAGTTCACTTCCTGTTTGTCCTACCAGCTCACTGGACTGCGTCAGGAACGTAAATCTACGAGAGTTTTAGCAACAACCTGAACAAAACAACAACCTGAACAAAACAACAACCAGAACAAAACAACATCCGAACAAAACAACAACCTGAACAAAACAACATCCGAACAAAACAACAACCTGAACAAAACAACAACCTGAACAAAACAACAACCAGAACAAAACAACAACCTGAACAAAACAACAACCTGAACAAAACAACAACCTGAACAAAACAACAACCTGAAGCGAAACAGTTATCGAGTCTCTTTTAGTCGTAGTCATGTAGTCGGATCCTATTCGGGTCGTAGTCGTAACGTCGTCATGCCGTAGTCTGTGTTTAATTTGTCAACTTATCCTCCCATAAATAAAAACATTGGCCGCATTTCCTACGAACCTCTGGGATAAAGCGCTGTGAGCTGAACTGCGCCTTTTATTTTGTTAGAAGAATAATAGGTTGTTGCAGGTGTAGACACTTCAGGAAATGTCTCAGAGTATAAGGAAACAAAAAGGTTGAGAAAGTAAAAGTTCTCAATATATCCTATCCTCTTATGCGAGCAATTGTTCTATGTATCTCTATGTATGTCAAATCTCTAACGATTTTCTTGAACATTTCAAGCTATTGTATGTTAGTAAGAAAAAATTTCTCAATTCATTGGCCGCATGGCGAAAACTCAAGGTCGACCATTACATAGTTTTGAAAATATTTCGTCTAAATGTTTATGAATTTTCCTGACCATGACATTGTTACAGTCTTCAAGGACTTCAAAGAAAATATTTCGTCTAAATGTTTATGAATTCACTTGACCATGACATTGTTAGTCTTCAAAGACTTCAAAGAAAATATTTTCTAGTTCTTCAGCCAAATCTAAATTCCAATGTATTTTTTTACTTAAAAAAATTATAACGGTCCAACTAGATTTTTTCCCGGTGCGGCCAACGAGCTAGTAATTCTTGTCTCAGCGATATACATCAACTAATAAATGTCTAGGAAAATCGTTAGAGCCGTTTTTGAAAAGTACCTCCATTTTTTTTTTAACGCTATCTGACGTGACAAGTCTGCCATCCTGACCACTTAAGAACCCCCTTCACAAACTTAAAATCTTAGAGCTAAATTTCTGAAAAGATTGTTCATGTATGACTCTACACAAAGGTTTTTGACAGTAAGACAGATAACAGCGCATTGAAAATAAAATGATGTCAATGGGGAAACTAGGGCGGATATATATCTGTATGTGTCTGCTTGTGTGTGTATGAGTGGGCGAGAGTGTGTGCTGGTGGATGTAGTCTAATGTGTCTCGTGACACCAGTTACAAGTTAAGCGCGTGACATAAATATTCATTAAAAAATAAAAGAACAAATTTGTTAATTGAATGTTTCTTATCATTCTAAGTGTAGAACTTTAAAAAGTTTTTTGTTTTATTTATTTCAAAACCTCTTAATAGTCAGTGTTTGGTAAGTTAGAGAAACTTCTATATCTATTCGAGATATCCAATCCTATTTAACAAGGCATTGTTCTTATATAGACATCCGCATCGAAATCTAGTCGTTTGAAGTGTTAATAGTCGTAGTTGTAAGGTAACAGTCTCTGGTCTGAAAGTGGCATGTCAACCTACTCAATAAATAAATATTTCTAAAGATATGTCATGGAAGTAAAATGTGTGAAGTATGACATAAAATAAGAAAACAAACTAGGCCAGTGTGTAACTCACTGAATATCAGAGGGACACAGAGGATGTTATCTTAAAAAATATTTTATTTCATTTTAAAGGTTAGCTTATTTATTTGTTTACATGTTTAAAAAAAAGCTTCATATATTTTTACGAGAAAAACTTTCCGTACAAATATACAGTTGACAAAAGAGCCTAACATATATAACCTGCAGCAAAGAAATTATTTATTTCTATTTTTTAATCATTAAAATTAAACAAACTCACACACATTATTAACTTAGATCATTTCTATGTCCACTTCAAGACTACCTTCAATACAACCGCACATTCAACAATCATTTCAATATCTACTACAACATGATATAGTAGTTCCAATAAGTGTTTGAGGGACTAAAGAAAGATTATTTTTTACATAGCATTACAAAAGGCTTTAACTCTTCAGGGTACGAATTTTTTGAAAGCACTCTTAGAGAATCAAGTTGCAAGATTCCACAAACTGTGTTCACTCTTAGAGAATCAAGTTGAAAGATTCCACAAACTGTGTTCACTCTTAGAGAATCAAGTTAAAAGATTCCACAAACTGTGTTCACTCTTAGAGAATCAAGTTGAAAGATTCCACAAACTGTGTTCACTCTTAGAGAATCAAGTTGAAAGATTCCACAAACTGTGTTCACTCTTAGAGAATCAAGTTGAAAGATTCCACAAACTGTGTCCACTCTTAGAAAATCAAGTTGAAAGATTCCACAAACTGTGTTCACTCTTAGAGAATCAAGTTGAAAGATTCCACAAACTGTGTTCACTCTTAGAGAATCAAGTTGAAAGATTCCACAAACTGTGTTCACTCTTAGAGAATCAAGTTGAAAGATTCCACAAACTGTGTTCACTCTTAGAGAATCAAGTTAAAAGATTCCACAAACTGTGTTCACTCTTAGAGAATCAAGTTGAAAGATTCCACAAACTGTGTTCACTCTTAGAGAATCAAGTTGAAAGATTCCACAAACTGTGTTCACTCTTAGAGAATCAAGTTGAAAGATTCCACAAACTGTGTTCACTCTTAGAGAATCAAGTTGAAAGATTCCACAAACTGTGTCCACTCTTAGAGAATCAAGTTGAAAGATTCCACAAACTGTGTTCACTCTTAGAGAATCAAGTTTAAAGATTCCACAAACTGTGTTCACTCTTAGAGAATCAAGTTGAAAGATTCCACAAACTGTGTTCACTCTTAGAGAATCAAGTTGAAAGATTCCACAAACTGTGTTCACTCTTAGAGAATCAAGTTAAAAGATTCCACAAACTGTGTTCACTCTAAGAGAATCAAGTTGAAAGATTCCACAAACTGTGTTCAATCTTAGAGAATCAAGTTAAAAGATTCCACAAACTGTGTTCACTCTTAGAGAATCAAGTTGCAAGATTCCACAAACTGTGTTCACTCTTAATCAAGTTGAAAGATTCCACAAACTGTGTTCACTCTTAGAGAATCAAGTTGAAAGATTCCACAAACTGTGTTCACTCTTAGAGAATCAAGTTGAAAGATTCCACAAACTGTGTTCACTCTTAGAGAATCAAGTTGAAAGATTCCACAAACTGTGTTCACTCTTAGAGAATCAAGTTGAAAGATTCCACAAACTGTGTTCACTCTTAGAGAATCAAGTTAAAAGATTCCACAAACTGTGTTCACTCTTAGAGAATCAAGTTGAAAGATTCCACAAACTGTGTTCACTCTTAGAGAATCAAGTTAAAAGATTCCACAAACTGTGTTCACTCTTAATCAAGTTGAAAGATTCCACAAACTGTGTTCACTCTTAGAGAATCAAGTTGAAAGAATCCACAAACTGTGTTCACTCTTAGAGAATCAAGTTAAAAGATTCCACAAACTGTGTTCACTCTTAGAGAATCAAGTTGCAAGATTCCACAAACTGGGTTCACTCTTAATCAAGTTGAAAGATTCCACAAACTGTGTTCACTCTTAGAGAATCAAGTTGAAAGATTCCACAAACTGTGTTCACTCTTAGAGAATCAAGTTGAAAGATTCCACAAACTGTGTTCACTCTTAATCAAGTTGAAAGATTCCACAAACTGTGTTCACTCTTAGAGAATCAAGTTGAAAGATTCCACAAACTGTGTCCACTCTTAGAAAATCAAGTTGAAAGATTCCACAAACTGTGTTCACTCTTAGAGAATCAAGTTGAAAGATTCCACAAACTGTGTTCACTCTTAGAGAATCAAGTTGAAAGATTCCACAAACTGTGTTCACTCTTAGAGAATCAAGTTGAAAGATTCCACAAACTGTGTTCACTCTTAGAGAATCAAGTTAAAAGATTCCACAAACTGTGTTCACTCTTAGAGAATCAAGTTGAAAGATTCCACAAACTGTGTTCACTCTTAGAGAATCAAGTTGAAAGATTCCACAAACTGTGTTCACTCTTAGAGAATCAAGTTGAAAGATTCCACAAACTGTGTTCACTCTTAGAGAATCAAGTTGAAAGATTCCACAAACTGTGTCCACTCTTAGAGAATCAAGTTGAAAGATTCCACAAACTGTGTTCACTCTTAGAGAATCAAGTTGAAAGATTCCACAAACTGTGTTCACTCTTAGAGAATCAAGTTGAAAGATTCCACAAACTGTGTTCACTCTTAGAGAATCAAGTTGAAAGATTCCACAAACTGTGTTCACTCTTAGAGAATCAAGTTAAAAGATTCCACAAACTGTGTTCACTCTAAGAGAATCAAGTTGAAAGATTCCACAAACTGTGTTCAATCTTAGAGAATCAAGTTAAAAGATTCCACAAACTGTGTTCACTCTTAGAGAATCAAGTTGCAAGATTCCACAAACTGTGTTCACTCTTAATCAAGTTGAAAGATTCCACAAACTGTGTTCACTCTTAGAGAATCAAGTTGAAAGATTCCACAAACTGTGTTCACTCTTAGAGAATCAAGTTGAAAGATTCCACAAACTGTGTTCACTCTTAGAGAATCAAGTTGAAAGATTCCACAAACTGTGTTCACTCTTAGAGAATCAAGTTGAAAGATTCCACAAACTGTGTTCACTCTTAGAGAATCAAGTTGAAAGATTCCACAAACTGTGTTCACTCTTAGAGAATCAAGTTGAAAGATTCCACAAACTGTGTTCACTCTTAGAGAATCAAGTTGCAAGATTCCACAAACTGTGTTCACTCTTAGAGAATCAAGTTGAAAGATTCCACAAACTGTGTTCACTCTTAGAGAATCAAGTTGAAAGATTCCACAAACTGTGTTCACTCTTAGAGAATCAAGTTGAAAGATTCCACAAACTGTGTTCACTCTTAGAGAATCAAGTTGAAAGATTCCACAAACTGTGTTCACTCTTAGAGAATCAAGTTAAAAGATTCCACAAACTGTGTTCACTCTTAGAGAATCAAGTTGAAAGATTCCACAAACTGTGTTCACTCTTAGAGAATCAAGTTGAAAGATTCCACAAACTGTGTTCACTCTTAGAGAATCAAGTTGAAAGATTCCACAAACTGTGTTCACTCTTAGAGAATCAAGTTGAAAGATTCCACAAACTGTGTTCACTCTTAGAGAATCAAGTTGAAAGATTCCACAAACTGTGTTCACTCTTAGAGAATCAAGTTGAAAGATTCCACAAACTGTGTCCACTCTTAGAGAATCAAGTTGAAAGATTCCACAAACTGTGTTCACTCTTAGAGAATCAAGTTGAAAGATTCCACAAACTGTGTTCACTCTTAGAGAATCAAGTTGAAAGATTCCACAAACTGTGTTCACTCTTAGAGAATCAAGTTGAAAGATTCCACAAACTGTGTTCACTCTTAGAGAATCAAGTTGAAAGATTCCACAAACTGTGTTCACTCTTAGAGAATCAAGTTAAAAGATTCCACAAACTGTGTTCACTCTTAGAGAATCAAGTTGAAAGATTCCACAAACTGTGTTCACTCTTAGAGAATCAAGTTGAAAGATTCCACAAACTGTGTTCACTCTTAGAGAATCAAGTTGAAAGATTCAACAAACTGTGTTCACTCTTAGAGAATCAAGTTGAAAGATTCCACAAACTGTGTCCACTCTTAGAGAATCAAGTTGAAAGATTCCACAAACTGTGTTCACTCTTAGAGAATCAAGTTGAAAGATTCCACAAACTGTGTTCACTCTTAGAGAATCAAGTTGAAAGATTCCACAAACTGTGTTCACTCTTAGAGAATCAAGTTGAAAGATTCCACAAACTGTGTTCACTCTTAGAGAATCAAGTTAAAAGATTCCACAAACTGTGTTCACTCTTAGAGAATCAAGTTGAAAGATTCCACAAACTGTGTTCACTCTTAGAGAATCAAGTTGAAAGATTCCACAAACTGTGTTCACTCTTAGAGAATCAAGTTTAAAGATTCCACAAACTGTGTTCACTCTTAGAGAATCAAGTTGAAAGATTCCACAAACTGTGTTCACTCTTAGAGAATCAAGTTGAAAGATTCCACAAACTGTGTTCACTCTTAGAGAATCAAGTTGAAAGATTCCACAAACTGTGTTCACTCTTAGAGAATCAAGTTAAAAGATTCCACAAACTGTGTTCACTCTTAGAGAATCAAGTTAAAAGATTCCACAAACTGTGTTCACTCTTAGAGAATCAAGTTGAAAGATTCCACAAACTGTGTTCACTCTTAGAGAATCAAGTTAAAAGATTCCACAAACTGTGTTCACTCTTAATCAAGTTGAAAGATTCCACAAACTGTGTTCACTCTTAGAGAATCAAGTTGAAAGATTCCACAAACTGTGTTCACTCTTAGAGAATCAAGTTAAAAGATTCCACAAACTGTGTTCACTCTTAGAGAATCAAGTTGCAAGATTCCACAAACTGGGTTCACTCTTAATCAAGTTGAAAGATTCCACAAACTGTGTTCACTCTTAGAGAATCAAGTTGAAAGATTCCACAAACTGTGTTCACTCTTAGAGAATCAAGTTGAAAGATTCCACAAACTGTGTTCACTCTTAGAGAATCAAGTTGAAAGATTCCACAAACTGTGTTCACTCTTAATCAAGTTGAAAGATTCCACAAACTGTGTTCACTCTTAGAGAATCAAGTTGAAAGATTCCACAAACTGTGTTCACTCTTAGAGAATCAAGTTAAAAGATTCCACAAACTGTGTTCACTCTTAGAGAATCAAGTTGCAAGATTCCACAAACTGGGTTCACTCTTAATCAAGTTGAAAGATTCCACAAACTGTGTTCACTCTTAGAGAATCAAGTTGAAAGATTCCACAAACTGTGTTCACTCTTAGAGAATCAAGTTGAAAGATTCCACAAACTGTGTTCACTCTTAGAGAATCAAGTTGAAAGATTCCACAAACTGTGTTCACTCTTAATCAAGTTGAAAGATTCCACAAACTGTGTTCACTCTTAGAGAATCAAGTTGAAAGATTCCACAAACTGTGTCCACTCTTAGAAAATCAAGTTGAAAGATTCCACAAACTGTGTTCACTCTTAGAGAATCAAGTTGAAAGATTCCACAAACTGTGTTCACTCTTAGAGAATCAAGTTGAAAGATTCCACAAACTGTGTTCACTCTTAGAGAATCAAGTTGAAAGATTCCACAAACTGTGTTCACTCTTAGAGAATCAAGTTGAAAGATTCCACAAACTGTGTTCACTCTTAGAGAATCAAGTTAAAAGATTCCACAAACTGTGTTCACTCTTAGAGAATCAAGTTGAAAGATTCCACAAACTGTGTTCACTCTTAGAGAATCAAGTTGAAAGATTCCACAAACTGTGTTCACTCTTAGAGAATCAAGTTGAAAGATTCCACAAACTGTGTCCACTCTTAGAGAATCAAGTTGAAAGATTCCACAAACTGTGTTCACTCTTAGAGAATCAAGTTGAAAGATTCCACAAACTGTGTTCACTCTTAGAGAATCAAGTTGAAAGATTCCACAAACTGTGTTCACTCTTAGAGAATCAAGTTGAAAGATTCCACAAACTGTGTTCACTCTTAGAGAATCAAGTTAAAAGATTCCACAAACTGTGTTCACTCTTAGAGAATCAAGTTGAAAGATTCCACAAACTGTGTTCACTCTTAGAGAATCAAGTTGAAAGATTCCACAAACTGTGTTCACTCTTAGAGAATCAAGTTGAAAGATTCCACAAACTGTGTTCATTCTTAGAGAATCAAGTTGAAAGATTCCACAAACTGTGTTCACTCTTAGAGAATCAAGTTGAAAGATTCCACAAACTGTGTTCACTCTTAGAGAATCAAGTTGAAAGATTCCACAAACTGTGTTCACTCTTAGAGAATCAAGTTAAAAGATTCCACAAACTGTGTTCACTCTTAGAGAATCAAGTTGAAAGATTCCACAAACTGTGTTCACTCTTAGAGAATCAAGTTAAAAGATTCCACAAACTGTGTTCACTCTTAATCAAGTTGAAAGATTCCACAAACTGTGTTCACTCTTAGAGAATCAAGTTGAAAGATTCCACAAACTGTGTTCACTCTTAGAGAATCAAGTTAAAAGATTCCACAAACTGTGTTCACTCTTAGAGAATCAAGTTGCAAGATTCCACAAACTGGGTTCACTCTTAATCAAGTTGAAAGATTCCACAAACTGTGTTCACTCTTAGAGAATCAAGTTGAAAGATTCCACAAACTGTGTTCACTCTTAGAGAATCAAGTTGAAAGATTCCACAAACTGTGTTCACTCTTAGAGAATCAAGTTGAAAGATTCCACAAACTGTGTTCACTCTTAATCAAGTTGAAAGATTCCACAAACTGTGTTCACTCTTAGAGAATCAAGTTGCAAGATTCCACAAACTGTGTTCACTCTTAGAGAATCAAGTTGAAAGATTCCACAAACTGTGTTCACTCTTAGAGAATCAAGTTGAAAGATTCCACAAACTGTGTTCACTCTTAGAGAATCAAGTTAAAAGATTCACAAACTGTGTTCACTCTTAGAGAATCAAGTTGAAAGATTCCACAAACTGTGTTCACTCTTAGAGAATCAAGTTGAAAGATTCCACAAACTGTGTTCACTCTTAGAGAATCAAGTTAAAAGATTCCACAAACTGTGTTCACTCTTAGAGAATCAAGTTGAAAGATTCCACAAACTGTGTTCACTCTTAGAGAATCAAGTTGAAAGATTCCACAAACTGTGTTCACTCTTAGAGAATCAAGTTGAAAGATTCCACAAACTGTGTTCACTCTTAGAGAATCAAGTTGAAAGATTCCACAAACTGTGTTCACTCTTAGAGAATCAAGTTAAAAGATTCCACAAACTGTGTTCACTCTTAGAGAATCAAGTTGAAAGATTCCACAAACTGTGTTCACTCTTAGAGAATCAAGTTGAAAGATTCCACAAACTGTGTCCACTCTTAGAGAATCAAGTTGAAAGATTCCACAAACTGTGTTCACTCTTAGAGAATCAAGTTGAAAGATTCCACAAACTGTGTTCACTCTTAGAGAATCAAGTTGAAAGATTCCACAAACTGTGTTCACTCTTAGAGAATCAAGTTGAAAGATTCCACAAACTGTGTTCACTCTTAGAGAATCAAGTTAAAAGATTCCACAAACTGTGTTCACTCTTAGAGAATCAAGTTGAAAGATTCCACAAACTGTGTTCACTCTTAGAGAATCAAGTTAAAAGATTCCACAAACTGTGTTCACTCTTAATCAAGTTGAAAGATTCCACAAACTGTGTTCACTCTTAATCAAGTTAAAAGATTCCACAAACTGTGTTCACTCTTAATCAAGTTGAAAGATTCCACAAACTGTGTTCACTCTTAATCAAGTTGAAAGATTCCACAAACTGTGTTCACTCTTTTTCTTCCTTTCTTTAGATTTTAAAATTTTGAGCCCACATTCAATAAATACCATTCATAATGTGTTGTGTACTTCTCCCAAAGTTGTCAAGTCCAGACATTTATTTCATTTAATACACTAGTGTAACTATTACTGTAAGAAACTTTCTCAAGTGTCTCAAATGATTCACATCATTTTTTTTCTCTCGAATTACTCTCAGTGTGACTAATGAGAAGTCAGTTGCTGTGGCAACATAACCGTTGCGTGTCTATTGCAAGTTAATAAAAACAAACACTTTCCAAATCCGATGGAAGCATACATGAAACAAACAACTGAAGAAACATAAAGAAACTTAAATGACATGATAACATCAAGTAATTTTTTCTCCTTGTCCAATAACCTTGACATTGTTCTCTGTTCTGAAAGAAAGTTGCTCTTTAACCAATGTCACTTCACAGTGCTGTATGAAACAAAGGGGACAAGTGTTATGTGTACGTAGACCAGATTGAAATCATAATAATGGTGGGTTAGAAATACAACAATCAGTCCGTATTAAATGTGACAGCGTTCCTATGTAATTCTCTCATCATCTCTGTAGTGACATTGCAATTTAGCTTTAACGGTAGAGTATAAATAGTATTACTGTATCAAATTAGATATAATATCCGATACATGGTCTCTAAAACTAATTATAGAATTACAAATGGTAATTTATTTCACATTTGAAATTAAAGTTGTTTTTTATTTTTATTTTTTGCAGGTCTAGCTTTACAAAATCTGTCTAGAATCCCTTGCAGACGATATACGCATACTTCACTAAAACATGGGACTTGGAGAAGGCTCGGGCAAAGGTGGACTGTGTCCAGGACTACTGTGGGCTATCCTGTGGTTTCTGATTCTGTGGTTCCTGGCCTGGCCCATCGCCTTCTTCATTGCTTGGCTGTACGTATTTCTAATCCCTTTCTCCGCCTGCATTGAGCCGCTCAAAGGAGTGTGTGAAGCCATCCTCAAGCTAGTTCAGCTCCCGTTGACATGCGCAGAGAATATGATCGGCATGAAGCCTTTATGTGGATAAAACCCGTCTATGAACTCTAGATTGACTTATACATTTATACAAATTTTTGTGTTATGTCTATGTGAATATGCGAAACTTGGCCAGAAGACAATTGATAGCTTTAGATTTAAAAAAATTATGTGAATCATTAACAATGTGATTAAGAAAATCGCCTTTCATTAAAAATGTGCAAAGCCTTCGAAGTGCCGGAATTTGTATAGAAAGAACATTCCGTAGCAGATTTAGCAGGAAATGATTCTGTCAGTTTTTTTTTTTGTGTGTATAGGAATAATAAAAAATGTCATCAAGTCGCTATGCCCTAGAAACATGTTTGTAGGCGTGTCACGTGACTAAAATGTATCACTAGAAATATTAGTATTTACAACGGAAAAGAGGCAGCAACCTTGACCCATTGAAGCGTGAAGTCCTCTCCCAATAACAATCTTGTTATCCATAGCCTGAATAATATACTGCTGATTAACTTATTTCTTATTTAAATGTTTCTAATTAACATATTTCTAATTAACATACTGCTGATTAACCAATTATCGATTTTCATATTTCCTTTGATTTGGCATGATGAATGCAATGAACAAGTTGACCTAGTTTTGGAACATTGTATTGTTAGAGTGTCAACATCTTCCTGAGGGTTAGAATCTTTTGAGAACGAGGTAGAAACATCATAAAACAACACACGGAAATCCTGAATGATCAATGTAGACAGAACAGTTGTTCAATCTGTAGACTAAGTCCTAAAACAACACTCCGACATCCTAAATGATCAATGTAGACAGAACAGTTGTTCAATCTGTAGACTAAGTCGATTATCGATTTTCATATTTCCTTTGATTTGATTCGACATGATGAAAGCAATGAACAAGTTGACCTAGTTTTGGAACATTGTATTGTTAGAGTGTCAACATCTTCCTGAGGGTTAGAATCTTTTGAGAAAAGGTAGAAACATCATAAAACAACACACGGACATTCTAAATGATCAATGTAGACAGAACAGTTGTTCAATCTGTAGACTAAGTTGTTTGTGACTGTTCATCTTGTATTAAGAATTGTGTCTGACTGAATGAATGTCCAGGTGTACTATTTGAGTAGCCTACTTGTTATTCAACTTTTTTTCTATAAAGTATTTGTTAACATATTTATTTGTTCTATCTTATTATATATACATATGGATCATAAAATATTTATATGAAAATACATAAATACTTTTTTTGAAATAAAAATGTTTTTTTTTTGTTTTAGTGTATTTCACAAATCAGTGAATTTGTTTTTATCTGAATCATGTACAACATCTTACAATGATCAACATGTTCCAGAGAGTGTCAAGTGATCAACATGTTCCAGAGAGTGTCATGTGATCAACATGTTCCAGAGAGTGTCATGTGATCAACATACACCAGAGAGTGTCAAGTGATCAACATGTTCCAGAGAGTATCAAGTGATCAACATGTTCCAGAGAGTGTCAAGTGATCAACATGTTCCAGAGAGTGTCATGTGATCAACATGTTCCAGAGAGTGTCATGTAATCAACATGTACTAGAGAGTTTCAAGTGATCAACATGTTCCAGAGAGTGTCAAGTCATCAACATGTTCCAGAGAGTGTCAAGAGATCAACATGTTCCAGATAGTGTCAAGTGTTCAACATGTTCTAGAGAGTGTCAAGAGATCAACATAATCCAGAGAGTGTCAAGTGATCAACATGTGCCAGAGAGTGTCATGCGATCAACATGTGCCAGTGAGTGTACAGTGATCAACATGTGCCAGAGAGTGTCATGTGATCAACATGTTCCAGAGAGTGTCATGCGATCAACATGTTCCAGAGAGTGTCATGCGATCAAC
Source organism: Biomphalaria sudanica (assembly GCA_036873155.1). Classification (NCBI taxonomy): domain Eukaryota; kingdom Metazoa; phylum Mollusca; class Gastropoda; family Planorbidae; genus Biomphalaria; species Biomphalaria sudanica. The sequence continues at coordinate 1,081,904 of JAZGLO010000284.1, forward strand.
ATGTGCCAGTGAATGTACAGTGATCAACATGTGCCAGAGAGTGTCATGTGATCATAACGTTATATTGAGTGTCAAGTGATCAACATGTTCTAGAGAGTGTCATGTGATCAACATGTTTTAGAGAGTGTCATGTGATCAACATGTTCAAGATGGCGTCATGTGACCATAACATTCTAGAGAGTGTCATGTGATCAACATGTTCCAGAGGGCGTCATGTGATCATAACGTTTAAGAGAGTGTCATGCGACTAAAAAGTTTCAGACGGTGTCATGTGACCATTATGTACCTGAGAGTGATCAACATATCCAAGTGCGTAACATGTGGCAGAATTTAGCTTCCTTAAATTAAATCCTTTGAATGTAAGCGATTCTAGTTACAAGAACAGGAGACTTATAAAAACATGAGCTACCTGGACCCATTCTTAGGTAATGTGTTTTGTTTCTTGACGCAGTCTAACTGCCGCACTGACTCTGTGTACATTGATGTATAAATAGGACGAGTTAGCAAGAAGTTCTTTGCATTTAAATATGCCCCGTCACCTATCCCTTAGTCTGTTGGACGGTTGGGGTACCACACAAAACCTGTTGACCGTCTTTCTCCATTCTCTTTCAATGGCAGGCCTGTCCATTTTTTAATGTTGTCTTACCATCGCTTTCTTGGTCTGACTCTTTTTTTTCCTGGTACTGTTCCATGAAGTCTTTGCGAGCCCTGAGGATATTGTTATATGGTCATAGAGTTTTAGTTTGCCTTTTTCGACTGAACAGGTCATCGTGGGGTCCAATCGCTGTACTTATCCTGTCTCTAATCTCTTGTTTGTGATGTGGTCTTTGTACGTGATTCCTAGGATCTTTCTGTAGCATCTCAATTCTATTGCTAGGATCCTCCTCTCTAGCTCAGCAGTCAGCGTCCAAGATTCGCATGCATATAAAAATATGGCCGTGATATTTGTTTGAGATTTGCAAGCGCTGCTGAGGCTTGTGCTATTTTGACCAGAAGTTCAGGTTTGGTGGCTTCACCTGAGACAATAGCTTCGAGGTATTTAAAACTATTGACACTTGTCAGCTTTTACACTCCAATACTGATGTCTCTTTTAAAACCCTGTTGGTCATAATTTGAGGAGGTTTTTTCTTGCATTTATTCACATACCATATGCTGCAGAAGTCTTGTCTATGCGCATCACCAAGTCCGCTAGTTCCTCATCTGGGAAGTTAGTAATTCTTCTTCCTCCAATGCTTACCTTCATAGCCCTCCCCTCGAGAGCATCTTGCATTATCCTTTTAAGGAAGATGTTGAATAGTGCTGGTGAGAGTAGCCAGCCTTGTCTTACTCTAACTGTGGTTTTAAACCAGTCCCCAATATTATTGTTGAAGTACATTGCACTAGTGGCCTACTTGCAGAGGTTCTGGATTACTTTTATTATGTTTTAATTACATGGAACATTTCGATTGTCGCCGAGAGTGCTCCAAAAGTCAAACGTCTGTCGGAAGGTTTCATGGAATGAATAAAGACATGAAAAAAGCTTCTGTCGGTGTTAAAAGTATTTCTCGCAGAGATAATATATATCTACTTTGTCTCCGCTTATTTGAAGCATTTCTATATTTTATGCAGATTCTTGTAAACTAATATCTGATAAAGGTTTTACTAAATTAATTCTGTCATACTAAAACAGAGAAAATGGACAGCCATATGATTGTTTTAGATTTTCTATTGAACAGAAAGCTATACTCGTTAAAAGGTAGCAGCAATTTTAAAAGAAGTAGAAACTAAATAAGTTATCTGTGTATTTGTAAATACAAGGGCTTAGATAAAGGGCAGTAACTAAGAATAAAATAATGGATTGAACTTTTATTAATAGTCTCCCTTTCTTCATTGTACGAGAAATGGGAGACTATGAATGTGATTTACATAATGAAGATTTAAAATGTAAGTCGATAAATATATATATATATATATATATATATATATATATATATATATAGGGGGCTGGCCTTACCGAATGTGGGCCCATTTGATGCGATTTTTTTTTACATCAACCACTTTTACTATTAATAACATCATTATATTAACATTTATTATACAACATGAACAGTATTCCACATCAACACAATAGGTAATAATGGCTTAATTAAAGTAAGGGGCAATCGTTCGATACACAAAATAGTCCTGTACCTCCAGTGTCGTATTGTTAGAGTCAATGTGAGTGCGACGCGGCTCATGCAAATCATAAATCTAGGAAATTTAGGCACTGTAAATTTAGGCATCGGATATTTAGGCACCGGAAATTTAGGCACCCGAAATCTTGAATTATAGGCAACCGGAATTTAGACACTCGGAAACTTAGTCACTTTTTGACACGGCGGAAAATTAGACACCGGAAAATAAGATACCGGAAAATTAGTCACTCTTTAATAGCGAATTGAGAATGCGGAAAAAAATCACATTATATAATTTAGATATGAAAGGAAGGATTCAGGGGAGGGGAGGTTAAGATAATTTCCCGCTTATTGCTTCACCTCCACCACCAACCCTTTGAAAAAATTGTTAATATTATAAAAATATATAATATTTGTCATGTCGCTACCCATCTCGAATCTAAACTTCAGCAAAATATAAATCCTTAGTAAATATAAAGTCAACTTTGAAGCTGAGGTAGTAAATGTTACCAAAACAGTCCCCATCCCCAAGCATCAACTATAAAGCAAAAGATTATATGGCCTCCTTCAGTCGTGAATCGACTATGGATCATCTCATGCAAATGAGATGAATGCCTGTGCATAAGTTTGGTCGGAACGTTGTCGCCCACACATCAGTTCCACCCACTCCACGCAGCTGATGTATCCAAAGGTACGGCAGTGCCGATACAGTTTTGGGTCAGCGGCATCGCAGGTTCTGCTAGAGTGTAGCAATTCGTGCCTCCAACTGTCTTAGGGTCACCAGCTCCTGATTTTTCCTAAGGGTTGACTACCGAAGCCTTTCCCATGATTGGGTATATCTGCAAGGCAACAGAGGTTTGAATTCAGAGTTTTCCTTCTCCTAGGTGGGTAGCCAGCCTTGACTAACGAGCCCCTCCTGCCCGAAGCTTACTGGTTAAGGCGCCAGTTACTCGCCTTTACCCCTTCTTCTGTTAGTGAGAACAGTTCCGCCGGACTCAATATCTGAGCCACACGTGACGCCAGGAGTTGGACTGGTTGTCAGAGGCTATTTGAGACGCATGCCATATACTTTAACCATTATGATGTGCTTGTGTTAAGGAGGGCGAGTTAAGGTAGCTACTTTTGTAAGGGAGCCTGATTCATTGTTTTATATGAACTGTCAAAATAATACTCATAGTAAGAACAGATTTTTCTCTGCTAGCAGCAGAATAAGTATTTATAAGAGACCAATTTTCCCCCCCAAAAAAATTTAGCACACACACTCACACAATTTTCCTACAAGGATTACCCATTTTTTTTATTAATATAAAGAGAGAGAACTAAATAAACTTTGAATATAATTTCTATTATTAGTTAATTAACATTTAAAAACGATCGGTTACGTTTCAATCTCTAAAGTGACGTGCACAATGGCCTTCTCCGTCCTCAGACTCCCACTTTAAGGATTTCTGGCTGGTAGATGTCAACTTGGTCGTAACAACGACGTAATGAATCTCAAGGCTACACACTGGGGTCAAGGGTATAGAAATCAGATCAGCTTACTACAAAGGTGCTAAAAAACGCTTTTTTTTTTGTTTTTTTTCATTCTGTAGAACAAAAAATTAGGTTCTAAAGATTAGTAGAAAGCATTATTTAAACAGCTATATATATATCATGGGCGTAGCCAGTTGGGGGGGTTCTTGGGGTTTAACCCCCCCCCCCCCCGAAATGAAATCCCTCCGCAGGGGGGGGGGAGACGGACTTTAGTGACTGATTTTTTGCTTTGATTTTGTTTATTTTAGGTGAGATTTTAATATTAAATCATCACTTGCCCCAGCGCACCCAAGTGGGTTTTGAGTTTAAAGCCCTACCAGAGGGTTTTGCAGTTAAACTCTCCTCTTCTATAAAACAAAACAAAGAACAAAATAATGCAAACGACAATCTCCAAATTCCTAAAGCATAGCTAAGGAAGATTTTGATTTTAAAGCCCCTCTCCGAAATTTACTAAAAACCCCTCTTTAATATAAAAAAGCAAATTACACACTGAAAATGCTATGGGCAAAGCCAAGTGGGTTTTGAGTTAAAAACCCCTACAAGGGGGTTAAGCAGTTAAATTCCCCTCTTCTATAAAAAATAAAAAAATTAATGCAAACGACAATCCCCAAATTCCTAGAGCATAGCCAAGGAAGATTTTGATTTTAAAACCCCTCTCCGAAATTTACTATAAATTCCCCTCTTTAATATAAAAAAGCAAATTACACACTGAAAATGCTATGAGCTTTGCCCAAAGGGTTTTGAGTTTAAACCCCCTTCAGCGGGGTTTAAAGCTAAAAATACCTCTTCAATATAAAAAAAAAGCAAATTACACATTCCAAATTCTATGAGTGTAGCCAAAGGGAGTTTAAAGTTTACCCCCCCCCCCTTTTTTTTTCAGTGGGATTCGAAGCTTAAAAAAATACCTCTTCAATTTAAAAGAAAAAGCAAATTACACACTCAAAAATCTTTGAGACTAACCAAAGGAGTTTTAAGTTTAAACCCCCCCTTTTAGCGGGGTTTAAAGCGAAAAAGTACATTTTCTATGAAAAAAAAAAAAAAAAAAGCAAATTAGACACTCAAAATCCTATAAACGTAGCCATAGAGGGTTTTGATTTGAAACCCCCCCCCCTTCATCGGGGTTTGATGCTAAAAAAAATACCTCTTCAATATAAAAAAGTGTAAATTACACACTAAATTTCTTTGAGCTTAACAAAGCCAAAGGGGATTTTTGAGTCTAAACCCCCTCTTCCAGATTTGCTTTTTTTTAGTTCCAATTTAGTTTTTTCTTGTTCCATTCACATTTTTTTAGTCTAAAACCACTCCAGATGTTTTTGAGTTTAAAATCCGCCTACAAAGAGTTTTAAGGTTGAAAACCCCGTCTTCAATATTATTCTAAAGCAAACTACACTCACCAAATTCTATGAGCGTAGCTAAATGGGGTTTTGAATTTGAGAAAAAAAACTCAAGAGATTTTTTAGTTTAAAACCCCACAACAGATGATTTTACCGATAAAACTTCCCTTTTCGATATAAAATCTAAAGCAAACTACAGTCACCTAATTCAAAGAGCGTAGCCAAGAGTGGTTACAAAATTTCTGCCAAGGGCTGGACTCCATTAATAAAGTGCAGTGGATAGTCATCTGCCGAAATTGAAAAAGACTAAATGTGGCTTAACAAAGATGGCTAAGACTGATTTTAGGAGTCAGTTATAGGGATAAGGTCTCAATCAAGGAAATGCTATGCCGAACTGGGAGTCGACCCCTTGATAAGGTTGTGACAGAGAGTCACATGAGTTTTGCGGGACATGTATTCCGACAAATTGAATTACGCATAATAAGAGTTGCAATGACATGGAAGTCATTACGAGGAAATCGCAAACAGGAACATCCTAGTACAACTTCACGCCACACTTTCATAGAGGGCATCAGTGCAGATGGGAAGAGGCTTCTGACATTGCCAATGACAGATTTTTGTGAAAACAGCTTGTAAGACCCCTCAACTCAAAAAAACATTAAGAAACTGGAACAGGCACAAAATAGAGCAGTGAGATTCATAACAAACGAATATTCACATTTGACTAGGGTAACACCTTTAGTAAAATCACTAAATTTAGAAAGCCTTTAGGACAGAAGACTCAAAAGTAAAGTAGTAATTATACATAAAACACTGAACCATAATCTTCAAATACAAAAACAAAATTTAATAAAATATTCAGAAAGACAAAAAGATAAAGGCACATTCCTCATGACATATGCTAGGACAAATTTGTACAAATGCTCCTTCTTCCCTAGTGCTATTAGAGCATGGAATGGGTTGCCTGAGCTGGCCAGGAAACCAGTGACTTGGCAGAATTTAAGTCATTGGTTAATATGCATGATTGAATGCATGACGTCTGTAACGTCAAGTAACGTCTGTATTATATAAGATAAGATAAGAATAGCACAGGTTTTGAAATTTAACCTTTTAAAAGCAGAAAAATGCACTGGAGATACCTCAGAATATGTATTTTTTAGGCTTCTAATACCGAAAATAGTGCTTGGCGGCGGGACTCCGCCAGAGCCCATTGCTGATAAGGACGGTTAGTCTAACTAACTCCAGGAAGAACGTATTCCAGGGTATAATAAACGTCTTCTGAAAGAATGAAGAGTCAGAATGTAATAAAAATTAATTATTCATATACACACAAACATACATACATTATATAAATTTATTATAAATTCTGTTTTTCTGTTTGAGACATTTTTGTTCCATTCACATTTCTTACAGAGTTTATGTCAAACTGACCTCGACCTAGTGGACCGTGAAGACATTCGGAAAGATTTCTGCCGCGCTCTGCTAAAGAACACCTGGACGAGCTTACGAAATACAGGAGGAAGTTAGTGGCGGAGGTCGATAGGAAGATGAAGTCACAGACCAGATTGAACGTAATACACCACTGCGGACTGGAGCAGGGACCTTGTAAGTTTAAAAACACCTGGACCACAGCAAACACCTGGAAACAGGAAACAGACAGTGAACAAAAACACAAAAATACTGGTTCAAAGTTAAACGGAAGGATTTTAACTCAAAAAATTAACAAGTTAGGTAGAAACTTGTTAGCCGTTTAGTTGAAGAACTTCTGTTAAGCAAGAGACATTTGAAAAGAATTTTTACTATATTCTGTTCCGAGATGAAAAGAAAATTATGTACAGATATTGTAATGAAACAACAAATACTAGTCTACCAATAACATGGCTTTATTCGACAAAATTAGACTACAGTAAACAGTGAATGAAACCAGCACGTCTAGCATAACACTGAGGCAGTCTGTACACACACACACACACACTGGACATGAAACACGCACTGAGCATGACCTTCTGACACGCTGGACGCACGCAGAAAATCAACTCAGTTACACTACATTCACCCCACCTAAAAGTTATAGGAACATAAACATGTAAATAATAGTAAAGGACAACGCTACAGGAGGCCTTAGTATCCCTACAGAATACTTACAGAGTTACTCTATTGAAAAGCATTGTATAACTATAAACAAACACGTTATATACTATAAAATTATCAGTCCCTAAGTGTCACATTATGCATACAAATCTTAGGTTAGACCAGTAGAGAAAGTAGTCTTGAATAAATAATGTAATAAGTAATACAATACAAACAGTCTAACTAGAAAAGCTATGCACTATAAAATGATCAGTCCCTTTTTTTTCCTGGTACTGTTCCATGAAGTCTTTGCGAGCCCTGAGAATATTGTGATATGGTCATAGAGTTTTAGTTTGCGTTTTTCGACTGAACAGGTCATCGTGGGGTCCAATCGCTGTACTTATCCTGTCTCTAAATCTCTTTGTTTGTGATGTGGTCTTTGTACGTGATACCTAGGATCTTTCTGTAGCATCTCAATTCCATTGCTAGGATCCTCCTCTCTAGCTCAGCAGTCAGCGTCCAAGATTCGCAAGCATATAAGAATATGGCCATGAGGGTTATTCCTTTTGACTTTTCATATTGGTTTGAGATTTGTAAGCGCTGCTGAGGCTTGTGCTATTTTGACCAGAAGTTTAGCTTTGGTTCCTACATCTGAGACAATAGCTGCGAGGTATTTAAAACTATTGACACTTGTCAGTTTTTACTCTCCAATACTGAAATGTCTCTTTTAAAACCACGTTGGTCATAATTTGAGGAGTTTTTTTCTTGCATTTATTCACATACCGTATGCTGCTGAAGTCTTGTCTATGCGCATCACAAAGTCCGCTAGTTCTTCTTCTTATATGTCGTCTGTAAAGTAATTCTTCTTCCTCCTATGGTTACAGTACCTTCATAGCCCTCTCCTCGAGAGCATCTTCCTTTATCCTTTCAAGGAAGGTGTTGAATAGTGTTGGTGTTAAAGGTATTTCTCGCAGAGAATATATATACTTTGTCTCCGTTTATTTGAAGCATTTCCATATTTTATGTAGATTCTTGTAAACTAATATCTGATAAAGGTTTTACTAAATTAATTCTGTCATACTAAAACAGAGAAGATGGACAGCCATATGATTGTTTTAGATTTTCTATTGAACAGAAAGCTATACTCGTTAAAAGGTAGCAGCAATTTTGAAAGAAGTAGAAACTAAATAAGTTATCTATGTATTTGTAAATACAAGGGCTTAGTTAAAGGGCAGCAATTAAGAATAAGAGAACGGATTGAACTTTTATTAATAGTCTCCCTTTCTTCATTGTACGAGAAATGGGAGACTTTGAATATGATTTAAATAACGAAGGCTTAGAATGTAAGTCGATATATATATATATATATATAGGGGGCTGGCCTTACCGAATGTGGGCCCAATTGAAGCGATTGTTTTTTACATTAACCACGTTTACTATTAATAACATCATTATATCTACATCATTTGGTAAACAACATGAACAGGGAGAAACTAAATAGGCGCCAATGGCTTAATTAAAGTTAGGGGCAATCGTTCGATACACAAAATAGTGCTGTAACTCCAGTGGTGGAGGGACAGTCAATGTGTGTGCGACGCGGCTCATGCCAATCATGAATCTAGAAAATTTAGGCACTGTAAATTTAGGCATCGGATATTTAGGTGTCGGAAATTTAGGCATCCGGAATTTTGAATTATAGGCAACGGAACTTTAGGCACCCGGAAAGTTAGGCATTTTTTTGACACGGCAGAAATTTAGACACCGGAAATTTAGGCACTCTTTAATAACGACTCTAGAATGCGGAAAAAATTAAATTATATAATTTAGATATGAAAGGATTCAGGGGAGTGGAGGTTAAGAGGATTCCACGCTTACTGCTTCACCGCCACCACCAACCCTCAGTCGCCTGGATGACAAAGCGGTCATCATCGAACCACGATGGACGATGTTATGTTGCTACCCATCTCGAATCTAAAAATCAGCAAAATATAAATATAACGTCAACTTTGAGGCTGGGGCAGTAAATGTTACAAACAAAAGCCCCCGTCCCCGACCATCAACTATAAATCAAAAGATTGATAGATAAATAGTCGGGTCAGGGAGTATCGACAATACATACAATAGACTTCTCCCCATCTATCTTAACCCTTATGATGTGCTTGTGGGGGGGGGGGATTTAAGGTAGCCACTTGTGTAAGAGAGCCTGATTCATTGTTTTATAAAAACTGTCAAAAAAATACTCATATTAAGAATTCTACAGATTTTTCTCTGCTAGCAGCAGTATAAGTATTGTTGTAACCCAGCTTTGCACCAGTGTTTGAGGTGCGCACCAGCGCACTAGTGAACGTAAACAAGAAGGACTGTTGGGGAGCCGGCGAGAAGTCATGGGAGTCTGAACAGTCTGGTGCTGAGTGCTGTCCTGTTTGATACTAGGAAACTGTTTGGGAGAACTGGAGCGACACTGGGAAGTGTGTCGGTGGTCTGTTCTGTGTTCTGGTATAAAAAAGGTGGAACTCTTAGAACTTAGACATATTACTCCCTGTGACTTTATAGCAGAAGTCCAAGTCTAACTAATTACCCGTGCCATTTGTCGATGCTTATCATAAATAAATACATCGTTTACTCTTGTCAACCTGTCTTTCGTTGAATGCCTGCCTTAGAGAGTTACAACAATTGGTGTCAGAAGTGGGATCTAGGTAGCTCAACGAAAAGAAAGAATGACAACGCTGAGGAAGCTAGACGAACTGAGCTCAACGCTGATGAAGATGAGGATCCCCAGACCTACCTGTTTGAGGTAGAACCAGATATTGGTGAGGTGCTGCACATCTGGTTACGTAAACTTTGTACCTTCCAGGATTTGATGAACCATTCCATGGACAAACTGATATGTAACGTGCAAGGCCAGATCAATCCTGTAAGAGAGAGGAGTCCAACATCATTCAACAACAATGAACCGTTACTCATTCAGGACTGTGGCTGTCCTGATAGTTACAAAGAATGCGCCAATCTTAACAAGAAGCACACAGATGAACAGAAAGAGACAGCCGAAGCAATAGAAGACGTCTGCTACGCGACTGAAACTTTTGCTGTACCAGCTTTGAGTGCCACAACGACACGGACAGAGCAAGACAACTTTGAACCTGCATTAGAGCCTGTCACTTTATACCTTAAGAACCCTGTCGATCTGCCAGTGCCTACGAGAGGGAACTTGAATTTTGATTGTTGTATTCAGGCGGTAAGCAACAACTGTACATGCGGTGCTTCACGAATGGAATGCAACTGTCAGGAAACTCATCAACAGGGTCTGAAACCAGTGGACTTCGATACTTCTGTTTTCACCAGCGAGAGAGGCCCTGAAGGTGGTCAGAAGAACCCTGCAGCTGATGAACTTTTGCACCTTAAACGCTGTAAGGGTGTCTTACAGACAAATCTCCCGGAGACGGCTGAGGCTGACAGTTTGTTAAACAGTGTGGCTTCATGTGGGTCTACAGCTCTTTCACGAGTCATCCTTAGAAAGGGCCTGATGAAGAGCAGTTCTGAATCAACTGCATTAACAACAACAAGAGCTGTCACTACCACTCTATGTGTCAGGTGGCTGACGCCAGCGACGACCGTCAAGATGGAGAGGCTACGTTTGCGACATCGTGTCGAGAGAAACTTGGTCTACTGGAGAAGGAGAAAGCGGCATCTGCAGAGAACAGTGTGGATGGCTTTGTGGAAAGCACGGTCCATGGAATCTGTGACTCCCACTGACCGACCTCCACCTGCACTGATCAACCGTGAACGTGTTTCTTTTCGGGACGAAAAGACTAAGGTGGGGGTAGTGTTGTAACCCAGCCTTGAACCAGTGCTTGAGGTGCGCACCAGCGCACTAGTGAACGTAAACAAGAAGGACTGTTGGGGAGCCGGCGAGAAGTCATGGGAGTCTCACAGTCTGGTGCTGAGTGCTGTCCTGTGTGATACTAGGAAACTGTTTGGGAGACCTGGAGCGACACTGGGAAGTGTGTCGGTGGTCTGTTCTGTGTTCTGGTATAAAAAAGGATGTCAACATCCGACTTGTTTAGTGACTGATAGTGCGCACCTCTTTCTCCAGTTGACCAGGCTGTTGTTGCGACGATGACGTGGCCGTTTGACACACAAAGAGATATTGTCGAGCACTGTTTTCTTCAGCATAGCCGTTGATCGAACACGCTGTCTCAGCAGACCTTCCCGACAGACGCCTCTCAAGGGAGCTGCAGGTTCACATGCAGCCACTTGCAAACAAAGTCCAATGCACCGCAGTCATCCTCAGATAACAGTCTCACGTGCAGAAGATAGGTCTCTTCAGGTTCAAGTGGAAAAGGTCTTCCTCTTGACAGCTCAGATTTAGAGTGGTTTGGTTGACATTCATCTATGCCAATGTCGATGATGATGGTAGAAGTACACATGCCCTGTTGGTGATTTTCTTGGCATCTAAACTCTATGTGTGATGCGCCGCAAGTACAGTTCATGCTAAGCTTCTGGATGTAATTGTCAAGCTTCGAATTTCCCTCGTGAGCACCGGCAGATAGGCAGAGGTCTTTAAGGTCCATAGCAACAGGCTTGAACGCAGACCCAACGTTGTCTTGATCAGTCCAGCTCATTAAGGTACTGGTAACAGGTACAACAGGAACAAACGCTTCATGCACATAACAGACTTCAGTTAAGGTACTGGTAACAGGTACAACAGGAACAAACGCTTCAGACACATAACAGACTTCAGTTAAGGTACTGGTAACAGGTACAACAGGAACAAACGCTTCAGGCCCGTAACAGACTTCAGTTTCTTCATTTGTCTCTTTCCCTTCGATTTGGTACATCTCGTTGAGATCACAGCAATCATTGTCACGTTTCTCGTCTTGAAAGTCACAACCACAAGACTTGCCCACAACACAGCCACAGACGGCGCTCCAATCCCCAGCGTCTCCGTCACCACTGTTTGTGCAGCCACAGTCTTGACCACGCAACTTCTTTACCAACGAGTCTACTTCTTCTTTCACTTGAGACACCATTTTATCTACCTTGTTCCCCATACTGTTAATTTGTTTACACAATTCATCAATACCTTCATTTATCTTGCCAATAAGCTCATAAATCTCCGGTTCAATTTCAAATAGGTAGGTCTCCGGATCTTCGTCTTCATCAATTAGGGCTTGCCGGTGACGAGCTGTAAGCACCTCCTTGCTACCACCAAGCTTCAGGCGTCTGTAACGGAGTTCCTGCCTTAGCTCTTTAACTAAAAGCTGGTCTAGTTGTTTCAAAGATGCCATTGTGCTAGAATCCTACCTCCTCTCGTTGAGTCGCCTATAATCCCACTTCTGAGACCAATGTAATAACTGAAGGGAGGCAACTCAACGAGACATAGACGTTTATTCACACGGAGACATGACAAACACAAAGGGCATCTGCGTCGAGCACAGCCGCTCCATATTGGCTCTCTACTTCGGCGGTAATCGTTCTCTTTCATGTCAACATCCGACTTGCACCTTCTTTCTGCACTATCTTGGATGGCGGTGTGCATGGCAAAGTCATAACAGTATTTAGAAGAGACCAATTTTCCACCCAAAGAGAGAGAACTAAATATTTTTTTGAAATATAATTACTATTATTTAAATAATAAAACTCTTATTAGTTTATTAACATTTAAAAACCGAGACCTTTTGTTATAGCGATAACGACGCTTGGTTTTGTTTAAACCCCTGAAGTGACGCGCACAATGCCCATAGCCATTCTACCTCTTCACACTCCCACTTCAAGGATTTCTGGCTGGTAGATGTCAACTTGGTCGTAACAACGACGTAATGAATCTCAAGGCTACACACTGGGGTAAAAGGTATAGAAATCAGATCAGCTTACTACAAAGGTGCTAAAATGGAACTTTGGGGATCATATTTGAATAGACCTCGCATCGCCTTCAAAAGCTTTGGTAGACACATTTCAGTTAAAACCATCATAATTTTAATAACAGTAATATAAATAATAATATAAGGGAAATGCAGATAGTTCAATTGTATTGGGCAGTGTTGAAAGTTAGTTTAATAATGCATGTATGAAACCTTCTTCTTTTTTTTTTTAATTCAAATGTTGTTTTTTTCATTCTGAAGAACAAAAAATTGGGTTCTAAAGATAATTAGAAAGTATTATTTAAACAGCTGTGTGTGTATATATATATATATATATATATATATGAGCTTGCGCTCCCAGAGCTATTTTGATACGTAATTTTATTTGTCTACTTTTATAGGTCAGAGCTATTTTATGTATTCTATTTTTTATGGACTAGTGCACAGAATTAGTATTTGTACTTCCGCTTTTTGTTATATGGGTTAGGGGGGTAGTATAAATAGTTAAATCCATGCTACATCCTGTACAGTTGACCAGCGGTCAGTAAAGTATATCGCTGTCTGTGTGACAGTTGCTGATCTTAGTGATCTTGCGATTATTTAATCATTGCTATATTTCTGTACCTGGGACGCCTGCTATTTTTACTGCTGTATCTAATATTGCTGCTATTACTCTGCTGCATTTATTACTGCTATTGTTATTGCTGCTGTAGATCTAGGGAATCTAGTGTTATTTTGTTTCTGTACTATTAACTGTTGTGTTGCCTTAGTTGGCATAGACCTAGTGGCTTAGTCTGTTCTTAGTGAATAGTAAGGTACTAAGGTGTTCTTGTTTTGGTGTTAGTGTAGATCAGAGCCTAAGTGTAGTAGTTGTAGTTATTTAGTTTGTTATTGGAAAGGTTGGTTTGTTAGTGTTGATTTTGGGTAGTTTTTTTTAAATTCAACTTTAGTGTATACATGATTGATTATTGATTTGTGTTTTTTTTATGTAAATGAAGTTACATTTTGTCTTATTTAATTTCAATTAAAGTTTGTTCTTGCTTTCATTTAGTTTCAGTTAATTAGTTTAATCTGGTTGCTTAGGCGACTCTAGCCCCTTGGTCGCAGACCGAGCCCACCCAGTAGCGCTAACGTCTGCCTACTGCTGGTTATATAAATAATTAATGTTGAGCAGAGAAAAGGTCTCATTAAGCGCCTCCTGACCTGCTCTCTCTCTCTCTCACACACACACACATATACATAATATATATATATATATATTAGGGGTGCACGGAATAGTAGCTCCTGTAGAATATTCGGCTTTTTTTTTCACTATTCGGACATATTCGGCTCCAGCCGAATATCACTGTAGGATAGTTGGCCGAATAGTGAAAAGTACACCTTGTGCCTATTTATTATGCATAATGTGGACATCGTTACATTAATGTCTGTTTTAGAATGTATTAACGTTTATATTAAAACATAATAGAGTGTTCAATAGTAGGGCCTATATGAATATGCACCAAACATCTTTTATTATAAAGACAAGGCGTGTTAATATAAATAGAAATGAAACTTGACATTCTACGCTTTAAATACAGAGCAGCAAGGCTGGTACATTTGTTCATTTTGTCATGACCCTTGAGAGGGTTAGTTAACTTATTAAGATGTTATATTCTTTGACTGCGTCACGTTGACCTTAAGGCTGCTTATAGAATATGCATCCTCCGTTTGGGACCTCTCAACTCAAGAAAACATAAAGAAACTGGAACAGACACAAAATAGAACAGTGAGATTTATAACAAACGAAAATTGACATTTGACTCGAGTAACATCTTTAGTAAAATCACTAAATTTAGAAAGCCTTCAGGACAGAAGACTCAAAAGTAAAGTAGCAATTATACATAAAACACTGAACCATAATCTTCAAATACAAAAACAAAATTTAATAAAATACTCAAAAAGACACAAAGATATAGGCACTTTTCTCGTCCCATATGCTAGGACAAATTTGTACAAAAACTCCTTCTTCCCTAATTCTATTGGAGCATGGAATGGGTTGCCTGAGCTAGCCAGAAAAACCAGTGACTTAGCAGAATTTAAGTCATTGGTTAATATGCATGACTAGATGCATGACGCGTAGGACGTAATCATCTTCTTTTTGAACTAACGTCTGTATTATATAAGATAAGATAGTTGTGCAGGTATATCTCCAGAGGTACAGATGAACAACTCCCACCCCCTTTTTATTTGTTTAGTCCATAGTGTGGTGTTCATTGATAGACAGATGACCACAAGTAAAATACGATGGACGTAGTTACTCTCTAGAGTTCGCGCGAGGGAAGTTTTATTACTTGGTAGCTAATCTTACTTAGGGGCTGATTTCAAGGCACACCTCTAAAGGGGGGTAACCGGACAATCAGTTTGCTTATTTGGAGAAAAATCTCAATCACGTGGCTGGACTACAGGCCACAACTCTTAACGAATGCCAAATTTGCTTACTTGGATATAAATCTCAGCTAGAAAGCTGGACTTAAGATCACACACTTAAACTAGTAACCTTTTGCTACACAGAACACAAACTGCGAGATATCATAGTCCCGGAAGCCAGTAACTAATGATTGTGTAGAACAAAAGTACAAGGCTCAGATGTGTGTATATTAACGTAAAAGACACGACCAGGTCTATCTAAAGCTAAACATCCCCCTACTCCTTATTTTACTTATTTATTCCTGACACTCAATTTATTGATGGATATTGACCATTTTTAAGTCAAATAGGATAAACACAACGAGCTAACAAAGCATCTTGACACTGTCAATCATTGGTACGGTGAAATTACTTTTCCTAACGTCTTAACGTGACTATTACTCCTGCATAAACAGTCTTGATTTGATAACGGTATTCTTAATAACTTGAGAGTGTCAAGTAACTCCTCGTTATTACTGGATTGTTGTTTTTTACTTACGATGCGTATAATCCTAATAAGTAAGGAAGATGTTTGTTACATACTTTGCACAATAAAATAAAACAAAGATGTACATGTGTGTGTGTGTATTTATTGCCTTGTATTATCGAATTATTATATAACGGAAAACCTTAAAATAAAGTTTGAAATCGCATAAAAGAGATTGATCCAAAGCACCGTAATTACATCTAGCTAAAGAATAAATAATATGCTGGAGTGTTATAATAAACACTTGACCAATGTAACTAGTGTACGGGTATAATAGATCTGCATGCTTGACTGACCATGCCAATGTGTTATTTTGTTTTACCTGACCGCTCAACACTATTGCGTATGCCCAAGGAAAACAAAAAAGCGTGATGGCCGACACCATCAACTATTAACGCAACACTGGAATATATGTGTAGGTTCACTACGTCTATGTCTGATTGCACAATCATCTATGACAAGTCGGATTAAGATTTGGCCGTTTCGGGTGTCTAGGGGATTTTGTAGTTTGAGAATCCTCACTTGCACATATAAACTACAAGCACAGCTTTATAATGCAGGCAACAACTATATTTAGATGTAAAATTATGAACAGTTTATTATACAAAGGATAATTAAAAGGTAAAATGCTGTACAATTGCTAGGATGGGATCTAGCGTATTTACATGTAGGAGACTATCATCATTAGATGTGAGAACCAAGGGGTCTGAGTGTCATTAGGCTGGTTGCTTAGCTTTGGTCCAGTGCTGCACTGATGAGACGGGTGTGGCTAGTACTAATGCTGTCTGCTGGTGGGCTGGCGAAGTGGATCCAGGCTCCGGGTGCAGTCCAACGTTGTATGGTTGCAGAGCCAAGCTGCGTCTACCAATCTTTAAGCCAGTGACGAGTCTGTGGCTAGCGTTGTTACTTGGACTCTTGTAAGATGAGTAGGACTGATGTCTGCAGATCTGGTGCCAACAAATCTGTTATCAGCCTTAGGTTGCTAAGATTTCAGGCGGATGTTGCCTATGGATAAAAGCTGCAACGATATGATGTGTACGTCGGTTTAGCCATAACGGTAACACTAGGAGGTAGATGCCTTTTCGTGAAGGACACCTTCAGACTGATGCAGGGAAACTATAAGCTAGTTTCATAACTATCAAAGGGAACTAACAAATGAATATACTGTCCCTTCAAGGGAGATAACAATACTAACGGGGACTCCCATAAAGGGAAATAACAAACAGTAATAAGTGATATATGATTAAGTAATACAAGTGATGTCCACCAGTCACGGTGAATAGCAATTACATACATCTCTTAGATAAATGAGATGAAAGGGAAGGGGAGATCGCCCATGCTCTCACATAAGTAAACATAGAGCATAAGTAAATCCATACTTAGTGATAAGACATGTTTACAGAAATGTCTTAATATTTCCCTGCCAAGGAATTAATCAAGGATAATATATTGAAGGCTCGTGCTGAGTGCTAATATATTAGAGTTACATTAATAATAGTTAAAGAGCTAAATACATATGGTAAAAATTGTTAATAATTTCTAGTCCAGATGGCTTGAACATTTAGCCACAAAAGTCATGATATAAAATATAAGTATACAGTAATCTACTTACATTATCCATAATAAGAATGCACAAATAGGTACACAAATAATGTAGTAATAAATGCACAAATATATATATATATATATATATATATATATATATATATATATATATATATATATATATATATATATATATATATATATATATACATATATATATACATTACCAAGTAAAATGGTTCTCAAGCACTTCGCTAAGTTACATACCACTAATCCAAAGTGAAATAAGGGAATGAAATAGTCTAGAGCTCAAGCAAGAGATGGATATGCTCCCTGTCAGCTCTCCAGCGAGAATGAGATTGTCCATATACACGTGGCGAGGGGGGGGTGAGTGGCGGGGGGGGATAAGTGCAAAGGTGGTCTAGACTATCCGGCGTCTTTTGACAAAGGGATCCCCTTTTGACCGTGACGGCGTTTCCGGGAGATAGACACCGCGCGAAGGCGCGAGTTGAAAGTCAAGGGAGTTCGCCCAGGTGGTCAGAGGATATAAAAGGAAGGGGGGGGTATCAGAGATCTGTCGGATCAAGGGAGATTATACCTTGATAATGGCAGCGTTGCCCGAGGCGTTGAGTTGAATGGGCACTTAGAAGTGACCAGCCGCTTCCGGAAAGGGGGGGGGGGTTACCGGATGTTTGCCGAGATAGATAGAGGGAGTGTACTCTTGTCGAGAGTCTAGTGTGGCACGTGTCAAGGTTGGGATAGCAAAATGTGACATCGATGCCAAAAGGTTGGATAGGAGGAGCCACAGGCGGCAGGGAGAGTGTCCCCCACGAAGCCATCCACACTGTTTTCCTACAGTACAGCTTTCTATTTCTACAGTTGACCAGGCTGTTGCTGAGATGATGACGTGGCTGTTTGACACACAACGAGATATTGTCGAGCACTGTTTTCGCCAACACAGCACGCTGTTTCAGCAGACCCTCCCGACTGACGCTCTCAGATTTATCCTGGGTTAATTGACATTCATCTATGCCAATGTCAATGATGATGGCAGGCGTACAAATGCTTTGTTGATGGTTTTCTTGGCATTTCAATACACTTTGTTATGCGTCGCACTTACAGTTCATGCTTAACTTCTGGATGCAGTTGTTAAGCTTCAAATTTCCCTCGTGAGCACCGGCAGATAGGCAGAGGTCTTTAAGGTCCATAGCAACAGGCTTGAACGCAGACCCAACGTTGTCTTGATCTGTCCAGCTCATTAAGGTACTGGTAACAGGTACAACAGGAAAAAACGCTTCAGGCACATAACAGACTTCAGTTTCTTCATTTGTCTCTTTCCTTTCCATTCGGTACATTATTATTATTATTATAGCTTTTATATAGCGCTACTTTCATGCTTATGGCACTTATGGCATGCTCAGAGCGCTTTGGTCCAATCTCATTTGTGGACCAGTGGGGGGGAGGGGTATCTAGGAGTTGGTTTTCCGTGCTGCCTTTAGGCGTTCAGCAAGCTTCTGATATCGGTAACGAAGTTCCCGCCTTAGCTCTTTAACTAAGAGTTGGTCTACTAGTTTCAAAGATGCCATTGTGATCAAATCTTACCTCCTCTCGTTGAGTCGCCTATAATCCCACTTCGACACCAATGTAATAACTGAAGGGAGGCAACTCAACGAGACATAGATGTTTATTTACAAGCGGACATGACAAACACAAAGAGGCATCTTTATTTCAGCTTTAGACTTGGGCGGAAATCGTTCTCTCCTCTAATGTCAACATCCTTCCTGTCTAGTCACTGAAAGTGCGCACCTACTTTCTGCACTATCTTGGATGGCGGTGTGCATGGCAAGGTTATAACAATAATAAATAAATCTGCACCCCTATTGTTATTGCCTTAATAATTAAAATTTTGTTCAAATTATCAATACATTTATAATATAAATATTATAAATATATCTGGAACAGGGTTCTATTTCGTCTTTTTTAGACTGTCAAGTGTAGGCCCCTATAATGAGGGCTATAAAAGTGGTTTGTTATTTTTTAAACTTATAACAAAACGAAGCTCGTATCAAAATTCTTTTTAAAAAACAAGATTTGAATCAATATTCTATTCAATGAGTTAGTTAATAAATGGAAATATATTTTATGATGATCCATTGATACTTTTACCATTGTGACCTTATATGCAAATGTTTTGTACCAATTAGTGAATCTATAAATGATGCCTGAGTTATCAATGAAGAAGTCCATGACCTTTTTTAAAAAAGAAATCTACTTTCCCTGAAGTTTTTCATTGAAAAGTGGTGTAATTTTTTAAAAATCTGCTTGCATATATAATTTTAAAAACTAGATGGTTCACTTTCGGAAAAGAAAAAAGTAGCCACTGCATCAAAACTTTAAATGATTCAAAATATCATGATGTCCAATTTTCAATTTCTCTTCTAGTTTCTGAGACGGATAGACAGGTCACACAAAACTAATAGCGTCTTTTTCCCTTTCGGGGGACTCTAAAAACTGGTTAAAATATGATAATTAGATATTGTAAATATTTTTACATCAGTAATTAATTTTGTAATTAAATTGTGTGTATCGGTCGAGTGAGTGGGAGGGGTGTCTGTACTGTCGTGTCTAGAACGATGTTTTAAATAATGAAGTGAAAGACAATAAAGAACTACAAAGGCTCCTCAAGAGTCGCTTTATATAACAACATACGTAGAGCTCATGGATGACCTTGAAATATAAGTGCTTTATAAAATCTGCACGTATATTGTGATAACAGCTCATGCAGGTAGCTGGTAGGTTATCATTTCTTATCATATCAGCATCAGTTGTGTAGGATGCAGCGTAATAGCTTTGGATAAAGGAGTGTGCGAGCACTGTGGAATTGGCTTTTGTTCATGCATTTTTTTTTACGACGATTCTCACAACTGATAAGTTCTTGACACCATTAGGATTTTCATTTCACTGATTCCATTGAGGTTTTTTTTTAGCTTTTAATTATCAGTGAGGTATTCTAGTCAAGAAATTAGCCTTTTGAGTTACATAAGAAGTTGCAAAGGGAAAAGATCGTCTCTCAGGACGTAAATGCCACAGGTAGATTCTAGTCAATCCTAGAATGAATACATGTACTCAATACTTACCCTTACATAAAATACTTTCATTCTGTACTTACAACACTTATATAGTATACTTACTGGTAGACAATCATAATATGCTTGCATATAATAGACCTACTTACATTCAGGGCCTGATTTAAAGGAGGGTAGGCAGGGATACAGCCCCACAAGAAGGGGGCCACCACAAAAGAGATATAAATCTATTGGAATTTCGACGAATCTTTTAACACTAAGACTTTAAATCTTACGTCGGGTGGAAACAATGTCACGTGATTAAGAAGCGTCTGTTGGTAGCATGCTCGGAAATATGTAAATACGGGTACAGATCCGGATTTACGACAGTGCGTCTACCAATGGCCTTACCTTCAACAAATTCAAACCTATGCACTTTTTAACACTAAAATATGCATAATAAATATTTGTTGAATAAAGGAAATCAAGTTTCAAGTTATAAGTACTCTCTTTCTTTTTTCGTAAATATGCGATGCTTTTAGATCGATGTATTTGTTATTCATATGTGAGCAGGTCAGGGTGGCGCTACTGAGTGAGGCCTTTTTGTTATCTGCTGCTCAACATTAATTCATTTATAACAGTAGGCAGGTGGTAGCTCTACTGGGTGGGCCCAATCTGTGCAACTCGGTCTGCGACCAAGGGGCTAGAGTCGCCTAAGCAACCATACAGCACAATCAAACTAAACTAAACTAAACTAGCTTACTAAAAATAAAATAACAAACTGAAATTATAAAAGGAACTTATATATACTTTATTTACATGAAACCAAAACAACAGTAATAAAACTAACTGATTGATCAACCCTACCGAACTGAACCTAACAAATAAAGCAGCTATTTGGCAGGACTACAACAGTAAGCTACTAGTAGCAGCAATAATTACTACGGCAGCTATGGCAGTAATAACTGCGGCAGACAGTTAGGCAGTAATAACTGCGGCAGACAGTTAGGCAGTAATAACTGCGGCAGACAGTTAGGCAGGAATTATAGCCTGCAATTAAAATACATAAAACAAAAGGAATAATTATTCATAATATAACAAAATAATAATGAACTAGACCTAGTCTAGCACATACGCATACCTAAATGCATGAGGTAAATACTATTACCTTCATTTAGCTAATAAAAAGTCATACATTATTATTATTATGATACCTACTTAAAAGCTTACGCCACAACACATGTTGGGCCAGATAATAATAAACATAAATCTAGATTTGGCTTAACAAAGCCGCCATCATGGAGCGTTGAGTAGGACGCAGCCATCTTCTACATTAAAAATTAAAATCGGCAACATGCCAACTTGTTAGAACCGTTATCCTAACAATATTATAATATTAATAAAAATACTTTTAGAAGACATAAAATAATAAAATATTTACAAATAGACAAACAATAGAAAAACAATAAGGGGATCATTAAGGATGGCTAAAAGGGGTGACGCTACTCAAGTCTACGGAACTTCCGGTTCCATCAGAGGTAATCATGGCTAATTAACTAGCCAGTTATGCCACTACACTAACCAGTCTGCATCTAGACTATAGCAATAGATGTAGATCTAGAAACAATTAATACAAATACGAACTAAAGGAAGTAAAAATAAAAACATTTTCTAATTTACAGGCGGTCCCAGCTGAAATTATACAACACACAATTAACTTTATACAGGCACCAATGTCAGCACTGACCACTGGTCAAGACAAAAGAGAGCTCAACGTGGTTCCGGTGCTAGCTATAACTGGTCAGAGCGAACATATCGGAGAGCATGAAATCACGCTAAATATCTAAAACTAAACTGGACTACCGATTTCCCTAATTTGTACCTAGCAAATTACTAAAGACACGGACTACACAACCTTATATACCAAATTAAACAGCATTAAAAAGAGAATCTTAAAATTTAAATCCTACATAAAATACAAAAAGGAAGATAAAAAGTTATTTCTATTCTAAACTCATATGGGGGCTCTATACCGTTTACAGACCTGCACATAAACTGATATTAAAAAACAACAACCAATCCAACGCTAATGCCAAAGACAAAAATAAGCAGAACTAACCAGGGACAAAAAAATAGGAAATAACATCCACAGCTCTAAGGCTAGTTAACTATTTTAAAAAACTACTTTTCCTCTACGAGTAAAACACAAATAACAGAAAAAGACTAAAACTAGCAGAAAGTTATAAATAGCGGAAACTACAAAATACTCAGCACTGAACTATAAAAATTAAAAAGGACACTAAATTACAAACATCATAGCCCTGGCCTATATAAATAAAATAAATTAGATAAAATTAGGTCAAAAATTAGATCTAGGAGCGCCAGCTCACACATAGGTGGATCTTTAGTCAAGCTTTCCAAAGGGGCCTCCATAAAAATGATCTTGCCCCGCGGCCTCCACATACTTAAATCCGGCCCTGCTTACTGTTTACACTAAAATAATTTGGGGGCATGTTGACTGAGTGGTAGAACCAAGAGTCTTGGGCTTTTGAATCTAGGGATTTTCAGAATGTCACTGAGTCCATCCACCATTGATATTAAATTGGGTATATAATGTTGTATTACTTGTATATTTAGTTATTGAACGTATACGCGCTGCTGTATTTTGTATTGAAACGCTTCTGAAAGTTGGTGGGGACCCACTGGATTATGTCATTACATTTGTGACTTCTCTAACCCTATCACGCCATGATGCCACCTTTGAGCATCGCCATGATATCATCGTTACAATAGCAACTAGGGGATGTGTCAGTCAGCACTCTGATATTTACTTCAGACAAAATGAGGTCATGAACTATGAGTAGGAAACGCAACAACTATATTTGTCTCTGACATATGCAAACAATAGAGATAAAGGCCAGACTCAGCCATGTGATACACATTAGATGTCACATTGTCTTCTCGCCAAACTGTTGGGGGATAGAGTTGATCAGATTAACACTATCACTTTACAACAGATAGTAACGGTTGAGATTTATTGTTGACTGACATTCTTTGATTATCTTATTTAAAAGTAAGTTGTTTATTTGATTCATATATGTTTATTTGATTCATATATGTTTATTTGATTCATATATGTTTATTTGATTCGTATATTCATTTAAAGTTTTAATTTAAACTAATGACATGGTATTTTTTCTATTAAATATGCTTTGTAGGTCTAACTCAGAGCCAGCCTTACAAATTGCGGGGCCCAATTTAATGGATACTTTTGCTTTTGTTTTACAATAACAACTTAATTAGATCATTCTACCAACATTTGTTATACAACATGCATAGGAAGCATCTCAACACGCAATAGGTGCCAGTGAGCTAAATGCATTACGCATACCAATATACCAATCGTACGAATGACCTACACTCAATGTTTTAACCCTTGAAGTCCCACATCTTCAAAAGCCTGTGACAAGAGCCTTGACTGATAGTGATATGCTTTGGAGAAATTGGCCGACAGTGTATAGGGTCGGCCCTGGTCTTTTTATATTATTACTAAAAAAATAAATTATGTCCTTCATTTTGGGTGGCAGAGAGTAGGGTGAGATAAAAGACGAGAAGAGTAAGAGTATTAAAGAGGCAGACATACAGACAGACAGACTGGCTAGTTAATGAGTCTTGTTTACTCCATGTTTAGAAAGGAGAAAAATGAAGTGATTGTATGTAGGTGTGTTTTTGAGACAGTGTGACTTTATTGAGACACCATTTGAAAAGATGGACAATCAAACATTTACTTGTTAAATCTAAAAATCTTACCACTTTATTATTGTGCATATTTCTAAACGTCTCAGCTTCGTGTTTAGTTTTGTTTTGCTAGAAAAAAAAAACCCAGTGACAATAACAAAATTGTTTCTTTCTGTTTTTTTACAAACTCTATTACAACTTTTCAAATAATTATTAATGAACCAGAAATTAAAAACTAATTATATTTCGTTTCATTAGAAATATCTCTAATGAGTCACTAAATACAACCATGTAGTCCATGACTCAATGACTTCAACTCAATGGGGAGAGATGACGTATATACAAAATACATTATTTCACCAACAAACAAACAACAACAACAACAACAAACAACAAACAACAACAAACAACAACAACAACAAACAACAACAACAACAAACAACAACAACAACAACAAAATGAATGTATTACTTTGGATCTCAAATATATTGATGATATTTTAAGAGACGCAATTCTAGGAATCTAAACTTGATTTATTCTAAATGTATGTCGTTATTTTATCTACACTTTTGGTTGTCTGCAGGTGTCAGCAATTGAAAACACATTAGCTGAGTCTTAAAGTAAAATAAAATAGTCAAGACCATTCAACGTGACCTAGAATCAGCACAACCAATTATTACCTTGCTATACTAACATGGGGGCAGGCGACGGCTCTGGCGAAGGTTCTGGAAAAGGGAAGCTGTGTCCAGGGATCATTTGGTCTTTCTGCTGGTTTGTTCTTCTAATCATCATAGGCTGGCCCCTGGCATTTTTCATTGCTTGGTTGTACATCTTTCTCTTGCCCTTCAGCGCCTGCATTGACCCGGTCAAGAACGTGTGTGAGTCCATTCTGAAGATTGTCCAGCTTCCCTACACATGCGCTGAAGGAATCACCGACATGAAGCCAGTTTGTAAATAATTGTTCACTGAAGATGTGAAAGAACAGTTTGACTGGAACATTTCTTGCTCTGTTAATATCTTTGTGTCATCATTGCAGCACTGGGCGTGTCTGATTTGATATTTGTATGAGAACTTTCGACCACGCCTCATTCCCAAATTTAGTTTTAATTAAATTATTTGAATCTCTATGTCAAACCAAAATCTTAGCCCAAAGCTAAGGAAGACATGACAAGAGACCAAAATCTTAGCCCAAAGCAAAGGAAGACATGACAAGAAACCAAAATCACAGCCCAAAGCAAAATAAGACATGACAAGAGACCAAAATAATCTATTTAAAAAAATTTCATTTCTTATTTTTGCTCAACACAATGGACCTCATTCACCTATCGTAAACAAACAACATTTAGTCACGTGATAATACTGATAAAACAATGAAATAAAAAAACTGTCACGTGACAGCCTGTGCGTATTACGTAATTTGTATAAGGAGATAGAGAACCAGGTGGCTAAATGCTGTTTGTTTACGATTGATAAATGAGGTCCATTGGAACTGTATTTCTAAAGACAAAGTACATACGACACATGTATGTACACACTTTCTAGCGTTCTATATAAATGTTTATGTCTCGTCATTGTTATTTGATATTCCCTTGAATGATATTTACTCTCACCTGTAACATGTTCTCCTTTAGTATACATTCTTCTCTTCATACTTATTGAATTAGTGTCTCGGTGACTCAGTGTCTTGGTAACTCAGTATCATGGTGACTCTATGTCTTGGGGACTCAGTGTCTCGGTGACTCAGTGTCTTGGTAACTCAGTGTCTTGGTGACTCTATGTCTTGGTGACTAAGATTGTTTCCTAGACTAGTTCATATTCATACAACTTTAGCATTGACATTTTCAGATTAATTATACATTATTCTAAAATGATTTTGAGCAATTGTATGTTTTATTACCATATTGAGATTATACAAATGATTGTGAGATTGATTGTTAGAATCATAAAAAAAACATGTAAGATGGATTGTAAGTCATTCAGTCAATCAGTAAAATGACTAAATTTAAAACTAAAACATTGTTAACATTAAAAATAAATCTTTTTCGATGATGTGGTTATACTATTCATTGAAAACAAGATTATGAATTTAAATATTTACAATCAAATAATCGTCATTACTAATTGTTCAAGTGCATTACCTCAAAAATATCTGAGATTGTAGAATTATTTTTTTTTTCTAAATTAAGAGATAAAGATAAATAGAGATAGAGAAATAATAAGATAGAGAATTACATAAATAAAGAAAAAGAAAATGCGGATATATAAAGAGTGGAAGAACGAGAGAGATATGATATATTGAGATAGCCAAAACGAAAATAGAAATATTGACTGATAAATAGAGAAATAGAAATATTGAGATAATGAAATAGAGAAAGAGACATTTGAGAGTAAGGATATTTAGACAGATAAATAGAGAAAGAAAAAAATATATATTGTTACGAATCTCACTATCCAGGCTATCTTTGCAAACTGCACCATACACCACCAACTTAAAGAACTTGACAACTCAGGGCTCCAGAGTAACGTAACACTTTAGTTGAATAAATAACAGCCAATACTGTCAATACTGTACAATTGGCAGCACGTACACTGTACAAATATCTCGCCGATAACACCGTACCGCCGTATCAACTCTTGCACTTGCCTCTCCGTCTCGTTCCGTGCTTGCATTGGGTTCAACAGTTCCGGACTGACTTCACACACTAGGCTCGTTGTGTCGGACTCGATCACAGACCAAGATCAAGACGCCAGTCGTCTCAACTGTACTTGACAGTACTCCACACTGAACCGTCGTAATGCTCCGTACAGAACCACACCGCTGGACTGTGCTGTAGTCGACCGGACTGTCGTGAACCGGGCTCTGAACCGTCTTGACTGGACACCTCCGCTCTTTATATAGGGTCCCTGCTGGCCTTCTAGAACCGGACGGAACATCGCTCGACGTTTCTAGCTTCGTCACATGACTACATCTCTCGTGACGCCCCTGAGCTCTGTTCACGACGGCGATCCTTCCCGAACCGTCCTGTTGACACTCGACTCGGCTGACCGTGGTAACTCGTCACGGTTGACCGCTCGTCTAGCGCTGGCCTCTGGCCTGGGGCGATTTGCGTCGGCTGACTACACTCACACCACTACCCCCATCTGTGCCACCACCAGGCTTATAACAATATATACCGAGAGAGAGAGAGAGAGAGAGAGAGAGAGAGAGAGCATGCTATAAAAACAAATTCATTATTACAATTATAAAAAGTCTTAATTCTAACCTATAGAGTTGCACTTTGTTCCGGAGACCTCTAAGAGAACTTGTAGACATTAATAAATAAATAAGAAACTAGTAACATTCTGCCTGGTCGTGCGGTTTGCGCGCTGGACTGTCGTTCATATTTATTGATGGTCCAGGGTTCAAACCCTGCCCGCTCCAATCCAGGTGCCAGTGTCGCATCTTGAGAGAATAAACACCAATCCACTCAATACATAGCATGACTCACGTGATCCACTCAATCCATAACATTGGTCACGTGATTCACTTAATACATAGCATAGGTCACGTGACCCACTCAGTATATAGCATGGGTCACGTGATCCACTTAATACATAGCACGGGTCACGTGATCCACTAAATACAAAGCACGGGTTACGTGTTCCACTCAATACATAGCATGGGTGACGTGACCCACTCAATACATAAGAAGGGTCACGTGATCCACTCAATACATAGCATGGGTCACGTGATTCACTTAATACATAGCACGGGTCACGTGATTCACTCAATACATAGGACGGGTCACGTGATAATCAAAAGATCGTTGTAAGCGAAACCTGAAGCACATTGTTTAAGTGAGTCACTGTTAGTTGACCAGACGTTGGCTTGTCTAAAAGAGCTTTAAAGGACATGAATCACTGTTGCATTCATTAAACAAACATAAACACATTATGACTTGATGGATTGAATATTTCAATCAGTAGCTAATGGCCGTAACTTACTGCAGTCAGTGGTTGTGGCTAACCGTTTATACAGCAAGAAAAAGTGAGTTTCTTAAATATACACATTCTTTGAATACCCTCTATTTATCGGCTGGAGTTTCAAGTTTAAATACTTCATTATGGAAATAGTTCTAGTCAACTTATTGGTTTGATGTTATAGTATAATCTTGTCAGTAAAAATTAGCGAGAGCTTGGAATCCAAATGGCAACTTTGATATAAAAAACGATTTAGTGCAGAATTTTAAAAAAATCATTTTCTTTCATCACTTTCAGAATAAATAATATTGCGGAAAAAAATACATAAAACTACAGAATCACATTTCTATCATAGTGTACAAGTTGAAAGTTCAGAGTTCAAGTAGTAAAGTTGAAAAATGGAAGCCCACGTGACTAGATGACACCGCAGTTTCGCAGTGTCTAAATCTTTTTGTTTTTTAATCATTACTGTTTCTCCTATACAACTTTGTTAGCCAACCATCTTGTGATGACTTCCTCTTGATTGCCTCTCCCGGCATGACTCGTTGCGTCACTTCCTCCCTCACCATCTCATCATTGCTGCAAACGTCTTCCTCTTCTTTATACTTGACTCTCTCCTGAAGGTCAGTAAGCTTGTCCAGAATCTGACCTTGCGTAGCGGCTAGCATTGCTATAAGGGACTGGGTCTGACTGACCTGCTGACTCAGCTCCGTCAAGCCCACAGAAGTCTCCTCCACCCTGCACCGGGCCACCCTGGTGGACCTTACAGCACGGATGGCGTTGCTAAGTCTCCAAGAAAAGTAGGTCAGGTTGATCTTATTACGTTTCGTCTGCTCCCTCTCAAATGCCTTCTTGCAAATGTACACCTTGATGGAGAACTTGATGACGTCTGCGGCGATGTTCTTCCGCTTCCGTTCCAAATGAATCATGGACAGGTAGTTGTACACGTGGCGCTCAGTGCAGTTTTGTTCCATTTTCTTGGCCACTACTGCCACCAGCAGCGCCGTGGAGGCCAGCCCCATCAGGCCCGTCACGACAGAGACAAACCTGCCGCAGTGTGTCTTGGGCGTCAGGTCTCCGTAGCCGACGGTAAGGAAAGTGATGGCGGAGAGCCACATCGACTCTGTCAAGCTGTGGGCCTCGTTGAGCTCCGTGTAGTACAGCTCACAGGTCCGCATGGCCCACACGCTGATGGAAAACATTGATATCATGGTGCAGGCGATGACCTTGCCTGGGTGCTCACTCATAGCGGCCTTGAAGACGAAGATGAGGTCGATTTTCACGTGACTGACGGCCGAGATGGTCTGAGTGGACTTGTCGGTCAGCAGGGATGAGTGGACCACCAGGAAACGACCTGAAATAATATTAGAGTACAAAGTAGACGAACCTTTCATGTCCTCAGAAATCTCTACTAAAATTTGCTTATTATCAAATATTTCACTACGTCATTTTGTTTCAGGTTACTTTTATTAGAAGCAGCAAATGAAACAAACATCGCTGACAAGCAAACAAGCCAAACTTTTAAAATTAGACCCATAAACACATAAACACATTGATAAACTTTTCCAATCTTCCTGCCTTACTTCTGCTAAAACTTAAAACCTAGACCTGTGTTTTTCAAGTTTTAGTTTAAGGTGTATAAGACTTTTTGTAGAAAATGTTTGTTTGATTAATGAATAGTATTTAACAAGATTCTCTAATATATTTTTTTTATACTTATAAGTGAGAAGATCTAGTTTGCTC
Source organism: Biomphalaria sudanica (assembly GCA_036873155.1). Lineage (NCBI taxonomy): Eukaryota > Metazoa > Mollusca > Gastropoda > Planorbidae > Biomphalaria > Biomphalaria sudanica. The sequence continues at coordinate 1,111,841 of JAZGLO010000284.1, forward strand.
TTCAAAATAAGCCTTTAGAAAAATTCGCCATTTTGTAATCTACAAGAAACTGTGTGTGTGCTCGTGTAAAAAAAAAGAATATGTAATATGTAAGAGAAACAAAATGTGTGATCATGTAGGAGAAACAAAATGTGTGATCATGTAAGAGAAACAAAATGTGTGATCATGTAGGAGAAACAAAATGTGTGATCATGTAGGAGAAACATAATGTGTGATCATGTAAGAGAAACAAAATGTGTGATCATGTAGGAGAAACATAATGTGTGATCATGTAGGAGAAACAAAATGTGTGATCATGTAAGAGAAACAAAATGTGTGATCATGTAGGAGAAACATAATGTGTGATCATGTAAGAGAAACAAAATGTGTGATCATGTAGGAGAAACATAATGTGTGATCATGTAGGAGAAACATAATGTGTGATCATGTAAGAGAAACAAAATGTGTGATCTTGTAGGAGAAACATAATGTGTGATCATGTAGGAGAAACAAAATGTGTGATCATGTAGGAGAAACAAAATGTGTGATCATGTAGGAGAAACAAAATGTGTGATCATGTAGGAGAAACATAATGTGTGATCATGTAGGAGAAACAAAATGTGTGATCATGTAGGAGAAACAAAATGTGTGATCATGTAGGAGAAACAAAATGTGTGATCATGTAGGAGAAACAAAATGTGTGATCATGTAGGAGAAACAAAATGTGTGATCATGTAGGAGAAACAAAATGTGTGATCATGTAGGAGAAACAAAATGTGTGATCATGTAGGAGAAACAAAATGTGTGATCATGTAGGAGAAACATAATGTGTGATCATGTAGGAGAAACAAAATGTGTGATCATGTAGGAGAAACAAAATGTGTGATCATGTAGGAGAAACAAAATGTGTGATCCTGTAGGAGAAACAAAATGTGTGATCATGTAGGAGAAACAAAATGTGTGATCATGTAGGAGAAACAAAATGTGTGATCCTGTAAGAGAAACATAATGTGTGATCATGTAGGAGAAACATAATGTGTGATCATGTAAGAGAAACAAAATGTGTGATCATGTAGGAGAAACAAAATGTGTGATCATGTAGGAGAAACAAAATGTGTGATCCTGTAAGAGAAACAAAATGTGTGATCATGTAAGAGAAACATAATGTGTGATCATGTAGGAGAAACAAAATGTGTGATCATGTAAGAGAAACATAATGTGTGATCATGTAGGAGAAACATAATGTGTGATCATGTAAGAGAAACATAATGTGTGATCATGTAAGAGAAACATAATGTGTGATCATGTAAGAGAAACATAATGTGTGATCATGTAGGAGAAACATAATGTGTGATCATGTAAGAGAAACATAATGTGTGATCATGTAGGAGAAACATAATGTGTGATCATGTAAGAGAAACAAAATGTGTGATCATGTAAGAGAAACATAATGTGTGATCATGTAAGAGAAACATAATGTGTGATCATGTAAGAGAAACATAATGTGTGATCATGTAAGAGAAACATAATGTGTGATCATGTAAGAGAAACATAATGTGTGATCATGTAAGAGAAACATAATGTGTGATCATGTAAGAGAAACATAATGTGTGATCATGTAGGAGAAACATAATGTGTGATCATGTAAGAGAAACATAATGTGTGATCATGTAGGAGAAACATAATGTGTGATCATGTAAGAGAAACAAAATGTGTGATCATGTAGGAGAAACATAATGTGTGATCATGTAAGAGAAACAAAATGTGTGATCATGTAGGAGAAACAAAATGTGTGATCATGTAGGAGAAACAAAATGTGTGATCCTGTAGGAGAAACAAAATGTGTGATCATGTAGGAGAAACAAAATGTGTGATCATGTAGGAGAAACAAAATGTGTGATCCTGTAAGAGAAACATAATGTGTGATCATGTAGGAGAAACATAATGTGTGATCATGTAAGAGAAACAAAATGTGTGATCATGTAGGAGAAACAAAATGTGTGATCATGTAGGAGAAACAAAATGTGTGATCCTGTAAGAGAAACAAAATGTGTGATCATGTAAGAGAAACATAATGTGTGATCATGTAGGAGAAACAAAATGTGTGATCATGTAAGAGAAACATAATGTGTGATCATGTAGGAGAAACATAATGTGTGATCATGTAAGAGAAACATAATGTGTGATCATGTAAGAGAAACATAATGTGTGATCATGTAAGAGAAACATAATGTGTGATCATGTAGGAGAAACATAATGTGTGACCATGTAAGAGAAACATAATGTGTGATCATGTAGGAGAAACATAATGTGTGATCATGTAAGAGAAACAAAATGTGTGATCATGTAAGAGAAACATAATGTGTGATCATGTAAGAGAAACATAATGTGTGATCATGTAAGAGAAACATAATGTGTGATCATGTAAGAGAAACATAATGTGTGATCATGTAAGAGAAACATAATGTGTGATCATGTAAGAGAAACATAATGTGTGATCATGTAAGAGAAACATAATGTGTGATCATGTAGGAGAAACATAATGTGTGATCATGTAAGAGAAACATAATGTGTGATCATGTAGGAGAAACATAATGTGTGATCATGTAAGAGAAACAAAATGTGTGATCATGTAGGAGAAACATAATGTGTGATCATGTAAGAGAAACAAAATGTGTGATCATGTAGGAGAAACATAATGTGTGATCATGTAAGAGAAACATAATGTGTGATCATGTAGGAGAAACATAATGTGTGATCATGTAAGAGAAACAAAATGTGTGATCATGTAGGAGAAACAAAATGTGTGATCATGTAGGAGAAACAAAATGTGTGATCCTGTAAGAGAAACAAAATGTGTGATCATGTAGGAGAAACATAATGTGTGATCATGTAGGAGAAACAAAATGTGTGATCATGTAGGAGAAACATAATGTGTGATCATGTAAGAGAAACATAATGTGTGATCATGTAGGAGAAACAAAATGTGTGATCATGTAAGAGAAACAAAATGTGTGATCATGTAAGAGAAACATAATGTGTGATCATGTAGGAGAAACATAATGTGTGATCATGTAAGAGAAACATAATGTGTGATCATGTAGGAGAAACAAAATGTGTGATCATGTAGGAGAAACATAATGTGTGATCATGTAGGAGAAACATAATGTGTGATCATGTAAGAGAAACAAAATGTGTGATCATGTAGGAGAAACAAAATGTGTGATCATGTAAGAGAAACATAATGTGTGATCATGTAGGAGAAGCGACTACCAAAGTATTTCATTTAGTCTCCGTAAATACGACCTTTTACCTATTAGGAGAACAAGTCAATTGAGTAAAACGGTCATTCAACTTTTTTTGTGTGTTTAGATTACTTCCCTGTGAATACAACTTTTATGACGACAGTTTCAAGAACAAAAGAACACTTGACCTACCGACGAGGTACAGTCTGAACATCATCAGTACGGATAAGATGCCGTCCAGATGGACTCGGTCCTGGGTGTGACCGTCTATTGTAGCCATGTAGATCCTGGTGTCCCCAGGGAAGGGATGTATGGCACACACCAGGAGCTCGATCAGTAAGCAGAACCAGGTGGAGGATGACGTCACAGCTGCATTAGAACACGTTGAACAATGTGTTACTTCTGTTCTGCCATAAGCCGGAAGTGTGGGGTGGGCGTTCATAAAATAAATCTATAGTATTCTTAGAGAAGTATCTTTAGAATGAAACTCTGAGCTTTACAACCAAAGCCTATAGTTTGGAAGGACTTAGACAAAAATCAAAATGTAAAAATCCTTTAAAAAACCAAAGCTTATCTAAGGGGAAGATCTTGCGCTTACAACAATATCTCTCAATAATGTAGAAGTTAGCTCCCTTATTCGAAATAAAATAAAATAATTAATTACTAAAAACACATTGATAAACTATTCCAATCTTCCTGCCTTACTTCTGCTAAAACTTAAAACCTAGACCTGTGTTTTTCAAGTTTTAGTTTAATGTGTATAAGACTGACTGATTAATTTTTTACTTGATGATGTTTTGATATGTTTAATAAATAATTGTTTTAAAAAGTTTTAACTTTATCCGAGGATTGTGAGAGAAAAAATTGTTTAATTATCTAAAGGAACAAAACCCGACATATTTAGCGATATCTGTAAGTACTTATTATAACAAATCATAACCAATAATTAAGCGATTAATTTTTAAATGTTTATATTGATTCATGTATTGACTAATTAATTATTGCTCAGTTTCTACTTGATCAGAGAAGGGGTGTGTAGGAGATATAATGTGTTTAAACTTTTTACCAGACAGAGTTGATATCAGCTTTGTAATGATTAAAAAATCATAGTATTTTAATAATTGCCCCCTTTGAAAAAAAATTCTTTTCATCCAATCGCAAAAAGATTTTTTTTACAAAGCTCATATCTTATATTAACTCATTGAGGATACAAGGAGTGTGGTTGATATCTACTTGTGATCACAACTTCCTCACCTAAAGGGTCATCTACTTTAGCATCCAACATCTTTATCTCCGCCCCTGTATGGTAATACAGACATATACCAATCAACAGGATGGCTGTACTGATGGACACAAACAGCTTCAACATAATGGACACCATAGTTCCTTTCTCTGGTCAAACAAGAGTGGACAGAGTTCATAACTACATGAGGTTATGGTAATGTACTAGTAAGGTGAGGTAGTGCTCTAGTCTACAAGTAAATTACATATAACTCTATAGGTATGATAATATGCAGTATAGGCTAGAGGTAGACAAGTGACAATAGACTAATCAGTAAGTTCGAATCATGTTTTGTTTAGGACAGTACAACTTGAAGCAGATTGCTATCAGGTAGAGGCAGTATCTGATGCGTGCATTAATATCTGGCCTCCTTTAGTCAAAGAAATAAGATAAATGCATGGGCATCAGCTATGGTCGGAACCATGTCGCCCATACAGCAGTCCCTCCCTATTCACGCAGCTGATATGTCCTAAAGAAGGGTAGATGAAGATACCATTTGGAATCAGCGGCGTTGTAAATTCTGCCAGGGTGGAATAATGTGTACTGCAAGCTGTCAAAGGGTTACCAGCTCCTGACATTACCTCAGGGTTGACTACCACAGACTTTCCCATGTTTGGATTCGACCATTTGGTAACAGAAGTTTGGAAATAAAGTTTTCTTTCTGCTAGCAAGCCCCTCCTGTCCAAAGCCTACGGGTTTGGGCGTCAGTTGTTCACTTTCGCCCCTTATTCTGTCAGTTCCACCGGACCCAATATTTGAGCAAATCAAGAAGACCAAGAGATGGATTGGTTGTCAGTGGTTATTTGGAGCCATTTTATAGGGAGTAGGCTGCTTATATTCTGGCAATATCTATAAACGTCCATTAAATAGCTTTTGTTTTTATTTTGCTTATGATTGCTTCATAAGTCTGTGTTTCTTACTAAGTATCTACATTTGTGGCACTTGAAATGAAGTAATTTGTGTATTGTGGGTCAGTGTAACCTACCTGCAGTGTCCAGGTAATAGAGTTCGTTTTCTACCACCATCAAGACAATGCCCATTACAGCCACAGACAGTGTCAGGTCTACTAGCCATTTCCTTCTCTGTAATCACAGAATTACACTTACAGAAAATAAGCATTGCATGACACAACATAAAAGATCGATAAACATTCAGCACAAAAAATACGGGGAGTTGGGGTCTGTGTGATATGACAACGAGCTATTGGTCTGCACTGCCCACAGGTGTCGACATCGCAGGTCAGTGTTCAGACCTTCTATGGCGTTTGTTCTCGATCAACTCGATACAGGTTTTAAAAAGAAAATACCTGAAACAAGATATATGAAACTACACATTTACAGTACTTTCTTTGACGAGTCTTTTACTCAAGATCTGTGTATTTTTAGGTCTAGCTTATTTCAAGTACCCTGCATTACCCGACATTTTCCGATGCTTGGTATGTAATAGCAAACAGCACCTACCTAAATAAAAGGTAGGGGCCTATATAGAAATCAAATACCTATGTATATATATATATATCTATATTGTAGTATATATAGGTCTATGAAATGGGTAGCGGAAAGAGTCGGAAATGGATCCACGGCCCCAGCGGACGTGGTCATTTTTACCGATTCAATCTCTGCCCTCGATGCCTTGAAGGGCAGCTTGCAGGCGTCGGGAAGGTGGAAGCACTCCTCCCGGTGGTGGAGCGATTTATACAGCTCAATGTAAATAGTTTTATACAGTGGGTTCCATCCCGTTGCGGTCTGGTCAGTCATCAGAGGGCTGACTTTTTAGCGAAGGCCACGGCTGCAACGTGCACCCAATATGATGAACCGTGCACTCACACAAGTGTACGATCCCTTAACCGACAACCGTTTGTTGGCACATTGGTACGACGGTTGGGACGCTTCCGACAATGGCCGAGAGCTACACAGGCAGATGAGTATACCAGACAGAAAGGACGCAAGATGGGAGCTCTGCGTGCGAAATAGGCAGACCTAGCCCAGTTCCGAGTCGGACACTGTCCAATAGGCACGTACTTTAGACGGTGGACACACCGTGCCGCCACTGCGTCGAGGACGACGAGACAATAGAGCACATTCTTTATGAATGCCGAGCTCTGCATGAGGGACTATCGGGACAAGGAATTGAGAGAGAGAGAGTACTGGTCCATGTGCGGCAAAAAGCCTGTCCTAGTACGGGGATAAGGCGACCTTAAAACTCACTGCTCGCTTCCTTTTCCGTGCTCTAAGGGAGTAATCTCAGCATGGTTCATTACTAATTGGGTTTCTGATTCGGTGGTGACACAGATGGAGGTAGTGGTGTGTGTAGACAGCCAATGCAAATCGTCCCAGGCCATCGCTAGATGAGCGGTCAACCGTGACATGTTACAACGGTCAGCCAAGATAGTTCAGCGGTGTGGTTCTGTTCGGCGCATTACGACGGTTCAGTGCGGAGAACTGTCAAATACAGTCAAGACACCTCGCTAGTACGAGACGGCGTCTTGATCTTGGTCTGCGATCGAGTCCGACACAACGAGCCCAGTGTGTTAAGTCAGTCCTGAACTGTTGAACCCAATGCAAGCACGGAACGAGACGGAGAGGCCGGTGCAAGAGTTGATACGTCGGTACGGTTGTCCACGAAGAAATATTTGTAAGGTATATGTTACGTGTTGCCAATTGTACAGTATTGGCTGTGATATATTGGACATAAATTAAGCTATTACGTTACTTTCGAGCCCTGAGTTGTCAAGTTCTTTAAGTTGGTGGTGTCGTGTGGTGCAGTTTGTAGAGAGCTTGGATAGTGAGATTCGTTACCAATTTTTTTTTTCTAAGCATTTCCCTTGATGGAAAGCTAAACGATAACAAGCAAAAGAAAAAAGATTTCTATAAAAAATCAACAACAAAGGTTACTTAAGGGAAAGAACCGCGTATTACTGCCATTTATCTGAAAATGGCAGGGTTTACTTCCCGTTCTGACATATAAAACGAAATTCAGTAATGAGTACTAATTGATTAATTAATTGTTTAATATTAACATTGGATCGTATATTGTCATTGACTATAAATAATTTCTGCCAAATTTCAACTTGACCCGAGAATGGGAAGTGGAAGTATAAACGTGTCAAAACGTTCTAAGGGGATTAAATCCATATGTACATCCACATCTCTCATTCCCATCATTTCGATATCAAATAACATAATTAACCATCAATAATATCACGTGATTAATTTGAATTGTGAATAATTTTATATCCACCCACTCAATCTGTGGTATTTTATTTGTGTTATGGCGACATGTCGCTTTTGCAACTTCTTGTGTGACTAAAGAGCCCAATTTTCAATACAATTCTTGGTCACAGGTTGGGCATCTGTAATCACCAGGCGACGTTGCACTCAATAATGTTTAAATAATAATGATGTTTGTTCTATTCATCAATGTCTACTAATTTGACTTTCTTCTTTTGCTTTCCACCATTTCAATACTTGTTTTCTCATTGGGCTTACTTAATGCTCTCCCTTTTCTCAGAATAATTCTAAAGCTAGTCTTCGAGTCCACAGATTAAGGAGGAAGGCACAATATCACACGCAGTCCTGGCTGTAATCTACATATTTTGTCAAAACACCAACATATAGGCCGACTGCATTATCTCCCATTGTCCATTTTCATGCATGACTATAGCTGCCCCATTAGAAGTGCATGGTTATGCATAGCGACATTTCATGCCACGTGACTGCCTATCGTATTAACATTTTTTTGTTTGTGTGAGCCTTCCCCTCCGCACATTATGTGAGCCTTCCTCTCCCCACATTGTGTGAGCCTTCCCCTCCCCACATTGTGTGAGCCTTCACCTCCCCACATTGTGTGAGCCTTCACCTCCCCACATTGTGTGAGCCTTCACCTCCCCCATTGTGTGAGCCTTCACCTCCCCACATTGTGTGAGCCTTCACCTCCCCACATTGTGTGAGCTTTCCCCTCCCCACATTGTGTGAGCCTTCCTCTCCCCACATTGTGTGAGCCTTCACCTCCGCACATTATGTGAGCCTTCACCTCCCCACATTGTGTGAGCCTTCACCTCCCCACATTATGTGAGCCTTCCCCTACGCACATTATGTGAGCCTTCCTCTCCCCACATTATGTGAGCCTTCCCCTCCGCACATTATGTGAGCCTTCACCTCCCCACATTGTGTGAGCCTTCACCTCCGCACATTATGTGAGCCTTCCTCTCCCCACATTATGTGAGCCTTCCCCTACGCACATTATGTGAGCCTTCACCTCCCCACATTGTGTGAGCCTTCACCTCCGCACATTATGTGAGCCTTCCTCTCCCCACATTATGTGAGCCTTCCCCTCCCCACATTATGTGAGCCTTCCTCTCCCCACATTGTGTGAGCCTTCACCTCCGCACATTGTGTGAGCCTTCACCTCCGCACATTGTGTGAGCCTTCACCTCCCCACATTGTGTGAGCCTTCCTCTCCCCACATTATGTGAGCCTTCACCTCCCCACATTGTGTGAGCCTTCCTCTCCCCACATTATGTGAGCCTTCACCTCCCCACATTGTGTGAGCCTTCACCTTCCCACATTATGTGAGCCAACACCTCCCCACATTGTGTGAGCCTTCCTCTCCCCACATTATGTGAGCCTTCACCTCCCCACATTGTGTGAGCCTTCCTCTCCCCACATTATGTGAGCCTTCACCTCCCCACATTGTGTGAGCCTTCACCTCCCCACATTGTGTGAGCCTTCCTCTCCCCACATTGTGTGAGCCTTCACCTCCCCACATTGTGTGAGCCTTCCCCTCCGCACATTATGTGAGCCTTCCTCTCCCCACATTGTGTGAGCCTTCACCTCCCCACATTGTGTGAGCCTTCACCTCCCCACATTGTGTGAGCCTTCACCTCCCCACATAGTGCGAGCCTTCACCTCCCCACATTGTGTGAGCCTTCACCTTCCCACATTGTGTGAGCCTTCACCTCCCCACATAGTGCGAGCCTTCACCTCCCCACATAGTGCGAGCCTTCACCTCCCCACATTGTGTGAGCCTTCACCTCCCCACATAGTGCGAGCCTTCACCTCCCCACATAGTGCGAGCCTTCACCTCCCCACATTGTGTGAGCCTTCCCCTCCCGACATTGGTAAACGTTGACGTGTGTGCACAAGTTTTTTTTCTTTGTTGACACTGAGTATAATGTAGTATAACTCTGTGTCCGACCAAACCGGGGGGGGGGGGGGGGGGCAGAGCCTGAGGAACACACACACACACACATACAATACTCCTTTTTATGGTTTTTAGTCCTGTCATTTGCTGTATCTCTAGGAAACTCAACAAAAAAAATAGCTGTCTTGGTCAATCTAGCTCGTGAATCTTGTCTGGCTACCGATTTAGGAGAACAGAAACTCTAAATCCTAACTTTCGCTGCATTGCATGGTAAAGGCTTCTTCAGGAAACCTTAAGGAAAAATCGTTCGTTTTGGACATATCTGTGTGTGGAGAGATGGAAACTTCTGCGACATTTGTTCATTTGTCATTTCTATGATCAATAGTCGCTTCACGACAGAAGAATGCCATAGACTGAGTTTAGTTTTATGAATATGTGTTAGAAACAAAAAAGCGCCAATGTGATCTAATTTCACTTTGATGCAAACATGTTGTTTAATAAAAACGGGTCTACATGAACGCCTACGAGTTTGTGTAAATCTAGGTCTAGATCATAGACTTATATATATTATATATCTAGGTGGATATGGAGATTTTACAACACTACAAAAAACGTCATGAAAATATTTTTTAGAAAGTTGGATCAAGACGTTGTTTTGTTAAGTAGTTAAAAGAAGTAAAGTTGTTTTTTCAACCCTAACCTATGTAACATATAATTTAATGTTTAGATCTAGATCTAGTAATTGAACATCAAAAATAAGAGTACTCTCGTCTCATAATTATTATTTTGCAATTTTTAGTGAATGTACACTTTGGTTTCTTATAGTTATAATGTTTTTTGTTTGGTGTAATGCACAAATTGTAAGACAAATTTCCATACGGACAATAAAAATTATTATTATTATTATTATTTAAATGTACATAAGATGATTTAAATCAACATGGATTATTTCCATCTAGGATTTTAGAAACATTATCTCAATGGAAACAAACAGGAAAGGGCTTTGTTTCATATATTTGCGTGAATATCCGAGACATGATTTTGCATTATTTTTAAACTTTGAAAGCTAAAGATCATTACTTTTCTAAGACTGAAAAGATTGATTGGGGCGACTCTCCTTAGAGCCTGAAAAAAAGAGTTTATGTACATAAAAATCTATATCTGTAAAGGTCTGTGAATCGATCAATCGCGGATAAGAATTTATTTTCGGTTTCCAGTCTATCTAGATCCTAAAAGAACTATCGCGCTCGGAAATTTCCGAATGTAAGGCTTCTTTTTATTCAAGAGTATAATAAATTAATGCGCAAGAAAATTTTACGCATGGTCTTCTAAGTCTAGATCATCTTGATCTAGATAACTATCATTGGACTATTAAAAGGTGTGCAAGATCTATACATTCGCTTCAACAGGATTCTTTCTCGTGAAGAAGGGGCGGGGGCGGTGTAAAAATGTTTTAAATTTAACTTTCATTAATTTTGAACTGAACAGCACTCGCTCAATAAGTTGCATACATGAGTGATAAGTTGCATACATGAAGTGATTATCTTTTGAAAAGATATGCTTTATGGTTTACTTGTTTCTGTAGGAAATTGAAGTGTGACAAACAACACACAAACACACACAAACACACACACATATCTACTGTGACTTTTACCAACAGAAGACGCTGACAACCGGAAAGCTTTGTAAGCAACTTTGGGTCACCCTTTTAATTTTTGACAGGAGGAGTAATTGACCGAATTGATGACTCAACATATTTTGATCGACATAACTTGTTTAAAAAAAACATTTTTAAATACAATGGCTTTCCTCTTATGCACTGAGAGAGGTCCTTAAACATGGTTATGGCCCAGATATCACAGATAGATTCGAGTTTACACAAGTAGATGAACAAAGAAGGTTTATGCAACTACTAAGATAAATGTAAAGGTTTCTTTTTAAATACGAGAGGATTTTCTTCGAGGACTTGTAGTGAACTATAGGGTTTTAATGAATGCGGATACCTAGGCACAAACACACACACATACTCGTATGTGTGAATTATCAGTAAATCAATGCTGAGCTGACCAGTAAATGAAAATTGAGCTGACCAGTGAATGAAAATAGAGCTGAGCAGTAAATGACACTTGAGCTGACCAGTAAATGATATATGGGCTGAACCGTAAATGAAAGTTCTTCTGACCATTAAAAGATGTTTTCTGTGTTCAATCCTGGCTCCTAGTTTCTTGTTGAACATAACCCTGGGGTGTGGCGGCCGCTGCGGCACAAGGGTCAGATCTGTGTACTGCGACGTCAGTGGTCTGTTCCTGTCCGAGACTAATGGTATGGCCTGTTCTTTGTTACCATGGTTACCAACACCAATCATTCTTCTATAAATAAAAGAGAATATTTCAGACATTGTTAGAATTGATGTTACCGCTAAGTTCACATGCCGTCAATGCGCACATTGCCTAGCTAATATGCAAATTAACTGATTGGCTCTGTTTATGTGAGGAATCATGCGTTTTTCGAAAATGACCTTGATAATGTGCACATTAACGGCTTATGTAGGATGGCAGCCTGGTCGTGCGGTTTGCGCGCTGGACTGTCGTTCAGATTTATCGATGGTCCATGGTCCAAACCCTGCCTGCTCCCATCCCCCGTCGTCCTGCGGGAGGTTTGGACTAGGAAGTAATTATCTTCAACTCTGAAGGAACATCCGAAACATGTAAAACATTTGAAAAACAAAACATGTAGTGTTAAAATGAAGGTCAGGGTTAGTTTAGGATTAGAGGTTAGGATTAGGGTAAGGGTTAAAGTTTATGGCTAAGGCTAGAATTAAAGTTATAAAGCTTGTCTTCGAGTCCGAAGATTTGTGAGGAATGCAGTATTTCCCGTGGCTGCGCAGCCCCAGCTTTGCCCTACATATTTTGGCACATCCCAGGAAAGCATAACCATTGTCCGCAGGTGGTCGATTTAGATTTTCTTTTCGCCGTCTGCGTTTGTCCTCGGCAGCGGATTTTCTTTTCGTCTCAAATGCTTAGAATTAAGGTAATTCGCATATTAATCAATTTTCGTATGCTTTTATGAATGTTTAGTTGGTAATGTACATTTTATCTATATATTTCTATCTAATTCACACATTATGTAAGTAATGTCACAGTAATGTGAATCAATGAAACAATGTCCCGCACATTGACTCTTTCTTTCCGTAATTATTTTACGCGGTCCGATGGAGTTATTAGTTTTGCTCATTTGTGTTTCACTACTCAGTTATGATTAAACTTCAATAAATTTTGTGTATGTAATCAGGAAATGTTATATAAAGTATATAATTATAGAAGAATGCATCTCTGTTTATATAACACAAATAAAAGTTTATATTTTAATTTAGTGGGGTCAAATCAACCATGATATCGTCAGTTAGTACAGAAAGAGTTAACGCATTGCCCTAGTCAATCTTTAAAATACTTAGATAATCTGTAGAATAACGAATTTCTGTACTTTAGCGATATGTATATATAAGGTCGTCCAATTTTAAGGAATACTGATGCATACTTTTTTTCTTTAGGATATTAACATTTTCACTAGAGAACATTATGACTTTATGGATTATGTGGTATTGTATGTGTTGTTGTTGTTTTCTGAAGGACCTCTTTAAGCCTACTTTTTTATCATCTGATATTGTACAACATGGTATAGTAAAAGTACTTTGGAGCAAAATGGCTAGGTAAGGTGCACAAAAGACATTTTGCTTTCATTGGCTTTATAGATTCATATTGATCTATTGATTTAGTAAAAAAAAAAAGGGTATTATTGGTATTGCTTGAACATTAAATTATAAAATTATTTTTTTTTCTAATTGAGAGCCCCTTTATTTTACTTGTTCTCACCTAACGGTAGGCTATTCTCTTCATGTTCTCACCTAACGGTAGGCTATTCTCTTCATGTTCTCACCTAACGGTAGGCTATTCTCTTCATGTTCTCACCTAACGGTAGGCTATTGTCTTCATGTTCTCATCTAACGGTAGGCTATTCTCTTCATGTTCTTACCTAACGGTAGGCTATTCTCTTCATGTTCTCACCTAACGGTAGGCTATTCTCTTCATGTTCTCACCTAACGGTAGGCTATTGTCTTCATGTTCTCATCTAACGGTAGGCTATTCTCTTCATGTTCTCACCTAACGGTAGGCTATTCTCTTCATGTTCTCACCTAACGGTAGGCTATTGTCTTCATGTTCTCATCTAACGGTAGGCTATTCTCTTCATGTTCTTACCTAACGGTAGGCTATTCTCTTCATGTTCTCATCTAACGGTAGGCTATTCTCTTCATGTTCTCACCTAACGGTAGGCTATTCTCTTCATGTTCTCACCTAACGGTAGGCTATTCTCTTCATGTTCTCACCTAACGGTAGGCTATTGTCTTCATGTTCTCATCTAACGGTAGGCTATTCTCTTCATGTTCTCACCTAACGATAGGCTATTCTCTTCATGTTCTCACCTAACGGTAGGCTATTCTCTTCATGTTCTCACCTAACGGTAGGCTATTCTCTTCATGTTCTCACCTAACGGTAGGCTATTCTCTTCATGTTCTCACCTAACGGTAGGCTATTCTCTTCATGTTCTCACCTAACGGTAGGCTATTCTCTTCATGTTCTCATCTAACGGTAGGCTATTCTCTTCATGTTCTCATCTAACGGTAGGCTATTCTCTTCATGTTCTCATCTAACGGTAGGCTATTCTCTTCATGTTCTCACCTAACGGTAGGAAGCAAGCAAGAGAGATAAATACATACAAATGAATGTCTCATGCGATCAGAATACATCGAAAAGATAGAGAATTGACATCCAAGTGACCTAGTTACAGAATTCTTCTAGTATCTAACCTGATGACGAAAGTAGCGTCATATATTATAAACTTTTGAACTCAAGTAAATACACAAGAATTGAAAATAGGTAGATAAGACTCTCCCCAGTTAAAGAATGCACATTTATAATTTTCATAAATGTTAAACACAAAAATTTTTCTCAATGATAAAGACAATTTCACTTGTACCAATTAAATACAGACAACAAGTCAGTAAACACACCAATAAACGCACCAGCTATTACTTGCCATGTGTAACAACAGACGTGTTTGATATGTTTGTATATATTCTTTTTTTCAATAGTGTCCACACGTGAGTCTTAACAATGCTTCAGCGGAACTAAGACTGACCTAAAACACACGATTTTGTGTCACGGCGATTTAGGCTTATCAAAGGCATGCCACGATTAGTTTGAGTGTGTGTGTGTGTGTGTGTGTGTGTAAACGATACGTCATCCTGAATGAAACGTACCAAACAATAAACAACGTGGTGCTCTACGTGTGTGTGTGTGTGTCTGTGTCTGTGTCTTTGTGTGAGAGAATGCTTGGGTGCGCACATTTGGTTCAACACACACAAAAAAAAGAGGACACTTACCTTCTTGAATAAACATTTCATAGTACAAATATGTCCAAATAGAATAGGAACCCTTATTATTTTTAAAACACATCAATACAACAGAAACAAATACTAAGTCTGTCTTGAAAGTGGGCCACTTCTTTACGTACATCAGTATTTAGCAGTTTCAACCCCCCCCCCCTTTAATTTGCATTTTATGCAGCCTGTAACAGTCTTTCCCTAATACAGATGACGTCAATATATAATTGGAAACAAAGAATATAAACAAATAAGATTAAGCCAATACAATAAAGTAATAAATTATATGATAAGATAATAATCAAAGGTTATAAGGTCGACAATCGGCACTTCAAGTTTGTTTGTGTTTGGTGTTTGTGGAGAAGTGGGATCTAATGTCAAACTTTGTGATGCGATGAAAAGTTGGTCTGAAAAAATAAAGCAAGGAATTCTATCAAAACCACTAAATGATCTAGAAAACAGTGTGGTTCAAATAGAGAGTCCACCACTTCAGACCACAGCTACACTGCTAGGTTCAAGTTTCTTTTACAATACAATTAGGTGTTAGTGAAATAAGATAGTCAGCGTCTGAACCTATTTAAAAATCAATACGTTTTTAGCGTTTGTGTGTATGTAAATAGAGAGTAAAGTTGTTGATAGTTAGGCATGCTAGCAAATGGACAGTTAAGTTGTTGATATGTTAGGCATGCTAGCAAATGGGCAGTTAAGTTGTTGATAGTTAGGCATGCTAGCAAATAGACAGTTAATTTGTTGATATGTTAGGCATGCTAGCAAATGGACAGTTAAGTTGTTAAATGGGGCAGGTTCCTTGATCTTGATGTCATGTGATGAGGGCAGAATCTCTTGATATTTGTGGACATGTTTCTTGATTTTGATATTATGTATATAAATTGTATTTCTCACTTGCCGTTGTCCTGCTCTGTTTGTATTTTTGTGTCTGTACTTTAAGGAGCTAATTAATTGTCCATTTAGACAAAATACAAAATGTTTTACTTTTCCATATTATTGCTTTTTGTTACCAAACATTAAAAAAATGGCTTAAAAATGTGTCCAGGCAAATGGATAGCTAGGGGGTTGGGGTTCAAACCCTTTCCCGAAATGAAATCCCACCTGGGGTGGCATTTTGTGACTGATATTTTGCTCTAATTTTGTTTATTGTAGATGAGATTAATGTTAAACCATCATAGCCAGCAGCAGATTTTGAGCGTAGCCATGAGGAGTTTTGAGTTTAAAACCCCTCTTAATTTTTTTTTTACGATGAAATCCCCTCTTCAATATTAGACTAAAGCAACCATAGTTCTCTCAGCTTCTAGGGGCGTTCCAAGAGGAGTTTTGAGTTTAAAAACCCCCCAAGAAGGCTTTAAGTTAAAACAACCTCCAGCGGGTTTTGAAACTAAAACCACCTCACTAAACCAAACTACAATCAACAGATTCCATGAGCGTAACCAAGAGGGGTTATGAATTTCTAGCAGTCGCTTGGATCCATTAATAAAGTGCAGTAAATAGCAGATTTGAACTAAAATTGTTTTCATAGCAGGATAATGCACTGTAGATACCTCAGAATATGCTTTTTGTTTTAAATACCAGAAATAGTGCTTGGCGGTGCTCCTCCAGACACCTGGCTGGCAATGGCGGGGTGCCTACTGTCTTTCCACCAACCCCAGTCAGAATTTATTCTATGATACAATAAACTAATAAACGTTTTACGAAAGAATGAAAGGTCGGCATGTAACACAAAGATTAATTACGTACACACACACACACACACATACACATACATATACCGAAAATTCAGCATATTTCTTTCCACTATAAATCTTGCTGCAGTCCTAAGCATTTGTAGTGTGATAGATAAAGTAATAGATTTAAGAGACCAATTCATTGCTACCAAGGGATAGTACAAAATATTTTTTTGTAATAGAATTAATTGCCCCAGGTGTCGTAGATCAAAATCAATTATTGAACAATCATAAGAACAATGAAGCTCGTGAAGTTGAAAACTCTGCTGTGTTGAAACTGTTGAACCATAGAAAGTTTGGAACATGAGTTAAAACTTTTGAAATTCTGTAAAATTCGAGCACACACACACACACAAACACACACACAAACACACAAAAGTAATGCTCTTTAAAAAGACAAGTTGTTTAGCTGGGGGCCAAGTTTGATATCCACTGATCTCTTCTTTCAACGGTGTGTTTTTTTCTTTTCCCGATCAAACTGAGTTGCTTAGAAACAGTTTCAACACTCATTTAAAACAAATAGGAATAACTTACTGGCAGGAAGTGAATAGTGTGTGACGTCATCTCCTAGAACAGCTCTTTAGTAACTATAGCATTGTGACTATAACTTTTGTATCTTGCGTTAATAATCTGTTTATATTTGAACGGTCAATTCTACATAACAAATAATAACTGTCACTGTTTCTAGAAACTGGTTTCTTCCAGCGATGAAGTGCAGGAATGAATTCCAATTGGATTCAGTCGCTCTATTCAAGTGGCAACATTTAAAGCTTCCCTTTGACTGTGAGTACACTCGCAGTACCGTGTTGTGACCCTTGTTACAGATGGCGACCTAGATCTATAGACTTCAGTTACAAAGCGAATACATAACGTAGAGAAAATGTCGCCTTAGAGCTAATTAAATGGATGGGGAAGGGGTGAATACTCAAATGGGGATTTTAGCGCGCAACTAATTAGTCGATACCGCTCGGTTATGTGAAAGTCCAAATAATGCAATGGGCAGTGAATCTCAAATGGCACAATCAACATTTTTCTATCTTGTTAGAAAAGAGAATGTGACAAACGAGAAAAGAGAATGTGACAAACGAGAAAAGAGAATGTGACAAACGAGAAAAGAGAATGTGACCAACGAGAAAAGAGAATGTGACCAACGAGAAAAGAGAATGTGAACAACGAGAAAAGAGAATGTGACAAACGAGAAAAGAGAATGTGACCAACGAGAAAAGAGAATGTGACCAACGAGAAAAGAGAATGTGACAAACGAGAAAAGAGAATGTGACAAACGAGAAAAGAGAATGTGACCAACGAGAAAAGAGAATGTGACCAACGAGAAAAGAGAATGTGACAAACGAGAAAAGAGAATGTGACAAACGAGAAAAGAGAATGTGACAAACGAGAAAAGAGAATGTGACAAACGAGAAAAGAGAATGTGACCAACGAGAAAAGAGAATGTGACCAACGAGAAAAGAGAATGTGAAAAACGAGAACATTGGCAGAAGCAAAGGTGAGCTGTTCTGCCTCATCTTGGCACCTGGGTGGAAACGGCTACTTGAGTGGGTAGCAAGGCTAAAGGAATGGCGAAACATAACTCCCGTGGGGATGCCCACGGGTAGACGAGAGTCCACCCATTACACGGGCGGGGTTGCAAAAAAGTCCCTGCAAACCTGTCACACATCCATGCACCGTTCCTCAAAGGACCGTTACATAAATGGCGAGTCCCCCACGTTAGCTTGGTATAACGAAGGAAAATGACGGAGGCTCCCGATGTCCTCGGCCTTCGGCCATGAACGGCGAATCATGTGTCGGGGGCCAAAGGCATTGGAAACAGCAATGTTTACATAGGCATTGACTTGGGTCGCTCTCAAACAGAACTGTGCGTTCACACAGGTTTGTTATTTTTTACTGTTCGGCTGGACGGAAGACCAAACAGGTTTTTTTTCAAACTTAGGGCTCGAAGAGCCTTCGGCTCAGCCCTTGGACATCACAAGAAGAAGATGGATGAGACTGAAATCAAGCCTAGACTTGCCTCTCTCTGTGGCATTTTACGTCTCCAGAGACTAATTTTTCTCTTTGAAACTTCTTGTCTGACTAAAGAGGCCAATCCTTGATACACAGCTGTGGTCACATGTTGGGCATCTGTAATCACCAGGCGCCGTTGCAATGTCATCCTTCTTTCTACTACTGTTGTGTATGGCATTTGCAATCCGTGACCTTTCCTTTAAACTTGCTCTCCATGTGGATCTATCCAGTGCCACTTTTTCCCAGCTGTTAGTGTCAATTTTTAAGAGTTTGATGTCGCGTTTACATGCATCAGTGTACCGTAAAAGTGGGCGACTAGCGGCTTTCCTGCCTTCTGTTAGATCACCATACAAAATATCTTGCAGAAGTCGACCTTCTGGCATTCTATGAACGTGGCCAAGCCAGCCAAGACGTCTGCTGCTGATAACAGCGGCTGTCCTGGCACCCTGCTCTTCATAGCACTTCCACATTGGTTATTTTAATCGTGTCATCTTTTAAAGATTCGCCTTAGACATCGGAGGTGAAAGTTATTCAGCTTTTAATTCCTGTCATGTTTCACTTCCGTAGGTTCAGTAGACAAAGGCTTTGGTATTGTTAGTCAGTAAGGTATTGTCCTATACTTTTTTCTGCAGACGTGGCCTGCATCAATGTTCTGTGCATATTTTGCAGGTCCGCTGTTTTGAAGACCTCTGTGTCACGTATTTTATCTTGCCATTTAATTTTTGATTAATTTACTTTTATCTGTCTGTCTTTTTTTCCCCACACCCAATCTGGAATCAAATTAAAATTTGGCACAATTACTTCTAGTTCCTAAATATACATCAGAGCCTTTTGCAGTATCCAATGGAGTCAATGGAGTCAAATGTTTCCTGTCCTGGTCTCACGTTGTTCAGCCCCAAGTTTTTATTGATGTGGTGACATTCATTTACTGACTAATACAATAATGGCTGCGTTTCAAATCCAACTTAAAAATATAATCAGCATTCGTAACTTGCTTGCAGCGCTGCCTGTTTACTTTTGGGATGAAAATATTTGTCTTACTATAATAGAGGAGGTGACTCGGAGACTATCGCTGGTCCAATGCATTCAAACAACCCCTAGTCCTGGACGTCATAGGTATTTCTCTCGGCGAAACAAAAAGGTCTAGCTCGCGGGTAGTGGCTTGTGCATCACTAACATGAAAACATTTTGATATAAACACTTTTTTAAGGTGTAAAACAAATTAATAATTCCATTAAGTGACAAGTGGCAATGTCTTCGATTCAGAAGATTAAAGATGAGTGAAGTGTCCCAAGCCCAGGTCAGAAAGAAGGAGGGTTTGGGTGGGGCTAGCGACCCCACCCTGTACAACCATTATTGCTACAGAAACGGCAAACTTGACACATAAAGTAAGTAAGTAGTGTTTCACATGACTACGTAAACCTATTAACGACCTACCATTCCAATGCTAATGGAGACAAAAACCGTTGTTCGCCAGAAGTCTATTTAATTTTTAAAAAAATGTTTTTATGTGCTTTGCTTGTACAAGGGCTTTTCTTTGGGTCTCAAATGTGTGTCCTAAAGTTGATGTCATGATAAACTTTGGATCATGACTTCAATGTGTTTCCATAAGATGTCATTGCTACTGGTTTTTATCTATTTTTAAAGAAGTTAACTAACCAAGAAACATTTTTGTTTCATAATAATTCATAATAACAAATATAAAAACTGTCACATGAAATTTCTAGGATGTGAACCACGAGCTGCATGACAGAATCAGATGATTCCAAAATGTATGTATTAACTTATAGAAGATACTTTACTCAAGTTTAAATTAGCCTATATAAAAAAAACAAAAACAAAACAGTACTCCTGGATTATTTGGTAAATTTATAATCTAGGTCTTCATTACGTAATGTAACAAAAGGGCGGTCAATCATTCAACAGTTATCACCAGGCTGATAAAGTAGCAGTTATCTCCCGGTGAATGACCCTTCAAAACAAAAATCCATTTCATCAAAAGAAGGAAATCAATACAAATTTCGATTTTTATGACTTGAAACAAAGCTGTGTAAACATTACAGAAACCAAATTTTGGAAACTTAATGTTTCAACAGTGGCAGGATGGAGGGGACGTTTTAGCTGCGTTATTAGTAGCTTACACTAGTTTCAAGTTTCTTTCATTATTAACGTGGAAGGGGGAGAGGTTAGGGAAGAGGATAATGACAGCAGTGATTTCAATCAATTTTTCAACATTTTTTTTAATCGTCATAGCATGACACGACAGTGACCTCACCCATGACCTCACCCATGATCCCACCCAAGACCTCACTCATGACCTCACCCAAGACCTCACCCATGACCTCACCCATGACCTCACCCATGATCCCACCCAAGACCTCACTCATGACCTCACCCAAGACCTCACCCATGACCTCAACCATGACCTCACCTATGATCCCACCCAAGACCTCACTCATGATCCCACCCAAGACCTCACCCATGACCTCACCCATGATCTCACCCATGACCTCACCCATGACCTCACCCATGACCTCACCCATGACCTCACCCATGACCTCACCCATGATCCCACCCATGATCTCACCCAAGACCTCACTCATGACTTCACCCATGACTTCACCCATGTCCTCACCCATGACCTCACGAATGACCTCACCCATGACCTCACCCATGACTTCACCCATGACCTCACCCAAGACCTCACCCATGACCTCACCCATGACCTCACCCATGACCTCACCCATGACCTCACCCATGATCCCACCCAAGACCTCACTCATGACTTCACCTATGACTTCACCCATGTCCTCACCCATGACCTCACGAATGACCTCACCCATGACCTCACCCATGACCTCACCCATGACCTCACCCATGACCTCACCCATGATCCCACCCAAGACCTCACCCATGACTTCACCCATGACTTCCCCCATGTCCTTACTCATGACTTCACCCATGACTTCGCCCATGTCCTCACTCATGACTTCCCCCATGATTTCCCCCATGACCTCACCCATGATCTCACCCACGACCTCACCCATGACCTCACCCATGATCCCACCCAAGACCTCACCCATGACTTCACCCATGACTTCCCCCATGTCCTCACTCATGACTTCACCCAAGACCTCACCCATGACTTCCCCCATGTCCTCACCCATGTCTTTACCCATGACTTCACCCATGACTTCCCCCATGTCCTCACTTATGACTTCACCCATGTCCTCACTCATGACTTCACCCATGTCCTCACTCATGACTTCACCCATGACTTCACCCATGTCCTCACTCATGACTTCACCCATGTCCTCACCCATGATCTCACCCATGACTTCACCCATGACTTCCCCCATGACTTCCCCCATGACTTCACCCATGATCTCACCCATGACTTCACCCATGACTTCACCCATGACTTCACCCATGACTTCACCCATGTCCTCACCCATGTCCTCACCCATGATCTCACCCATGACTTCACCCATGACTTCACCCATGACTTCACCCATGACTTCACCCATGACTTCACAAATGTCCTCACCCATGTCCTCACCCATGATCTCACCCATGACTTCACCCATGACTTCACCCATGACTTCACCCATGTCCTCATCCATGATCTCACCCATGACTTCACCCATGACTTCACCCATGACTTCACCCATGACTTTACCCATGACTTCACCCATGACTTCACCCATGACTTCACCCATGACTTCACCCATGACTTCACCCATGACTTCACCCATGACTTCACCCATGTCCTCACTCATGACTTCACCCATGTCCTCACCCATGATCTCACCCATGACTTCACCCATGATCTCACCCATGACTTCACCCATGACTTCACCCATGACTTCACCCATGACTTCACCCATGTCCTCACCTATGATCTCACCCATGACTTCACCCATGACTTCCCCCATGACTTCACCCATGTCCTCACTCATGACTTCACCCATGACTTACCCCATGTCCTCACCCATGACTTCCCCCATGTCCTCACCCATGACCTCACCCATGACCTCACCCATTACCTCACCCATGACCTCACCCATGATCCCACCCATGATCCCACCCATGATCCCACCCATGATCCCACCCATGATCCCACCCAAGACCTCACTCATGACTTCACCCATGACTTCACCCATGTCCTCACCCATGATCCCACACAAGACCTCACCCATGACTTCACCCATGTCCTCACCCATGTCCTCACCCAAGACCTCACTCATGACCTCACCCATTACCTCACCCATGACCTCACCCATGATCCCACCCAAGACCTCACTCATGACTTCACCCATGACTTCACCCATGTCCTCACCCATGATCCCACCTAAGACCTCACCCATGACTTCACCCATGTCCTCACCCATGACCTCACAAATGACCTCACCCATGACCTCACCCATGACCTCACCCATGACCTCACCCATGACTTCTCCATGACTTCCCATTTGCTCCACTCTAACGTTACTCTGATCCGATTCAGACCTCACGTTTTTGGTGCTTATGCCTCTTTTTTGGCTTCCTGCCTCGTTTTGCTTTTTCCAGCCTCATTCCGTTTTGTTTGGTGGATACCTGCATAAGTGAGTACCCTCACTGAAATTTTGTTTTCCAAAAAGTGTCCAAAGAAGAAGGACCGAAAGACCTTGAGATTATTAACTTTAAGAAGGATGAATGAGAGATGGACTCTTTGCTTATCTTGCTATCCGAAGGACCCCTATCAATAGGTTATCATTTAATCTTATCCATTTTGCGGTGCAACGGCATTTAATATTCATATTTATTCAATGAACCGATAGTTTGGAAGATATGGTTCAATGTGAACCTGGCCTAACTGATGTTATTGAGTGATGGCTGGTAAAGGGTTCATCTCTTATACAAATCCTTAAGTAAAAATACCACTTTTGTTGATTCAATGTATGAGTTTTAATCATGGATATATAACACTCTTCTTGTTGATAGATGAACACTGCTTGTTAAATGTTTTTAAAAAAATTATATTCAATAAACATACTAAATAATTTTTTTTTCTTTTTTAAAACAAAAGTAAGCATTTTATTTATAATGTAAGTAGTTTATATAAACCTAATTTAGTAATACAAATATTTTTATAACATAAGAAAAAAATCAAGCTACAAAGCGTTATTGTATATTAATAATATACAGTGAAATCTCCACCCTTATTCATTCAATCTACCCTGTTTTGTTACTCTTAATTGCGAATAGTTGTAAAAATACTGCATTTTATGAACAATTCTATAAATTAAACATTTCGCCATCAACTAAAGTGAAAAATACCTTTTTACCACAACTTTGAAAAATCTAAAATATGATATCGGATTTTCAATGTTTTCTAGTTTTTGCAATCTATACTGGACGGACAGACAGACAGACAGACCACACAATAGCGGCTATTGTCCTCCAAGGTGTAGCTAAAACTGCATGCAATGTAAAAAGGTTTTTTTAATGGGAGGTAACTTAGATAATGTACAAAAGTTGGGTTTGTTTTTATACTTTTAGATGATGTCCCTTTTAAAATTTAACTGCTACCATAAGTTAAGAATGCCTTGTTGATTATCAGCTAAATTCAATAGGTCACATTGTGTTATTATGGATGTCTCAATCTATGGTTTTAGAAGCAGGCGGATGTACTAGTCAATATGTTCTACGTCTAGGTTTCACAGTTAGCATGAAATCTACCAGTCAATTATTCACTTACAATTCTGTGATGCACAACTGAATATTTATTTGTAAAACATATATCAAAACAAATAATATTGCTAGCTGATTGGCGGATCATGTTCCTAAAAGTTGAAAAAAAAAACAAAGTAAAAAATAAAATAATTTTCAAAGTTTATTTTCAGTGCAATTGCATCCGTGAGTTTGACTGAATGTCGACAAACAAATCTAATCAGTTCGGATAGGGTTTGTCTATATTTGTTTATAGCACAACTTTCCTTCTGATAGAATGTTCAGTGCGCAATGATCCACTCCATTATGTGGGTCAGTTGAAGGAGGGGGACTGTTATTTGGAGGTCTCTGGGAGAACATTTCTGCGCTGCCTTTTTAAAAGCTGTTTAAGAAATGAAATTGAACTCAAGATGTCGAGGCAGTGGCGTAGCTAGGAATTTGTTATAGTTTGGGACCCGACCTTTTTGGGCCCCTGCATTTTGCGCAATATTTTTTTATATTTAATGTAAAAAAAAACTATTTCGAACACTTATTTGGGGTCCCCATCTCAAGTTGGGGCTTGGGGGGATTTTCATATTCTCCCTACTCCTATCCCCACCCTATCTACGCCACTGTGTCGAGTGAGTTCGGCTAACTGGTAGAGTTACAACCACTAGGCCATACAAGTACTTACGTGAGATTGAAAGTTGTATTGTAGCCTATTATTAGTTTCAAATTGTTAGCGAGCGATCTAATTTTCTAGTCAAGACTTATCTCCTTTAAGCTTAGTACATTTTCTACATAAAACAATATTCGGACTAATTGATGAATGTTTTGTTTTTCATTTAGTCACGTGTAGTATCGACAATGAAATAATTTGTGCAAAGAATGGGAAGTGGGAAATATAACGTGCACAAACTTTCCCCCAGACAGACAGACAGACAGACGGAGTGAGTTGATATAAGCTTTCTATAAAAAAAAAAAAAAAAAAAAATTATGAATTTCATATGTGGTTAGACATAAGTTGGAAATAAATATCTAGAACAAAATGCATTAATAGCACTTTGAATGCACTTAGTACTCCTTATTCAAATATAATTAATACACAACAGCACTTTTTTTTTCTAAATAATAACTTCCATAAGTAAGTTCTTTTAAATTAGAACACGTGTTCCATGTTTTGTACATTATAAGTAGACACATAGACAGACAGACATGCAGATAGATAGAGAGTAGACATAGACATAGTGACATACAAGTCACCATACAATGAAACATTAAAGAACATACGACAATACAGAATTAATCAAGTCCATTTCCTTTGATAACCTAAGTCCTGACTATAAGATAGATTGCTAGAGAATATAAGGCTTACAGTCATACTGACTTACTTCAGATGCCGCTTGATCGTCTCATTTGAAGACGCCCTTTCGTCACTGGATGATTCGCCCATGTCACTCAGTTAAAGCATGCTGAGACGTGATATTAAGCTCGGTGGACCCTTCTAATTAGGTCACCTCTAAAATTTATAGTTCGATCAGTAGATGTGTATAGGACTGTAACCTTCAAACTAAGGCAACTATTAACAATATTTATTTGTTTACCTATTTATTTCAAACTAAGGCAACTATTAACAATATTTATTTGTTTACCTATTTATTTCAAACTAAGGCAACTATTAACAATATTTATTTGTTTACCTATTTATTTCAAACTAAAGCAACTATTAACAATATTTATTTGTTTACCTATTTATTTCAAACTAAGGCAACTATTAACAATATTTATTTGTTTACCTATTTATTTCAAACTAAAGCAACTATTAACAATATTTATTTGTTTACCTATTTATTTCAAACTAAGGCAACTATTAACAATATTTATTTGTTTACCTATTTATTTCAAACTAAGGCAACTATTAACAATATTTATTTGTTTACCTATTTATTTCAAACTAAGGCAACTATTAACAATATTTATTTGTTTACCTATTTATTTCAAACTAAGGCAACTATTAACAACATTTATTTGTTTACCTATTTATTTCAAACTAAAGCAACTATTAACAATATTTATTTGTTTACCTATTTATTTCAAACTAAGGCAACTATTAACAACATTTATTTGTTTACCTATTTATTTCAAACTAAGGCAACTATTAACAATATTTATTTGTTTACCTATTTATTTCAAACTAAGGCAACTATTAACAATATTTATTTGTTTACCTATTTATTTCAAACTAAAGCAACTATTAACAATATTTATTTGTTTACCTATTTATTTCAAACTAAAGCAACTATTAACAATATTTATTTGTTTACCTATTTATTTCAAACTAAGGCAACTATTAACAATATTTATTTGTTTACCTATTTATTTCAAACTAAGGCAACTATTAACAATATTTATTTGTTTACCTATTTATTTCAAACTAAAGCAACTATTAACAATATTTATTTGTTTACCTATTTATTTCAAACTAAGGCAACTATTAACAATATTTATTTGTTTACCTATTTATTTCAAACTAAGGCAACTATTAACAACATTTATTTGTTTACCTATTTATTTCAAACTAAAGCAACTATTAACAATATTTATTTGTTTACCTATTTATTTCAAACTAAGGCAACTATTAACAATATTTATTTGTGTACCTATTTATTTCAAACTAAAGCAACTATTAACAATATTTATTTGTTTACCTATTTATTTCAAACTAAAGCAACTATTAACAATATTTATTTGTTTACCTATTTATTTCAAACTAAAGCAACTATTAACAATATTTATTTGTTTACCTATTTATTTCAAACTAAAGCGTGATATACAATGCTTAGTATTTGTAATAGAACTATTCAAACATTCAATTAAAAAAAAAACATGTGTAGAGGACTAACATTACGATTATCCTTAACAATGCATGTCTACACACAACACAACATATCAACGACACAACACATGACCAAATCAACACAAATACTGTTGAAATATGTTCCAAACTGAAGGTAGGCCTCAGCAGATTAACTCTTTTATCTCAAGCTGTTTCTGAGCTTATCGAGCAGTAGTAAATGACGTCACTCATCCTTTTCTTCGCTTCGAAACACAAGATTTCCATTGATTGAAATGTTACTCTGCACCCTCTTACACCCACTGGGGCACAGGGGAGCTAATAGTCACGGGCAATTCGATAAAAATATTTTAAAACTCTATCTTCTAAAAAAAGATGTTACCCACTTCTATAGAATTGGGTAAAGCTTCTTACACAGGCTTTTTAATAACAATTAGTGACTAATCTTCCAGCGCATACAGAAATTTTCAATGGGTAAACTGTGGGGGTCAGACAGCCTTCTGTTTGGTTATCTAGCCACCTCTTAAAAACTATGAAACAATATGTTTAGTTGGTTGGTATCCTTTATGACAATATTTTATATTTTCCGTTTGTATTTTGAAAAGGGAGAGTATTGGATGTTATTGTGTTATATAAAAGAGTCGGAGTTGCCTCTCTTATCAGAAAATAAAATAAATTAATAATACTAATATGGAAATAGAGAAAATAGAAATAAATTGAAATTTGTAATATACAATATATTCAAAGATAAAATCTATATGCTGCGTTAGAAAAACAAAATTAACTTATTTTATATAAAATGAAGGCATGTTAATTTGTTTTGGTGTAATTTTTATTGCATAGCTTTCATATTACGATTTGATTATTATTGCACATGTTTCTCTCAACAAATTTGCGATCATAATGGCTGATAACAAAAATAGTTTGAATAATCAAGCAGGATCCATGTAGTATTAACAATAAGTCACAAAGAAAATGCCTTCAAAGTAAGTTCAAAGGTCATCAACAAGAAATTGTAACAATCCAAAACACATTTTATCAAATGTAATTTTGTGGCATATTTGAATGTGGTTTTCGTCATCAAAACGTCAAGTGTATACTTTCATCAAAACGTCAAGTGTATACTTTCATCAAAACGTCAAGTGTATACTTTCATCAAAACGTCATGTGTATACTTTCATCAAAACGTCAAGTGTATACTTTCATCAAAACGTCAAGTGTATACTTTCATCAAAACGTCAAGTGTATACTTTCATCAAAACGTCAAGTGTATACTTTCATCAAAACGTCAAGTGTATACTTTCATCAAAACGTCAAGTGTATACTTTCATCAAAACGTCAAGTGTATACTTTCATCAAAACGTCAAGTGTATACTTTCATCAAAACGTCAAGTGTATACTTTAATCATAAAGTCAAGTGTCTATTTTAATCAAAAAATTAATTGTCTACTTTAATCAAAAAGTCAAGTGTATACTTTAATCAACAAGATAGTGAGTAAAATCTGAAAGCGCCAAATACTGTTTGAGTTTGTTCGGAATGGGAAGACGTCTGATATGAGCAACAATAGATTTGTCACCGCAGGAAGTGTTCATCGCTTGACGAATAGACACCCTGCAGCACTCTGACAAAGAGGGTGGACAGGACTCTCTCTCCTTCAGCCACTTCACCACGGCTTGTCTGTCCCGATGGAGACCCGAGCCCAGGCCTGGTAACCGCATAAAAACCTTGGAGTACATGGGTAGCTGCCTGCAACAGTAGGAGATCTCATCTTGGCTAGGGATGTATCCCAGTAGTACTAAGAGCTTAACAAGCGTTGGTTCGCTGCAGGAAAAGGCTTCTTGGAGAAGGCCACGCCCCCAGCGTCCCGCTTTGTCGATTTGACTACCGTTGAACAGAAGTAGTGAGGCGATGAAACTATTATCGCAAGCGATCGCAGCGGACAATGGCGTCCAATGTCCATCACTCTTTGACAGGGAACATCCCGACTCGATCAGCAGCTTCCAAACACTATCTAAATTTGGGTAAGCGTTTCCCTTGGATGCAATCCTAAAATAGAAGAAGGCTGTAAGAAAAGGCGTCATGTTATTTTGTGTTTGGGCATCCAAGTTCGCCCCGCGTTGTATAAGAACGAGTAGAATACTGACGTTACCGGTCCTTGCCGCCTCGTGCAAGGGCGTCCAATGTAGACTGTTTGTGGCATTTACATTCACCCCATTTTCACACATCATGAACACGACTGTCTCTAGGTTCATCCGTACTGCACGGTGCAATGCAGTATTACCGGAAACATCTTGCAGGTCGAGGTTGCACTTTAGAGTAATAAACAGAGATGCCAACTCCTCTCTCTTACAATTGCAAGCAATGTGGAGTGGAGTTTGGCCCTTGGAGTCCTGCATATCCAACAAAACTTCTCGGTTAGAATCCCGAGACGCATTGATTAGGACGTGGGCTATTTTAACGTAGCCGTATTCTGTAGCCCAGTGTAAAGCTGTGCGCCCAGCTTCGTCCACGTTATATAGGCTGGTCAGGTTATCCAGCAGTGCACGAGCCACGTCTTGTTCTTTGTTTGACTTGGCCGCTTGTATGATTTCAAGATGCATCGCACTAGAACTACTCTCCAGTGTGATGTCATGACGTGACATGGCTGACGTGACATTAGAACTACTCTCCAGTTGGACGTCTTGGCGTGACATGGTTGACGTGGCAGTCTGTTTGGTGGCTTTACGTCCCTTGGGCTGAAGTGCGGGTATACTAGTGGACGTGCTGTATGACAAGGTTAAGGTCACATGTGACACGCATTGTGACAACATTTCCAGTGTCATTGTAACATGGACTACTGCCTGTGGTCAATAAAATTCATGTTCGAAATCTATATTAATTCACTTACTTAAGTTCTCTTGAATTCACTTACTTAAGTCACTATATCTACAAGTTGTCTTGAATTCAGTTTGTGTCCAGATCTTCATTTCTAGACTTCCAATCCAATGTTGACTACTTTATAGAACTACATTTCGTAGTCTTTAAATAGCTTATAGGTTTTGTTGAGTAAGTAGCCTACACTGTACTGCTAGATGTTCTATTATCTATAAAGGGTCGAGTATGTTACTTGTAAGGTAATCCCTTAATTAATAGCCAGTTTGTTTAGAGAGAAGTTTGTTGTATTTAAATTATTAAATAGTAATACTGTGCACCCAAAATGTAAACTTCACTCTCTATATAAAGGACTACAATTTTTAACTACAAAATAATTTTGAAGCACCGATTAAGTGTGCCTTACATCGCATTGGGACATGTTTAGCAGTTCTGCAATACAAGTCATAAATATCAATATCATTTTTGTTAGGTTTTCTTATTTTAAGTATTATTTTAATACTATATCGTTAGGTATTCATAATTTACAAGGTAGTCTATACGTCATTTTGACAACAAAATGTGGAAGAGAAGGATGATTTTAAAATGACTCTCAGGTTTGTGTAATTGAAATGTTTCTATCACACGTGTGTTCACTAGACCTGGGAGCTGATACCAGACGATTAACACACTCGCAACGAGGTAAACACACAACTAGCTGTGAACTATGTTTGTGTGCTCAACACCTTCATTGATTTGTTTCCTCCAACCATCCATCAATCCATCCATCCATCCGTCCACCTTCATTTAAGGCAATACTGCCAGGTAAGCATTCTTTGTCTTCAATGCGGTTAGTTCAATCAGAGCTGGGAGTCAAATGGCGATAACTCTGATAACGACGTCTTGTAACGGGCCTGCATGGGAAATAACTGACGCTCACGTAGATCATCTCCCTCTTGAATTATCTGCCCCTGCACGCGCACTGTCCACCGATGACGTCGTGCATGATGGGAGCACACGTCGCGAGCAGCTGATAGTGTCTATAAATAACCTGAAAAAACAAAACAAAGAACTTTTAACGAGCGTGGAAGGAGAGAAACAAATCTAAACCTAACTCTGAGCTTGTAAGCATTAGTTGTGTAATTGTAAGCGTTCAATTTCCGATGTACACATTACATTCATACATTGATAGGATTTCTTTGATGTTACTTTTCTAAACTGTTTATTGTATTTGTTTTCTCCTAAATGTCGCGTACATCTATACAATACTTCTTGTTATGTTTCTCAGCACTGATTTATTTCAACGATTTGTATGTGTCGTATAGCTGTTGCTATCAGTCAATTATACATGAAGTAAAGTGACCCTTTCAGATCTATAGGGCAGATGATATAAAGGTCATCTATAGGGCAGATGATGTAAAGGTCATCTATAGGGCAGATGATATAAAGGTCATCTATAGGGCAGATGATATAAAGGTCATCTATAGGGCAGATGATATAAAGGTCATCTAAAGGGCAGATGATATAAAGGTCATCTATAGGGCAGATGATATAAAGGTCATCTATAGGGCAGATGATATAAAGGTCATCTATAGGGCAGATGATATAAAGGTCATCTATAGGGCAGATGATATAAAGGTCATCTATAGGGCAGATGATATAAAGGTCATCTATAGGGCAGATGATATAAAGGTCATCTGTTTTTGTGGCCTACGGTTAACGAAGGTGTCATGTAGCCAGCACAACGACCAACCGCCTTTAGTTTCCCCAAGTAATGTCAGGTGGACACTGAGGCGCCCTAAAAAATCTTTGTCTTCACCAGGAAACGAACCCGGGACGCCCATTCGGAAGCCAAGCATTTAACCACTCAACCACCGTAAAAGCCAGTATAAAATAAAATAGTGAAATACATTGTGTATGGAGGGGAAAGTTAAATGTCACAAAGTAAAAAAATAAATAAAACTATAACGGTACTTAATACAAAGTAAGCTATTAGTATTAAAACTAAACCATTGAAATGTCACAAAGTAAAAAATGTCACAAATCTTGTACCTTCAACCCTCCCCCCCCCCCCCCCAGCTTTTTGTTCTTCTGCCCTCCTTGTGACATTGTTCCATTATGACACGGTTTGGTTTTGTTTTTGAGACCAAGCAACTATTGTCCCAAGGCTGATGAGTGTACCTCGCTCTTTGACAAGAGATAGTAGAATAATATATGCGTGCAATCTTTTCTTTAATCCAATGCAAGGACGATGAGCCATCACCGCCCCCTCCACGTGACTATGATCTACTTTGAAGTGAGAGAAACAAAGACCCATCCTCTTGCATCCCCCCTCCTGACTATCGTGTCGTCTGAATCATGCCGTTTTCTTTTTAATATTGATTTTCTGTTTTCAAAGCGTCTCTCACTGAACCCAATATTAACACCCTCGCAGTTGCCGTCTCCCTTGACACGCCTCACTGTCCCCCTCCCTTCCACGCTGGAACAGTATGAATCATTATTGTGAGACAATGTGACCAGAGACTTAATTATCAAAGACATTTGCACTTAGTCACGTGATCTGCTCGAGCCACTCACTGGAATATTTAAACTCGTCAGAAGGAAATACGTAATAGACTTAACATTTCAAAGCGGATTATCTACCTTCATAAAATAGACTTTCTTGACTTCTCGCCCGTTGCACAAGTTAATTTCTCATAATAGCCGGGTCATAGCTAGTTTGTATTGCATCCTAAGTTTGAACTGAACTTTAGGAGTAGACTAACTACACTTATATCAAACTAGAGGTGATATGAGAAGTTTGTTCTCTAATGAAGCGTGACTGGAACACCAAGAAAGAAGTTCTTTTATTTAATAATTTTGTAAACGCGAGTTTCATACTATTTTACAAGAGCTTATATATGTAATATGACTGAACGAAACATTCATTAAAAAATAAAGACTTAGACTTATTGAACAAAATATAAACAAAGAAATCTTTGTGTCTATTCAAATCTATAAAAATATCAACTAATTAGTTAAGAAATTATTTTTGACAAATGTAGAATTACGTACACTTCAGCTGTCACAAGTATTTAGTATAGAATGTTCTATTCGATGCTCCAAACTTCAAACTGAATATCTATTGTCTGATCTAGACTCTATGTAGCAGGGTTCAACAGTATATTACTAAGTGGCATGGACCTGGGTAACTCACAAGGACTTAATATACTGCCAACTAAACGTACATAAACAAAGAGTGCCATACCTACATGCTGCCAACTGCGTAGATTTGAATGATCACGTACTCATTCTAAGGTTCACTGATAGCAGTTGGAACCTTGTAGAATAAACTACAAATAAAAATGTATCCTAATAAATATCTTCGAATTCATAATCACATGTTGTGTTTCTTTATTAGAGAGTTTCCCCAACACAGAATGTCAACCGCACCATAGCTGTGCACTAGTGGTGTGTCCAGTCCATAGCATACTGAACAAAGAGAAACTTCGGTTATCAAACAGATGCACTACGAAATGAAATCTGGTGCGAGGATAATTCTAGACGGGGAAAAAACTTTTAGATTACTTCCCTTGCATCATATCGACCGAAATTGTGTCCCTTGTATGACGCATATTTTTGGTTAAAGAGCGAGGAAATGAGTGAGCAACAGAGAGAGAGAGAGAGAAAGAGAGAGAGAGAGAAAGAGAGAGAGAGAGAAAGAGAGAGAGAGAGAGAGGACGAGGGTTGAAAGAAAGTAACTAAGGTAGATCAAACTTTCGGCACAAGGGAGGCGTTTGTTTACCTGCGAGGTTAGCCTCAATCTCATAGTCACCTGAAGATACCTGGGATTTCTTTACTTAGAACAGGGGTTCTCAACCTGTGGGTCGCGACCCCTTTGGGTGTCGATTGACGATTTGCCAAGGGTCGCCTAAGACCATCGAAAATATGGATTGTTATTGTCTATTCTTCTATTTCTGTGTGTGTTTGCGGGTGGGGTGGGGGGGGGGCGGATCGCGACAAAGTGAGTTGTAAAAAGGGGTTGTCGAGCTTAAAAGGTTGAGAACCGCTGACTTAGAACTAAGCGACCTAGTTTTACTACATCCACTATTGGCGCTAATGAACTAGACAATGGCTAATGATTACATCTTCAGATTTGATATTCGGTAAACTATTTTAGAAAAAAAAGATTTTTTAGGAAGAATTCTAGAAAAGAGAATTGGAGAAAAAAAAGCTGGTGTTGGTTCCATTTCTGTTCAAGCGTAGAAACAAAATGTCTCTCTCTCTCTCTCTTTGTCTTATTAAAATCTGTCTCCCGATCACTCTTACAAAGTATCCACTCTCTCTCTCTCCCTCTCAAACACACACAAACTCTCTTCTTTTATTCCTCTCCTGTTTATCTCTTCTTTCTCCAACTCTTTCCATCTTCCACTCCCTCCCTATGGCAACATTTATCTCCTCTCCTACTCTCTCCTTTAGTCTTCCCTCCTCCCTTAAATCTTCACTCTTTCCATGTTTCTCTCTTTCTCTTTGTCTCTCTTTGTTGTATTCTCAATGAATGTCTGTCCTGATCCTCCCATTGCTTGAAACTCTGCTCCTAAAAACTAACTTTAGTGAGAGGGGAGGGGGGCGGTGGACTCTTGGACTTGACCTTACAAACGGCGGCGCTATTTCCTTGTTGTTCATGACGTCATCGAATAAGACGATAACGTTCTCTAGGAGAACTCGTCCTCTTTATAAGTCACATGACTTGATGCTGTGCGCTGACTTACTTACCTGCAAGATACCTGAGGCAGACTGCCAAACGGTACAGGAAGTTTTTAAAAAAAGAAGAGGGAGCATTCATTATTTTCTTTTTTATAACAACAAATGGGAAACTATAACAGTAGTGGACTTACTGGGTAGTGGACTTACTGGGTAGTGGACTTACTGGCTTGGGTAATTACTGGGTAGTGGACTTACTGGCTTGGGTAATTACTGGGTAGTGGACTTACTGGGTAGTGGACTTACTGGCTTGGGTAATTACTGGGTAGTGGACTTACTGGGTAGTGGACTTACTGGCTTGGGTAATTACTGGGTAGTGGACTTACTGGGTAGTGGACTTACTGGGTAGTGGACTTACTGGGTAGTGGACTTACTGGGTAGTGAACTTACTGGCTTGGGTAATTACTGGGTAGTGGACTTACTGGGTAGTGGACTTACTGGGTAGTGGACTTACTGGCTTGGGTAATTACTGGGTAGTGGACTTACTGGGTAGTGGACTTACTGGCTTGGGTAATTACTGGGTAGTGGACTTACTGGGTAGTGGACTTACTGGCTTGGGTAATTACTGGGTAGTGGATTTACTGGGTAGTGGACTTACTGGCTTGGGTAATTACTGGGTAGTGGACTTACTGGGTAGTGGACTTACTGGCTTGGGTAATTACTGGGTAGTGGACTTACTGGGTAGTGGACTTACTGGTTAGGGTAATTACTGGGTAGTGGACTTACTTGGTAGGGTAATAACTGGGTAGTGGACTTACTGGGTAGGGTAATTACTGGGTAGAGGACTTACTGGCTAGGGCAATTACTGGGTAGAGGACTTACTGGGTATGTCTGAAATGAAATATTGAACAGCAGTACAAAAGTAAAAAAAAATGAACTAATAATGTTAAAAGGGGGGGGGGAGGTTGAAGTAAATACAAATTTGAAAGAGAAATGAAACAATGACGTACTTACCTCCATGACAAAGTCAAGTATAATGACACTAGAGAATGATAACAAGATGGAAGTTCTACTTGAAAGGCTCTATTATGGGGCCTATGTATCATGTCGGATAAAAGATTATTTCAAGTATCGTTTGTGTCATGTGTTGTTTTTTTTTGTGTCGGGCTCTCCAAGTTTCCAACCCTCGCCTAGCTCTATCTACTTCAATGTCTCTCTAGAAAAATGTCTCCAGAACAATGTCTCTAGAACAATGTCTCTCTAGAACAATGTCTCCAGAACAATGTCTCCAGAGCAACGTCTCCAGAACAATGTCTCCAGAACAATGTCTCCAGAACAATGTCTCCAGAACAATGTCTCCAGAACAATGTCTCCAGAACAATGTCTCCAGAACAATGTCTCCAGAACAATGTCTCTAGAAGAATGTCTCCAAAACAACGTCTCTAGAACAATGTCTCTCTAGAACAATGTCTCTAGAACAATGTCTCCAAAACAACGTCTCTAGAACAATGTCTCTCTAGAACAATGTCTCTCTAGAACAATGTCTCTTTAGAACAATGTCTCCAAAACAACGTCTCTAGAACAATGTCTCTCTAGAACAATGTCTCTCTAGAACAATGTCTCTCTAGAACAATGTCTCCAGAACAATGTCTCTAGAACAATGTCTCTAGAAGAATGTCTCCAAAACAACGTCTCTAGAACAATGTCTCTCTAGAACAATGTCTCTCTAGAACAATGTCTCTCTAGAACAATGTCTCTCTAGAACAATGTCTCTCTAGAACAATGTCTCCAGAACAACGTCTCTAGAACAATGTCTCTCTAGAACAATGTCTCTCTAGAACAATGTCTCCAGAACAATGTCTCCAGAACAATGTCTCCAGAACAATGTCTCCAGAACAACCTTTTTGTAGAAAAATGTCTCTAGAACAATGTCTCCAGAACAATGTCTCCAGAACAATGTCTCCAGAACAATGTCTCCAGAACAATGTCTCCAGAACAACGTTTTGTAGAAAAATGTCTCTAGAACAATGTCTCCAGAACAATGTCTCCAGAACAATGTCTCCAGAACAATGTCTCCAGAACAATGTCTAAAGAACAATGTCTCCAGAACAATGTCTCCAGAACAATGTCTCCAGAACAATGTCTCCAGAACAACGTTTTGTAGAAAAATGTCTCCAGAACAATGTCTCCAGAACAATGTCTCCAGAACAATGTCTCCAGAACAATATCTCCAGAACAATGTCTCCAGAACAACGTCTCCAGAACAACGTTTTGTAGAAAAATGTCTCTAGAACAATGTCTCTAGAACAATGTCTCTAGAACAATGTCTCTCTAGAACAATGTCTCCAGAACAATGTCTCCAGAACAATGTATCTAGAACAATGTCTCTCTCGAACAATGTCTGTCTAGAACAATGTCTCTAGAACAATGTCTACTTCTAGTGGTGCTAGTAAATGTTGAATGTTTTGTTTAGAAATATCTATGACGTAGTTTTTTATTTCTAGAAGTCTGTAATGCTTTTGTTGTCAAGAAACTATGAAGTTGGTGCTCGGGTTCACTATCTTATTAGAAACGTGAAAATTTTAAACAGGGTCACAGTTGTGTTTGGGACCCATGAGGACCCACTGTTTAAAAACGAAAGTACGGCAATGTAATGCGATGCTCAGGGATTACAGAGTCTTTTCTGCAGGGAACAGAACCAGGGTGAAGGAGAACAACAAGGAATGAACGGGCTGTATATGGAGGAGACATTAAAGCTGGCAAAGACATTAAGAAATGGAGAGAGACGTTGAACAGATTATGTGTAGTGCCCTGGCACTGGAACGTACTAAGAGACAGACCGGTGAAGGTGTAACTATGTGCTGTGGAGTATTCGATAGCTGCGTTAAAGTAATTACAGTAGAACGTCGTTTATCCGACTCAATTGGGACCGGACACCGTTCGGATACGCGATTGTTCGGATAACCGAAAACCGAAGCGATCCATGCAGTATATGCAACCGGACACTATACGAATATTGAAAATCATCACATGCGGGACACGTGCGTGGAGAAAGAGTACACTAGGTGACAAATGTCGCAATTTTACCTTTATTGTGGAAAATAATCACTTATTTTTCGCTGTACATGTATGTGCATTACAGTACATGTGGTTGATAAAAAAAAAAAAAAAAAAAACTGGTCCGGATATTTGACGCTCCGGATAATAAACGTTCGGATAAACGACGTTCTACTGTAATATATTCAAAATAATACAATTATAATTCACTGTCTTAGTTGATCTAATTCTGTGATGTCTTTGGTTCTGTGTAGAGCTCTATTATTCTAAGTACATCGAACCAACAAAAAAGATGTGTTTGTTTATAAAGTGTTATAGGAAACAATTATTACAATTAAATAAAGAATGGGATGTTTTAATGCCAAAGAGAAGTAACTTAAATAGACCCACATTCTTAGTTTTTAATGTAAGTTATCTCCCCTGCTATCTACAACACTTTATGTATACATATCTCTACCAAATTAATATTGTTAGGTTCTTAATGATCAGTATAGTGCCCGGGTCGGCAACCTGCGGCTCGCGTGTCACATGCGGCTTTTGGGATGTGAAACTGCGGCTCTTTAGTTCCATACGCAATTATTATTTATTTCATCGAAACATTTTTAAAAATAGTTCTGAATAGTTTAACGATGATTAGACTCCGATTCTATTTCTCAGACACTTGTACTCGCCTTTCACCACATCGCTCCTACATTACACACGTGGCTCTATCTGTTGTCAGTCCGTCGGAAGAACTCCTCTGTCTTCGGATGTTTGTCCGCTTTGTGGGGGGGTTGTCTACGAAGATCTGATTTTGGAGTTGTGAACATATAATATTGACATAAGAGTTTTATCAAATTATTGAATGTTTACTACTTTTACTATTTTAACTGTGAATAGATCTTGTTTTTAATGATTTAACTGTATAGAATTTAGCCCTTGTTATGTAAAGGGAGAGTGATCCTTAAAGGATTACGGGAACGACATGGCCTAAATTGTGCCGATGTGCCTAAACTCAAAACTCAAACTCTATGTACGTTTTAATTAGCTTTCGACGCAAGACGCATTGGCATCTTCACCAAGGGCTTTGGCCATGACAAATAGTTTGTTGTTTCAAGTCAATGAGTTAGAAGCGATTATCTTCTCAAAATTAGAAGCAATCTACAAGTAATGCTAATCTGGCAACCTTTGCGGTACCACTAAAATTGCTCAAAAAGACAAACCATTTAAATGTCAAAGACTGCTTCCTACGTGCATCCGAAGAACTGTTTCGTGATTTCAAAAACGAACCAGAAATCTTGAAAAAAAATTAAAGATTTGCCACTATCCGCTAAAACAATACAAGATAGATTTGCTAAAAAGTATTCAAATGTAACATACTTGCAGTTGGAAGATATTCATTTTTTTAGTCTTATCACTTGATGTAGATAAATGTTCCGACATAAAGACACGGCACAAGTTGCCTATTTTCAGGTATATGTCTTCCCAAGGTCCAAAAGAAGAACTTCTAGGATTGCTACCGCTCTTGTGACAATCTTTAGGGAAAGATAGAGCAAACGCCGTTCAAAATACCTTGAAGACAATAAGATCGAGTTAAAATAAAATCGTTTCAATAGCTATTGATGAGGCCAGAAGTATGACAGGATACAATAAAAGGTTAACTACGATTCTTCGGAGCTAAATAAACCTTAAAATTCTTACGTTTCACTGCATAATGCACCAAGAAGCGCGATGTGCCCAAACATTTCCGGCCGAAATAGTTGAGGTAGTGAATTTGGCAATCAATATTGTTAACAGCATCTTGTCAAAAGCACTCTACCATTGACAGTTCAAAGAATTCTTAACGAAAAGGAGACTCAGTATTCCGACCTCTTTCTTCCCAATAAAGTGTGCGATGGCTTTCCAAAGGTTAAAACGTTTTGCATTGTGCTTGGATGAAATACACAAATTTCTAAATAATAAAGCCATTAATCAGCCTGAATTAGAGAACTACTAATGGTTGCAAACATTTTACTTCATGGTGTATATAACAATGAAATTAAATGGGCTAAATCTAAAACTACAAGGAAATGGAAAGCCCAGCTTATGTTTTGGTAGAAGAATTTGTTTGCTTTGAAGAAAAAATTATTCTCTTTGCTGAAGATATTCAGAGTGGTAAGTTACTTCAGCACAGTTCTAAAAAAAATTATCAAAGAAGAATTTGTTGACAGATTTGAGCAGTTCAAAACAAACAAAACCTTCTAGCATTCCAAGTGAATCCTCTCAACACAAATAGTAACGAAATCCACATTAATCCGTTACTACTGGATCCCTAGAAAAACAATTGATCGATTTAAAAAGTAAAGTTTTAGTGGGTGAAAAATTTACAGAGTTAAAAATCAAGTTGGAAGAATTGGATGTCCAGAAATGTATGTAAGTTATGCAAGAAAAGTGGACAGCTTTAAAAGAAATGATTCGGCGCATGTAACAATCTTCGAGATTGCTACAGTGAGGTGAAGAAGAGAAAGGCAGACTTGATGGTAGATAAAGGCAGACATGATGATAGACAAAGGCAGACTTGATGATAGACAAAGGCAGACATGATGATAGACAAAGGCAGACTTGATGATAGACAAAGGCAGACTTGACGATAGATAAAGGCAGACATGATGATAGACAAAGGCAGACTTGATGATAGACAAAGGCATACTTGATGATAGACAAAGGCAGACTTGATGATAGACAAAGGCAGACTTGATGATAGACAAAGGCAGACTTGATGATAGACAAAGGCAGACTTGATGATAGACAAAGGCAGACTTGATGATAGAAAAAGGCAGACTTGATGATAGACAAAGGCAGACTTGATGATAGAAAAAGGCAG
The DNA here is from genome assembly GCA_036873155.1 of Biomphalaria sudanica. Taxonomy (NCBI): domain Eukaryota; kingdom Metazoa; phylum Mollusca; class Gastropoda; family Planorbidae; genus Biomphalaria; species Biomphalaria sudanica. The sequence goes on from JAZGLO010000284.1 coordinate 1,152,665, forward strand.
ACTTGATGATAGACAAAGGCAGACTTGATGATAGACAAAGGCAGACTTGATGATGGACAAAGGCAGACTTGATGATAGATAAAAGACTTGATAAACGAAGATCATGTTTAGTTTCAGTTTGAAAGAGAAACACTGTTTGACATTTGAAACTTGTAGGTCAAGTTGTTGTCCAGTTGATATTTGATACAAAGAGAAGTTATCATTACGTCTTAGTATTACATCTAACCATCACAATGACTTCTGCACGGCTCTAGTCACGTCAAAGCTCAACGAATGGAGAGAAAAAAAACTAGTTTAATTACAGAAATGTATGTGAATATCAGAAGTTGATGTCATTTATTGTTGTCGTTTTTTTCTCTTTCCCTCCTGGTGTATTGATTTTAAAGGGAGACCATCAAACTAGTCGTGACTGTAACGATTAAAGGGGAACAATTCAACAAATTGCTGATCACCCCCACAACACTGCAGGTAATAATTAAGTTTGTATGACAACATTGTAAGGACGTCACGGTGAAAGACACAAGGAATACTAAACATTGAGAGAAATGAAATTATTATTTATTCATTAACATACAAGAAACATTAGAAAGTTGTTTTTTTCTTAGCAAGTATTTGATATAAAAGTACACAATTTTCTAAAAACATACTCATGCTATATCAAGGGAAACAACATTCTCACCCCCTTTACAACCATCACTAATATATAATAGCAATCGTATAGTTATAGCCAAAGCTTCAATTGGAAACAAACCGTTATGTGAGTCACATGTGCAATATATCATACATTGCAATTCCCAAAAATCTAATTTATAATGTTGCTTCTTTGATAATTAATCTATCAAATTTATCCAATAAATAATTAAAACAGTAGAACAGCTAATCAGTAACAGTTTTGTATTTCCTTTCTCTCTCTCTCTCTCTCTCTTTGCACAGACTAAATTAAATTAAATTTAGGACATCAATCATAAGATGCAAAAGTAACAAAGACACAGATGAAATTCTCAGACACAAGCATCAGTACAGTTGTCGCTTTCTTCCCAAATGTGTACAAGTGTTTAGATAGCATTCGATCTAAGAACGAGAATTAGTGACTTTATATACAAAGAAATCTTTTTGGTCTTGACCTTTGGAGTCTTTGGTTGCTCTACAGACTTCCCTGTTCAGTAGTGCCAGTCTGCACCGTGCATGTTTCATAGAAACTTTCGTTCCCTTGTGACATTAAAACCTCATCGTGTTTTTGGTTTCCAGTCGTATCGCTTGCCTAGCAACTGAAACAATGCTTCATTGTGAGGTCTGTAATATTTGTACAGTAGATTCTCTAGTATTGGATTGATTTTAGGGTGTGGCATGCCTTTCCCCGAGCTGAGGCAGACAATTGTTTTCAGGTGGAAGGGTCGCATGCAGTAAAATCCTTTGCTCTTGTTGAAATAAAAGTTTTTCTCTGTGATCATCCGGGGAATTCCCAAGTAGTATTCCAGTCTTTGGATCTCCAGTGTTGGGTTCGTCACAAAGTCTCGACTCTCTAGAATATGAAGCTGAAACAGAAACCAGACATAATTCCATCAAACTAAATGAGTGATATAGAAGAAACTAATAGTGAATAGAATAAATGATAAATGGACAAGGTCTCATCCAAATCACAAGAAAGAGGCCTATTATAAGCTATACCGACAAGATCAATGTCTAATCTTTCGACTCAGGACCGGAAAGAACAGAATGAGACAACATGTGTTCGGAAGCTCAAAATTGGAACCAGTGAAATTAGCCCATGTGGAGTGTCACCTGAAAATGCTGACCATGTCCAAAACTGCTCTCTTTACCAAGACACAGGCACCAAAACACCCCAATAGAAAGAAAACTATATGGAGAGCTCCCTGATTTGGAAACCACTGAGCAATTCATCTTCTATATTGGTCTTGTCATCCAAACGCTCCAACACAGTAATGAGAACAAGGAAGAAGAAGGGACATAACAAGAACTGTTGCTGGAAACCAATTCCCAAAACAAAAGCTTCAAAGAAACATGTCACGCATCTAGGCCTAAACCAAGGAATATTAATATAAATTCAGAGTAAGAAGATGCATAAATGTAATAAGTGTTACCTGAGACTTTGGGAAAACCTGAAGCCACAACTTAATGTATTTCACATAGATCCCCCAGTCTACAGTTCGAGACTCGTTGGACACTCTCAGTGTGCCCTCATGTTCTTGTATGAAAGTAGATTCTGGGTTGTCCGGACTGCTCTAGATGTGAAACAGTTGTACACGTTCATTTAAAATACATCAACGCTATTATGTTACACTTATGCTAAGTTGTACAACATAACTTGAACTCACTCTAATAGCCTGAGAAATAACTCGGATTACCGGATCCTTGATGATTAAGATTAGCTTCATGTTTTTGTTCAGTTTATAAATCTCGTGAATTGCTCTCTCGCTCCAAATATAAGATGGTGTCTTCTCGATTGTTACCTGCAGAACCGATCAGATTCTGATTAAGTATTACACAGTACACACACAAGTACGCAAGTATAACACACAGGAAATTAACAAAACATGTTAGGGTTTAACCAACGAAACGCACACAATATATATATATATATATATATATATATATATATATATATATATATATATATATATATATATATATATATATATATATATATATATATATATATATATATATATATATATATATAAACGATATATATATATATTCCCCGATATATCTATGTGTGTGTATGTGTGAGCATGTATGTGTGCGTGTTGCCAACTACACAAATTGTATATCCCCCCCCCCCAAATTATTTTTTAAAATCTTCACCTCTGACCTCAAACTGACAAACGTAACGTAGCTATTACACATAGTTAGAGCACTAATGATTCGAATGAAATCACAGTGTTTTTCAAATTTAAGATCTAAACTGGACAGATAGTAACTTAGTAGGTCACACAGATCATAAACCAAAGTGTATCAATCCGCTGAAATTCTGAAGAGATCAATCAAAAAGTAATTCTAACTTTTCCCTCACTTGGTTACTGTAAGATAGAGGCATTTTCGACTTGTAGTAGGTGAAACCTTTCTGGAAGTTCTCGTCCTGATCGAAGAAATGCACCTCGCTATTAGCGGCCACCACGTAGGGATGCATCTGCAAGAACTCGAGGAGAGCTCGTGTGCCGCACTTGCCCGCTCCAATGATGATGGCCTGAAATAAAAGTGAAAGTGTAGGAACATCTTATGTAAGTGACGAGTTAGCGGAAGTGTTATGGACTGTGTGTTTGTCTGTTTCCTAGGTGACGAGGACGAGAGGTTAGGCGATTGGTTGGTGTCTGTGCTGTGTAGAATGAGGATAGACGAGCTGATGTACCGTAATACAGATGCTTAAGAACGGGAGACGACCTAGACACATATTTTTTTAAATACAAATATAATACGCATACATCGGTACAATTGTACTAGCTGTACATATAGGATTATACATATATTCAGTTTTCATAACACACATCATGGTCCAGTGGTCAAGCTGGTAACTCAGGAGCAAGTGGCAACTAAACACACTTTACATGGCCTTATATAACATTCTCAAGGGGAATCACTCTTGTCTTCACAATGACTCAAAAATGGATCTTTCCCCATTATGTCACAATTGCTTAATTAATTTGTTGTGTAGCGCATTTCCTCAATTCTAATAGAAGTGACCTTTAAACTCAGGGGAGACAAAAGATTCCAACTCAATGTCTTTGATATAAAGTATATACTTTCGATTTTAAACGCACATGTTTTATTAATATACATATATAGGAGTAAAGAAATGAATCGATGGGTTTTATTATATTTTTTTTCCATTTCCATTAGTTACACTCATGACTTTATGCGCAATTGAAATATTTAAGGGTGGAATTGTGCAAATAAAAATTAGCAGATTAAATTGTCATTCGAATTCAAAATCTTTCATTTGCATGGTATAATACCAATGCAAGACATATAAAACACTCATATTAGATAATGTTAGAACTTACTTTTGGGAAACGACGTTTTGGAGTCTCACCAGGAGGAGGGGAAAACAGGCTGACATTGTACCTGCCCAGTTCGTTAATAGTCCAGTGTTCTCTGCCTGGTATCCGGTATGTTGGAGGCGCTGTCTTAGTGATCGTTTGGTTCTCATGGGCTGCTGGTTTCAGCGATACACTTGGTGTGGTCTTGTCGGCATGCACAAAGCTGGTCCTAGTGGACATATTTGATCCGGACATGTTAGAGACATTTTTCTGTGACATATTTTTGAAATCGGAAAAATACACCTTGGAGTTTTGCTGTCCATCTTTGGAGATTTCCAGTGCGTCATCATATAGTTTTACGTCATGAATGTCTACAGGTGGCGCCGCTGCAGAGAGTGTGACGTCATCATTCATTCTAAAATTGTGTTTTTTTGTTTGGCGTAGTTCATTGAGTGCCCCTACGTTCAAAACGCTCATCTGTTTCACTTCCTCGGCAAAGTGCAGGTCATAAACATAGATAGCTAACAATAGGCAAACCCAGATCAATCCAAGTTTCAGGCATCTGATTCGATTTGTCTTCACCATTGATGATTGTATTGATTAGCATAAATAGTGGAAATCTGAAACAAAAATACATAGAATATAAATACATAGACCAAATTGATATAAATAAATGTGATAGCCAACTGAAATAATTGTACAGATACACTTATATACAAACATGCATAGATTAAATGCAGGATTATTTACATACATTTATCTAATTATAAATACATACATTTATACTTACAATATTTAACTTTATTTCTATCGAGATGTTATTATAACATATTTCAGTGACACCTGGATCTGCTGTGACCTAGATAGGTTAGCAAGTAATCACACACTTTACGTGCGTCTAGTATCCACTCGTATTTGATCTCACCAACAGCATGTGCAGGGAAACAACTCTGCTCACATTAAACGTAGACATTGATTCTTGGTCTTACATTTTTTTATTGGCTCGGTCATGTACGCAATAAAATATTGACGTGATCGACTGTCAACTTGATAAAAACGACATTACACCTTGAAACGAGTAGATACGTCGATGTGTTGTACCAGCATACAGTGGGTGAGAGAATGATTGGAAGGGGGATACAGTGGTGTTTTTTATATTATTTTTTTGAAAGCCATTGAAGGAGATTTTGTTGTTTCTCTAACATATATATATATATATATATATATATATATATATATATATATATAGAGAGAGAGAGAGAGAGAGAGAGAAAGAGAGAGAGCACTTGACAGTGAAAGGGAAATCATTTTCAAAGAAAACAAATAAACATGTACTAAAAATCTTTTTGAGATCAGTCATGAAACTTTCTAAAAGTTTCCAGAGTTGAGAACCTCTCTCTCTCTCTCTCACTCTCTCTCACTCTTTCTCTCTCTCCGCCTCTCTCCCTCCCCCTCTCTCTCTATCTCCCTCCCCCTCCCTCCCACTCTCTCTCCCTCTCTGTCTCTCTCCCTCTTCCCCTCCCTCTCCCCCCCCCCCTCTATGCATCGTCTGATTTTGTTCCAAGTTTCTTGACTTTCTGTAAGCCCGACCCGTTGACACTGACATGGACTGAGAGATGAGTGACTTGTGTTTCGGAGATAGTTCTGAATTACTTGTGTTGACATTTTTTTAGAACGTCTTCCATTTCATTTTTTATGATATATTCATGGAGGGAGTCACCTGTCAAACAGACTACAAATACAAGCTATAATTTCAAAATAAATTAAACTGGTACATATGCATGTGCTATAATTGAAAGATGCTATCAGCTAGGATAAGGGAAGTAGCCAACGCATGCTACATCTGTCAATAAACAAAAAGAGAAGAGTTGATACCACAAGAAATAGGTTTCAATCCGTGGGAAAGATAAGAATTGATTTATTCCAGGTGAGTGACCATCATAAATAATAATTTTTTTTGGTCACCATCTATTATGAGAACAAAGTTTCAGCATGCGGAGATGTTGGCGTGTTCTCGTACCAGAGGAAAACAACTGAAAAATAATAAAATGAATTGTTACTTAGACCATAAATTACTTATAAAAGCTAATGTTTTTTTTATTTGAGCACTCTTAAGATCAACACAGCATAGTATTTTCATTAAATTTATATTTAACCTTTTTAGCGGCCCCCAAAAGGGGAAAGAAGCTATTGGTGTTGTGTGGTCTGTTTGTCCCTACGTCCGTCCATCCGCCCCGTTTAGATCTCAGAAACTAGAAGAGAAAATGAAATTCTGACATCATGATATTTTAGATCATTCAAAGTTCTGATCTTACGGCTTCTTTTTTCTTTTCCGAAAGTTAACCATTTAATTTTTAAAAGTATGTATGCATGAAGATTTTTCCAAAAAAATACACCCCTTTTAAATGAAAAACTTCAGGGGAGGTATGTTTTCTAAAAAGGTCACAGACTTCTTCATTAATAACTGTAACTTTAATCATAGATTCGCGCATTTGTACAGAAAATTTGCATCTAATGTCACAGTGGAAAAAGTATCAATGCATTATTATAAAATATATTTTCCATTTATTAATTAGCCTACTCATGGAAAGAAATACTGATTGAAATGTCGTTTTTAAAAAAAAAAAATTTGATACGAACAGATGCTGATTTATTTATTATGTAAACAGTAGTGTCACATTAAGAAGTGAATCGGATACAAACAGCATAGTACACCATAGTACACCAAAAGGCCTACTAATCCTGTTATCCTGATCATAACATTGGCCTAGGTCTAGTCATTTTAAGATTAAACGTATAAAGTCATACGAATTCTAGTCTAGATCTAGATTCTATATCTAGCTCTCAATCTAGTTCTAGATCTCCATCTAGTTTTAGAACTAGATCTTGTTCTAGATATCTAGATCTAGCTCTCGTTCTAGTTAATCTAGTTCTAGATCTAGTTCTATTTCTTGATCTAGAACTAGATCTAGGTTTAGCTATAAATCTGGTTCTAGGGTTAGGGTTAGAGTTAGGGTTAGGGGTTAGTTCTACTTAATCTAAATGTAATCTAATTTAGGTTTAGCTATAAATCTGGTTCTAGAACTAGATCTAGGTTTAGCTATAAATCTAGTTCTAGATCAAGTTCTAGATCTAGTTTGTATTACAAACGGAAGGGGAGATATTAATTCTTATTTGCGAGGTGAAAGTCACCAAGTCATTTCTAGCTCACTACCTAAAGCAATTCAAAAATTTTCTTTTCGTAATGCCAATTTATCTTATTTTGTAAGAAGAATAAATATTTTTAGGTTTCTCTTTATTACATGTAACATATTATTAATTATGAATGTAAGGATAAAGTTAATAATTATTATTAAAAAATTAATGAATATATGAAGGCGAGGTGGCTTGCCTTCAAAACTGAGTATCCTGGGTTCGAATCCTGGTGAAGACTGGGATTTTTCCATTCGGGATCTTCAGGGTGCTTCTGAGTCCAACCAGCTCTAATGGGTATTTAAAATTAGTTATGGAAAAGTAAAGATGGTTGGTCGTTATGCTTGCCACATGACACCCTCATTATCCCTGGGCCATAGAAACAGATGACCATTAAATCATCTGCCTCATAGATCACTAGGTCTGAAAGGGGAACTTTACTTAATGAACATATAAAAACAGTAAATGTTTTTAAAAAATACTTATGTTTGATAAAAATTCATTTTGAAAGTTATAAACTTAAAAAGAGATAAATTAATTTTATTATTATTATTATTATTATTATTATTTTAGTGCTCAATAATTTTTAAATTCTATTTTTTTCAACGATCAAAACAAGACAATGGCTTGAATATTCCTGGTCCATTGTTGAATTCGAAAGAAGCCTCCTCTGAGTTTTTGTGACAACACTAACTCTCTTTTTAATCTTGTTTTTATTTTGATTGTTTTGATCGTAAAGCAACAACTCAATCGAACTATAAGTCATTGAAGTTTGCATTTCGAACTGAACTCAATTTCTTACGAGATACAGAAATGTTGATACCATGTGAGACAAGTCTCTGTCTGCCTTCTGTCTTGATATTTAAATATTGTATCAGATAGTTATCATATTTTCAAATAAAATGTTACAATATATACAGATAGAAGTTAAAAAATAAACTGGTAGTCAAAAGAGTTTGAAATACCGAATCCAGACACTTTTTCTAAAATAATAATTAACTTTTTGAAAAACAAAAAACAACAACACCTGTAACTGATATAATGCCTGTAAATGATATAACGTCTGATGGAAAGCCTAAAGCTATTTAGTGGTTGTTCTGTGTGTATCGGTTGAGACTTAAGAGTTAATTGGAAACATTTTAAATAACTGTGTTATTTCCCTTGCATTCTGTAGAATGTTTTTATTTTGCAAGTCCTTGCAAACATATGACTATATGACTATAGTATCTCCAATAAACCAACATTTGTTCACAAATTGTTTCGAATAAATACCTGACTGGTTCCAAAATGTATCCTACTGGCATAAACATTAATCGTGTGTTCTGTCTCGTAATGAAAACTATTTTCTTGTGAAAACAAAAAAAGAAACAGTCATCTCCAAGGTCATTTGTTACTGACTTTATCTAGCAGATTTACCTACCTGGTTCACCAGCAGAGATTAAAATTCAGGTAGAGATCGGCTTCATTTAGACGATGAAAGTCCTTCAATGTGTTTGGTGGTTTCTAATTTATTAGATTGTGCAACAGAGTCCAAGTATTTCTTCCAACAAAAACATTTTTTTTACTTTGGCATGTCACAACTCTACACATGTTCCTTAGAAGTTGGTTAAAGGCTTGGCTACTTTGCTATGACTTCTGTGATTCATCTATCAAAGTATTTATACAAAGTACTTGGAGCAGATATTCTTATTAACATTAGTTGAAGTCTATATACAAGAGGAACATGGGACGTTCCTCTGTTTCATCATTAGATGACAATGTCTATTCTTTGAGTGCAACTTTTAGTTTGGGAAAGACGCGATAGAGGCATACTGTTTGGTCTGGATAGAGGAATATCGCTGGCATAGCCTACAACTAAAAAAACATTGTGTCGAAAAAATGTAAGTACAGTTCACAACAATTACACAATTTATTGTTAGATCGGACATTTATTATAATTATTTACTAGATTCTTTGAATTCGCTAAAATAAAATTCCAATTTCAAACTCTGTTTCATTTAATTATAGTCAATTTATTCTATTTACAATTTTATTATTCATAATTGAAATATTTACATTTTATGAACAACATTATCTTTATATGTGTACAATACAACATTAAATACAATACATGCAATAATATCTTCAATGCAATGTGTCACAACCAGAAATGATTCATTAATAAATGTGTATATCATTCTTCAAATAAAACATGTATAACGGGGACCGCATATGTCGCGGTAAACAGAGACCAAGCATTATAGTAGGCCCAACACTGGCCTATGACGTCGCAAACTGTGGGTAGTGGAGACCAATAGCATGTTGCCACGTCACAGGTATGACGTACTGACTTGAGACGTATCAACGAGTTATTGGTCTCCACCACCTATAGGCTGCGATGTCGCAGGCAAGTGTTGGGGCCCACTATCACGATTGGTCTCGCATATGTCTACACAAATACATGGCCATAAATTTATTCTAAATTCTGTTTTTCTGTTTGAGACATTCTTGTTCCATTCACATTTCTTAGAGTCTATGTCAAACTGACCTCGACCTACTGGATCGTGAAGACATTCGGAAAGATTTCTGCCGCGCTCTGCCGCACCTCCCAGTGCTAAAGAACACCTGGACGAGCTTACGAAATTTTTTTCCAAAGGCGTAATACAGGAGGAAGTTAGTGGCGGAGGTCGATAGGAAGATGAAGTCACAGACCAGATTGAACGTAATACACCACTGCGGACTGGAGCAGGGACCTTGTAAGTTTAAGAACACCTGGACCACAGCAAACACCTGGGAACAGGAAACAGACAGTGAACAAAAACACACAAATACTGGTTCAAAGGTAAATGGAGGGATTTTAAATCAAATAATCAACAAGGTATGCAGTTTCTTGTTAGCCTCTTAGGCTAGACTTCTGTTAAGCAAGAAACATTTTAGAAGAATACTTTCAATATACTAATTATTTTCTGTTCCGAGACGTAACGGTGATGCCGGTGGTATCGCGTGGTTATCACGCACTATGACATCAAGATGAAAATCTATGGCTTCCTTTCAGCCGTAAAATGACTATGGATGGATTATAAAAAAAAAATGAGATGAATGCCTGGGCATTATCTATGGTCGGTACGATGTCACCCACAGTTTCCACCTGACCAAGCAGCTGATGTATCCAAAGAAGTGTCAAGCGGCCATACAATTTGGGATCAGCCGTGTCTCAGGCTCTGTAACACTGTGAGTTTCAAACTTCCTAAGGAGCGCCGGTGTGTAAGATGTGAGATTGTGTGTGTGTTTGTTTATTTTAGTAGTTGTGAGGGTGAACTGTTTCAGCACGGAATTTTCAAGGGAGGGTAATAAGGTTTCCTGTGGTCAGTCTAGTTAGTTGGAGAACTGACCGGGTCTGAGGAGGGTGTTGGTGATTGTTGTCAGGGGTGTTGCCTAGATTAAGGAGATATTTTTGCATTGTGTCTGAATATTTGGGGTAATACTATGTTGTGTCATAATACATTTATGTAATCTATTATTGCATCTAGTCTAGGCGACCTGTAGTATTTAAATTGTGCACATTCAGATACTCTTGCTATTGATGATTATGTATTCCATATTATATTTGTAAGTAACACATTGTTTGCTGTATATAAATATTATTTTCTATACTCCTTTGTTGAGTGTACTTTATAATACTTATACGCTTGTAAAGATCTACAGTTGGGGCATTAAATTACTCCCCTCAAAGAATCATGCCCGTAGTACATCGAGCCATTTATCTATAATAAGAACTACCAAAACCTTTCTCATGTGAGAGTAGAGCTGCAAGTTTGACATTTTAAGTTTTCTTTCTCTCTCTTGCCCAATGTTTCCTGGTTTAGGCGACAGTCCTTCGATTCTGCCTCTTGCCCAATGTTTCCTGGTTTAGGCGACAGTCCTTCGATTCTGCCTCTTGCTCAATGTTTCCTGGTTTAGGCGACAGTCCTTCGATTCTGCCTCTTGCCCAATGTTTCCTGGTTTAGGCGACAGTCCTTCAATTCTGCCTCTTCTTCTGTCTGTGATAACACTTTCGCCGGTTTCAATATCTGACCCACACGTGAAGGCCAGGAGTTGATTGTCCAAGGTTTTGAGATACGCAAAAATATGCCAAAATTGAAAGCATTTTATAAGCAGTGGGGTATTTATTTCCATCAAAACTTCTGAGATTGTGCACCGTTTGAATCCACGTAACTCTAGTGACACATAAACCAAGCGTAAGTCGAAGATTCGTGAAGTGGTGATCAATTCAAATGAAATATAGCAGGCAGAACCTTTGAATGTCAGGAGCTTGAATCGTAAAATAAATAATCACACATACACCCACAAAAATACTAAATTCCCAGAGATAGTGTCGAAATGAAACACGATAACCAATGGCAGCGAATTTTTTTGAACCCTATTTATAGTATGCCATCTCAAAATAGATTCATGATCTCAACCCTCGTCATAGTAGGACTAAGTCTGCAGTGTAGATATTTGGACTTTATGAGCTGTTTTTAATTATTTTACTTCTACAAATCGATTCCAGAGTGTTCAGGGAAAATAGTTTAATCAAATAACTTTTGTTGTTATTGGCGACAGGGACAGTTGTTTTGTGAAATGAATGTTTTGTATTGGGTCACTTCAGACTACATTAACCTTCATACTCAGTGCTCTGCCGCACCTCCCAGTGCTAAAGAACACCTGGACGAGCTTACGAAATTTTTTTCCAAAGGCGTAATACAGGAGGAAGTTAGTGGCGGAGGTCGATAGGAAGATGAAGTCACAGACCAGATTGAACGTAATACACCACTGCGGACTGGAGCAGGGACCTTGTAAGTTTAAGAACACCTGGACCACAGCAAACACCTGGGAACAGGAAACAGACAGTGAACAAAAACACACAAATACTGGTTCAAAGGTAAATGGAGGGATTTTAAATCAAATAATCAACAAGGTATGCAGTTTCTTGTTAGCCTCTTAGGCTAGACTTCTGTTAAGCAAGAAACATTTTAGAAGAATACTTTCAATATACTAATTATTTTCTGTTCCGAGACGTAACGGTGATGCCGGTGGTATCGCGTGGTTATCACGCACTATGACATCAAGATGAAAATCTATGGCTTCCTTTCAGCCGTAAAATGACTATGGATGGATTATAAAAAAAAAATGAGATGAATGCCTGGGCATTATCTATGGTCGGTACGATGTCACCCACAGTTTCCACCTGACCAAGCAGCTGATGTATCCAAAGAAGTGTCAAGCGGCCATACAATTTGGGATCAGCCGTGTCTCAGGCTCTGTAACACTGTGAGTTTCAAACTTCCTAAGGAGCGCCGGTGTGTAAGATGTGAGATTGTGTGTGTGTTTGTTTATTTTAGTAGTTGTGAGGGTGAACTGTTTCAGCACGGAATTTTCAAGGGAGGGTAATAAGGTTTCCTGTGGTCAGTCTAGTTAGTTGGAGAACTGACCGGGTCTGAGGAGGGTGTTGGTGATTGTTGTCAGGGGTGTTGCCTAGATTAAGGAGATATTTTTGCATTGTGTCTGAATATTTGGGGTAATACTATGTTGTGTCATAATACATTTATGTAATCTATTATTGCATCTAGTCTAGGCGACCTGTAGTATTTAAATTGTGCACATTCAGATACTCTTGCTATTGATGATTATGTATTCCATATTATATTTGTAAGTAACACATTGTTTGCTGTATATAAATATTATTTTCTATACTCCTTTGTTGAGTGTACTTTATAATACTTATACGCTTGTAAAGATCTACAGTTGGGGCATTAAATTACTCCCCTCAAAGAATCATGCCCGTAGTACATCGAGCCATTTATCTATAATAAGAACTACCAAAACCTTTCTCATGTGAGAGTAGAGCTGCAAGTTTGACATTTTAAGTTTTCTTTCTCTCTCTTGCCCAATGTTTCCTGGTTTAGGCGACAGTCCTTCGATTCTGCCTCTTGCCCAATGTTTCCTGGTTTAGGCGACAGTCCTTCGATTCTGCCTCTTGCTCAATGTTTCCTGGTTTAGGCGACAGTCCTTCGATTCTGCCTCTTGCCCAATGTTTCCTGGTTTAGGCGACAGTCCTTCAATTCTGCCTCTTCTTCTGTCTGTGATAACACTTTCGCCGGTTTCAATATCTGACCCACACGTGAAGGCCAGGAGTTGATTGTCCAAGGTTTTGAGATACGCAAAAATATGCCAAAATTGAAAGCATTTTATAAGCAGTGGGGTATTTATTTCCATCAAAACTTCTGAGATTGTGCACCGTTTGAATCCACGTAACTCTAGTGACACATAAACCAAGCGTAAGTCGAAGATTCGTGAAGTGGTGATCAATTCAAATGAAATATAGCAGGCAGAACCTTTGAATGTCAGGAGCTTGAATCGTAAAATAAATAATCACACATACACCCACAAAAATACTAAATTCCCAGAGATAGTGTCGAAATGAAACACGATAACCAATGGCAGCGAATTTTTTTGAACCCTATTTATAGTATGCCATCTCAAAATAGATTCATGATCTCAACCCTCGTCATAGTAGGACTAAGTCTGCAGTGTAGATATTTGGACTTTATGAGCTGTTTTTAATTATTTTACTTCTACAAATCGATTCCAGAGTGTTCAGGGAAAATAGTTTAATCAAATAACTTTTGTTGTTATTGGCGACAGGGACAGTTGTTTTGTGAAATGAATGTTTTGTATTGGGTCACTTCAGACTACATTAACCTTCATACTCAGTGCATATGTTGACATATAATATTGTTTTTTTAAGTGCTGACCTCAGTGCTCAGATAACAAAACTGAACCGGAAGTTGATCTCCCACAAAAATTTTAAATCTTTATCGAGTATCGAGCAGGTTATTTGTAGAACTGCCTCTTTCTCAAAGTTTCTATTGATTGGATAGAAAACAATGAAGTCATTTATTGAGATTTCATTCTGTGTTTCAAGTTGATTTCATGGATGTACACATTAAAACTTGTTTGATATTGAATAATAGAGAATAGAAAATTATGTAGGGTCAATGATAGAATATAGAACTGTGTACTGTGTCTGGTTAGTCATGTTATGCTTGCCCTATATGTGGCAAAATATGTAGGTCACAGCTGGGGCTGCGTAGCCACGGGAAATACTGCATTCCTCATTAATCTTTGGACTTGAAGAGAAGCCTTATTATTATGGTTAGTCATAAAATATACAACTTTATAGGGTTAGTCTATCTCCCTTAGGGTCATAAACAAACTGCTTTAGGTCAGAAATCTTCCAACACTTGTTCATTGAACCAGGAAAATATTTATTCTTAAAGAATGAACAGTAGTATCAGCAGTATCAGTGCAAACAGGATGACTTACATGACTTAAGACAAACAGGATGACTTACATGACTCTAGACAAACTGGATGACTTACATGACTCTAGACAAACTGAATGACTTATATGACTCAAGACAAACAGGATGACTTACATGACTCTAGACAAACTGGATGACTTACATGACTTAAGACAAACTGAATGACTTACATGACTCAAGACAAACAGGATGACTTACATGACTCTAGACAAACTGGATGACTTACATGACTTAAGACAAACTGGATGACTTACTTGACTCAAGAGAAACTGAATGACTTACATGACTCAAGACAAATGCCCACGTGACCGCCAACACCATAGGCGTCACTCGTCCGTCTTTGACGGCACTCCGACACGATTCGCCATTCACCTGTACGTGCCTTACAAACAGGTTCCGCCTATGCCTGAGGCAACATAGAAGAACCATGTTGCTGATGATCACCAATAAGATTGGAATGACGAACTGAAAGAAGATGTAGGTAAATATAAACTGAACAAATAAACTAGCCAACATAAAGACTACACAATTAGGCATCAACTTTTTTCGGTAATGGATAGAAGAAGACTTCTGATGAAACTTCTTAAAAAAAAAATAGTTACAATAATAAAAAAAAATATGTTGGTGCGTAACCAAATGTTTATGTCCAGACAATGAATAAAGTATTAACCTTCCAATGACATAGAAGGTCAGCTAGTCAATTAGCCCTTAGAAGAGAGTATACATTGAATTCCAGGTAAGAATAAGACTTAACAAGCAAAATAAAAAAAACAACAAATCCTTTAAAAAAAAAATTATAGAAAAATTATTACCAATAACTAATTGATTGTATGGGTATTTTTTAGAAATTCAATTCATGTTTTGTTAGATAAAATAAATAATTGTATAAATTATCAACTTGGTCGGAGAATGCGTGAGGAAGCAATAGCGTAAACAATTATTTAAGGGGACTAAACCCAATAAATTGAGCCATATCTGTGAATTCTGAAGGATTATTTTCAATTTTTGGTATCAAATAAAATAATGAATACCAGTAATTAATTGACTAATTGGTTACTTTTTTTATTTTATTGATTTATGTCTTGTCTACGCCGATGAATAATTGTGCAAAGTTTCAAATTGATCAGAGAATGGGTGTGGCAGAAATAACTTGAAGACACTTTTGACCAGACAGACAGAGTGGATATGAGCTTTGTAAAAAAAAAAAAGAAATAGATTGAAAGATTGAAACCAAGAACAGAAGAAAGTCTATCAACGAGAACATACCGAGTGCCCTCCCCAGATGAAGGGCAAAGATTCACGTGCTAGGAGTCTAGGCTATGGAACTTAAGACACGAGAAATGTCTACATCCTCAGTCTTTTACTTTGTCCTTACTGCAAGCCAGTAAAACGTGTGCACTTGAAATAAACTGTTATAACTAATACTGCAAGTTGATGTATAATACTAAGTTGAAATGATGAACTGTTGATTCTCATTATTACGTAATACAGAAATGAATCTTGGTAACACTGAAACAGTATTGATTTATTTCCTACACCCTTTTAATGACTTCGTTGGGTCGGGAATTTAGTTTTCTTACCTTAGGAAATTTCCCATTCTATATTAAGCTAATCACGTGACCTGATAGAAGATAAATTATGTCTTCTAGAGACAATTGTTTACATAGTATGGTTTACTTCTCTATTGAAGACTTGTTGCTTTTTAACAGTTCACTCTGTATGTTACTTAAATGTTGTTTATATTTAAGCGATCGATTTTACAACCTTGTCTACTTATCCAAACGTCATTCAATTTTACCTAGCAGGTAATGCTCCATACCAACACATTCATCAATAAACAAAATCAACCAGTTACTTAATCAATTAGTCATAATTAATTTATTTTGTTTTTATAGAGAAAATGTACTAAGCTAAGGGAGATAAGCCATGACAATTAGGCGATTCGCTAAAATTTTCAAACTAACAATAGACAATAAAAAAATTTAAAAAAAATAACTTCTTAGAAGTGGCTAGCAAGTCTACCTTCCATGTGGCAAGCTAGAATTCTAATTCACAATCAACAACTTTAAAAAAAAAAATATTTTTAAAAAGGCAACACAGAAAACTTTTTCTCCCTTGTACGCCCCCCCCCCTCAACTGGCCCACTGAGGTGATAGAACCCTAACACACTGAGGTGATAGAACCATAGCACCCTGAGGTGATAGAACCCTAGCACACTGAGGTGATAGAACCCTAACAATCTGAGGTGATAGAACCATAGCACACTGAGGTGATAGAACCCTAGCACACTGAGGTGATAGAACCATAGCACGCTGAGGTGATAGAACCCTAGCACACTGAGGTGATAGAACCCTAGCACATTGAGGTTATAGAACCATAGCACACTGAGGTGATAAAACCATAGCACACTAAGGTGATATAACCATAGCACACTGAGGTGATAAAACCAAAGCACATTAAGGTGATTAAACCATAGCACATTGAGGTGATAGAACACTAGCACACTGAGGTTATAGAACTATAGCACACTGAGGTGATTGAACTATAGAACATTGAGGTGATAGAACCATAGCACATTAAGGTGATAGAACCCTAGCACACTGAGGTGATAGAACCCTAACAATCTGAGGTGATAAAACCATAGCGCACTAAGGTGATAGAATCCGAGCACACTGAGGTGATAGAACCATAGCACACTGAGGTAATAGAACCATAGCACACTAAGGTAATAGAACTCTAGCACACTGAGGTGAAAGAACCATAGCACATTGAGGTTATAGAACCATAGCACACTGAGGTGATAAAACCATAGCACACTAAGGTGATATAACCATAGCACACTGAGGTGATAAAACCAAAGCACATTAAGGTGATTAAACCATAGCACATTGAGGTGATAGAACACTAGCACACTGAGGTTATAGAACTATAGCACACTGAGGTGATTGAACTATAGAACATTGAGGTGATAGAACCATAGCACATTAAGGTGATAGAACCATAGCACACTGAGGTGATAGAACCATAGCACACTGAGGTGATAGAACCCTAGCACACTGAGGTGATAGAACCCTATCACACTGAGGTGATAGAATCATAGCTCACTAAGGTGATAGAATCCAAGAACACTGAGGTGATAGAACCATAGCACACTGAGGTGATAGAACCTTAGCATATTGAGGTGATAGAACTATAGCACATTGAGGTGATAGAACACTAGGACATTAAGGTAATAGAACGATAGCACATTGAGGGGATAGATACATAGCACACTGCGGTGATAGAACCATAGCACAATAAGGTGATAGAACCATAGCACATTGAGGGGATAGAACTATAGCACACTAAGGTGATAGAACTATAGCACACTGAGGTGATAGAACCATTGCGCTTTGAGGTGATAGAACCATAGCACACTGAGGTGATAGAACCATAGCCCACTGAGGTGATAGAACCCTAGCACACTGAGGTAATAGAACCTTATCACACTTAGGTGATAGACCTCTAGCACACTGATGTGATAGAATCCTAGCAAACTGAGGTGATAAAACCATAGCACAAAAAGGTGATAGAATCCAAGCACACTGAGATGATAGAACCATAGCACACTGAGGTGATAGAACTATAGCACATTGAGGTAATAGAACACTAGCACATTAAAATAATAGAACCATAGCACATTGAGGGGATAGAAATATAGCACACTGAGGTGATAGAACCATAGCACATTGAGGTGATAGAACTATAGCACAATAATGTGATAGAACCATAGCACATTAAGGTGATAGAACCATAGCGCATTGAAGGGATAGAACTATAGCACACTGAGGTGATAAAACCATAGTACACTGAGGTGATAGAAATCTAGCACACTAATGTGATAGAACCCTAGCACACTGAGGGGATAGAACCATAGCACACAGAGATGATAGAATCCAAGCAAACTGAGGTGATAAAACCATGGCACATTGAGGTTATAGAACCATAGCACACTGAGGTGATAGAACCTAACACACTAAGGTGATAGAACATTGAGGTTATAGAACCAAAGCACAAGAAGGTGATAAAACTATAGCACATTAAGGTGATAAAAACATAGCACATTGAGGTTATAGAACTATAGCACACTAAGGTGATTGAATTATAGAACATTGAGGTGATAGAACCATAGCACGTTGAGGTGATAGAACCATAGCACACTGAGGTGATAGAACCATAGCACGCTGAGGTGATAGAAACCTAACACACTGAGGTAATAGAACCCTAACACACTGATGTGATAGAACCCTAACACACTAAGGTGATAAACCCTAACACACTGAGGTGATAGAACCCTATCACACTGAGGTGATAGATCCCTAACACACTGAGGTGATAGAGCCCTATCACACTAAGGTGATAGAACCATAGCACACTGAGGTGATAGACCTCTAGCACACTGATGTGATAGAAACCTAGCACACTGAGGTGATAAAACTATAGTACACTAAGATGATAGAATCCAAGCATACTGAGGTGATAGAACAATAGCACATTGAGGGGATAGAACTATAGCACACTTAGGTGATAGAACCATAGCACATTGAGGGGATAGAACCATAGGACATTGAGGTGATAGAACTATGGCACACTAAGGTGATAAAATCATAGTACACTGAGGTGATAGAACTATAGCATACTGAGGAGATAGAACCATAGCACATTGACGTAATAGAACCATAGCACATTGAGGTGATATAACTATAGCACGTTAAGGTGATAGATCTTAAGCAAATTGATGTGATAGAACTATAGCACGTTGAGGTGATAGATCTTAAGCAAATTGAGGTGATAGAACTATAGCACACTAAGTTGATAAAACCATTGCACACTGAGGTAATAAAACTATAGCACACTGAGGTGATAGAACTATAGCCTACTTAGGTGATAAAACCATAGCACACTGAGGTCATAGACCTATAGCACACTGAGTTGATAAAACCATAGCACACAGAGGTGATAGAACTATAGCACAATAAGGTGATAAAACCATAGGACACTGAGGTGATAAAACCATAGCACATTAAGGTGATAGAACACTAGCACACTGAAGTGATAGAACCATAGCACAAAAAGGTGATAGAACTATAGCACACTGAGGTGATAGAGCTAAAGCACATTAAGGTAATAGAACACTAGCTTATTGTGGTGATAGAACTATAGCACATTGAGGTGATAGAACCATAGCACATTATGGTGATAGAACAATAGCACATTGAGGGGATAGAACTATAAAACACTGAGTTGATAGAATCATAGCACACTGAGGTGATAGAACTAGAGCACATTGAAGTGATAGAACCATAGCACATTGAGGTGATAGAACCATAGCACATTAAGGTGATAGAACCATAGCACATTGAGCAGATAGAACTATAGCACACTTAGGTGATAGAACCATAGCACATTGAGGTGATAGAACTATAATACATTGAGGTGATAGAACCATTCTACATTGAGGTTATAGACCTATAGCACACTGAGTTGATAAAACCATAGCACACTGAGGTGATAGAACTATAGCACAATAAGGTGATAAAACCATAGCACAATAAGGTGATAGAACCCTTACACACTGAGGTGATAAAACCATAGCACACTGAGGTGATAGAACTATAGCACACTGAGCATGGTACAAGCATTGGAGGAAATGAAAATATTACGAACGCAGAATTGAAAGAAAGCTAGAGTCCAATAAAATCATACAATATGAATGTAAAGATTGCACCAAAAACTGTATGCATCAATTATAAAGAAAACTTTATAATGGATTTGATAATTTTTTTAAATATTAGCATTGTTTATATATATAAATAAATTAATAAATATATATATATATGAAAATGTGTGTGTGTATGTGAGTGATTTTTGTGTATGACGTATTATTGACTTAAAAAAAGAAACATGATCTAGCTAAAAGTCAAACAGTCACACATTAGAACTGGGATGTCCAACAGAAACAAAGATTACTCGGAATGTCAGTCACCGGTAAATCTGTTTACCTGTTCTTTTAAGTTAATGCAAGAATAAAAGAAACTATACCTTTTATAAGTCTTTTTAAAACAAACATAATTACACTAGTGTAGTTTAATACCAAAACAAATCATGACCGTTAGACATTTGGTAATACTGACTAGAGATGCAAGTCAATGACATGATGAGCCCTAACCACGGGTGAGATTAGATCTGCATACGTCCTGAGTAATCCTAAGTAACACCGAATTATTGCTTCTAGATTTGTGCGCTGTCTCTGCCCTTGGTAACTAGAGACACCAATCTAAAGACCAGATGAGGAAACAGTTGTAAAGATAGCTGCCAGCGCTGTTGTCCTACTATTGTTGGTCTCTGATGGTGTTAAATGTCCTCTGGGAGAAAAATGGTATTGAACCTTTCCCTCCTGTCACTCCATTTTTGAAGAGTAAATAACTTCTCTCACAACTTACTTGTTTGGGGGGGGGGGGGTATCTCATGGGTACTAAGACAAACACCACCCTTTCCATGGAGTAAGAAAAAACCCGGTGAAAACAGAAACAGAGGAAGATATTTTGCTAATGAGTAGCCTGTGAGTGGGTCTGAATATCTCGCTAAGAAAGTGGCAATAGAATTACTTATGTTAAAACAGCTGTTCTCAACTATTGGTGTTTTTGTTTTGTTGTAGCTCGGCGACACCTTTTTATTATTTCCTACCATTCTGCAACTCCCAACCGCAAAATAATGTTCTAGAGTAGCTGCACTTTGAGAATATACAAATTATAAAGAGGATACAATCATTGGCTAAGCTTTATGTTTAATTACGCAATGATAGGATACTAAATTATGTCCAAATTATATTTCTGCTTATAATTAAATTAAAAAAAATTTGACCATTTGCTTTATTTTCTATTGCGCTATATTTATGATGTGACTTTATGAAAAGCCTGGCAGAAAGGAAGATAGTACACTACACAGCTGCAACTCTATTGTGATAGTCAGTGTATACAAGAAAACATCGATGAGAAGGTCGAGTTTGTTTCTGTTTCTTAAGCACAGCGATTCTCAAAGTAGTCTTTGCAAGATCACAACGAATGTTATCGTCTTCAAAAAGTCTACTTTTGTATTTAGACGTGAACATGTTTATGGAAATGGAAGAAAAAGGAGATACACAGACAAAACTGGAAAAGACTGAAAAAGGTCACGAACTGTGTAACTGACCTTGAAGAGAAATCTTTTTTCTCTGAATCACTTTAAATGAATTGAATGAAACATTTTCTGTCATGTCTTCGTGTCACAGTCTCCCACCTTTGAGTGTGAATGAACAAGTGCAAGCCGGAAATACGGAGCATTTGAAAAGTATCACATTTCGTTGACAAGGAAGCGTAAATGTTGTTTCACAGAAAGGATCCACATTGTAACCTCCTAGATAGCTGGTAACATGCGACTAGTTGTTTTCGTCCAATTTTGTCTGCCAAAGCTTAAATGTTATTTGGAAGGATCAGATAGTCTCAGACAAATCAAGCCATATACATATATTTTATATGAGATTTTATACCTTTCCAAAAGATCAAGTTGATCAAACTCGCCTGATTCGCATATATTGAATATTGTAGTGGTCGTTTCAATAGGTTTTCAAAAGAGAAACGCATTTTAAATTCGTCTAAAATATAAGATATCTTTTTGAGCTAAGATTGGAGGCTTCTGTCAAAATGAAGGTACAGATGTCTCAGTTTCATAGGAGGCTTCTGTCAAAATGAAGGTACAGATGTCTCAGTTTCATAGGAGGCTTAGAGAACCAAAGACTTAGTGATGAGGGTTTTTAATTTCTGCTCAACTATGCTTTTCAATAACCTCACGACGAGCTCGAATAGAAAAACTCTGTTTGATTTCAACTGATACAGCTATTTATTAGACGACTATAAAAATGTTAGAAATCATTCTGATTCATTTGTCTCTTGCAGACAAAAACAAAAACAGTAACTAACAATTGAACAATTTCAAGTTTTACACTTTAAAAAAAAGTCCACATTCCTGTTTGTCTAAGGTGACCCTGGCAAAATCGTCATTCAACCCCCAATGGATTGCAACCCACAGGTTGAGAACCCCTGTGTTAAAAGGTATACAGAACTCGTATAGTGATAATAGTGTATAGTGATAACCTACCCTTCTTTGTCTCTAACAATTTTCTTCTCAATAGTCTAACCCTATTGCTCTCAGGATCATTCTCTTTCGTACACATTGTTAGCGACCTCCGAAAGGGGAAAAGACGACATTAGTTTTGTGTGAAATGTCTGTCCGTTCGTCCGTCCGTCCCGTTTAAATCTCGTAAAATAGAAAAGATATTGAAAATCTGACATCATGATATTTTAGGCCTTTCAAAGTTCAACGGCTACTTTTTTCTTTTCTGAAAGTGAAAAATTTAATTTTTAAAATCAACCATGCAAGCAGTTTTTTTCAGAAAAATACACCATTTTTACAACTATTCACTATTAATAGTAACAAACACTGGAGGCTATTTAGTAAGGGAGATATATATTTACTATATTTTAACACATTTATGCAAACGGTTTTAGAGTTTTTGTCAAAATTTTTTTTTTACAAATGTATTGCTAAGTTAGGTAAGTTCTGTCATACTAACTACTATATTTACAAAAATAAATGGTTAATATTTTTTTTTTGAAAGAGAAAATTCTATTTAATATGTATATAAGTTTAACATAATACAATGCAGAATTCATTACAGACACTTCACAAAGGATTTTTTTATACAAGGTGTGCACTATGCAATACAATTAGATCATTACATGAAATCAATTAGGCCAGGTTCACATCAAACTTCACGTTCACTTTCACTTATCCTTGGTCTGCTGGACCGTTGGGGCACCACACAAGATCTGTCAACTTTCTTTCTCCATTCTTCTCTGTCATTTGCCTTTGATAGAATTTTATTTTGATATTCTTTCTGAAAATATTGAAATCTGCCTTTTTACCTGCATTGGTGGACCACTTCGGGAGCCTATTTGAGTTTGTGTTTCCACACTAACTGTCTTTGTAACATTGTTCTATTTTCTATTGTTTCTCGTGCTCCCTCACAATATCAATCACTCTACTTCTACCTCTTATTGAAATCTGAAATCTCAATTCCCTTTCTTTCTAAACATCTCTCTATCTGATTTCCTAAACCCTGTGTGCATCTCTCTATCTTTCTTCCTAAACCCTGTGTGCATCCCTCTGTCTTTCTTCCTAAACCCTGTGCATCTCTCTGTCTTTCTTCCTAAACCCTGTGCATCTCTCTGTCTTTCTTTCTAAACCCTGTGCATCTCTCTGTCTTTCTTCCTAAACCCTGTGTGCATCTCTCTTTCTTTCTTCCTAAACCCTGTGTGCATCTCTCTTTCTTTCTTAACCATGTGTGCATCCCTCTGTCTTTCTTCCTAAACCATGTGTGCATCTCTCTGTATATCTTCCTAAACCCTGTGTGCATCTCTCTGTCTTTCTTCCTAAACCCTGTGTGCATCTCTCTGTCTTTCTTCCTAAACCCTGTGTGCATCTCTCTGTCTTTCTTCCTAAACCCTGTGTGCATCTCTCTATCTTTCTTCCTAAACCCTGTGTGCATCTCTCTGTCTTTCTTCCTAAACCCTGTGTGCATCTCTCTGTCTTTCTTCCTAAACCATGTGTGCATCTCTCTGTCTTTCTTCCTAAGCCCTGTGTGCATCTCTCTGTCTTTCTTCCTAAACCCTGTGTGCATCTCTCTGTCTTTCTTCCTAAACCCTGTGTGCATCTCTCTGTCTTTCTTCCTAAACCCTGTGTGCATCTCTCTGTCTTTCTTCCTAAACCCTGTGTGCATCTCTCTGTCTTTCTTCCTAAACCCTGTGTGCATCTCTCTGTCTTTCTTCCTAAACCCTGTGTGCATCTCTCTGTCTTTCTTCCTAAACCCTGTGTGCATCTTTCTGTCGTTCTCTTTTACCCACTATAAAATATTTTGCAATCACGTGACATGGCATGATTCAAAAATGACACTTTACCTTTGGAAATTTTCTAGTTTTATTTTTTGTGCTAACTCTAGCTAGGGCATGGGACCATTGACCATTGGGGGGTAATTTGCGTAAGGGCGAAATGACACTGGACCAGAAGAATGCTTTTTTTTGGACACACCGATGGTCTAGAGGTTAAGTTCGCTTAGTGCGTTATCGCTAGGTGTTAATGTTAAGCAACAACTAATACAAGTAGATAGGTAACGACAAGGAAAGGGGAGTAGGTGTTTGGCTGGGGTGGTTCTGGTGAAACCATGAGCGGCTCTCTCATCATGAATAGGGCAGAAGCAACGACGTGTGGGACTGAAGAAGATAAGACGTGAGACACAGTAGAGACGTGTTTGTGTAGGCCAGTGAGAGTTTGGGTTCTCATTTCATTTGGGTTACAATCAGGCCTAGATCTCATTTCATTTGGGTTACAACTAGGCCTAGATCTCATTTCATTTGGGTTACAACTAGGCCTAGATCTCATTTCATTTGGATTACAACTAGGCCTAGATCTCATTTCATTTGGGTTACAACTAGGCCTAGATCTAATTTCATTTGGGTTACAACCAGGCCTAGATCTCATTTCAATTGGGTTACAACCAGGCCTAGATCTTATTTCATTTGGGTTACAACCAGGCCTAGATCTCATTTCATTTGGGTTACAACCAGGCCTAGATCTTATTTCATTTGGGTTACAACCAGGCCTAGATCTCATTTCAATTGGGTTACAACCAGGCCTAGATCTCATTTCATTTGGGTTACAACTAGGCCTAGATCTCATTTCCTTTGGGTTACAACTAGGCCTAAATATCATTTCATTTGGGTTACAACTAGGCCTAGATCTTATTTCATTTGGGTTGCAACCAGGCCTAGATCTCATTTCAATTGGGTTACAACCAGGCCTAGATCTCATTTCATTTGGGTTACAACCAGGCCTAGATCTCATTTCATTTGGGTTACAACCAGGCCTAGATCTCATTTCATTTGGGTTACAACTAGGCCTAGATCTCATTTCATTCGGGTTACAACTAGGCCTAGATCTCATTTCATTCGGGTTACAACTAGGCCTAGATCTCATTTCATTTGGGTTACAACTAGGTCTAGATCTCATTTGATTTGGGTTACAACTATAGGCCTTGATCTCATTTCAAGTTGTACTCAAATTTGTTTAAATAGAAGTCTTTTATGTTTATTTCATGAAGACTTTTATTACACATCGTTTTAGTTCTACTAGTTGTTTGGAGTGAGCTACAGACCAATGAGTAGGTTATAACACGTAAGCAATACGTATAGTTTTAACCAGACCTTGATATCACAATAGAGACTTTTAGAGCTCTTACTGTGCAATGGCCCACAACTCATATCAACTCTGTCATCAGCTAATCGAGAAAGTTTCATAGATAGCAGCAGTTCATTAACCATAGTTGGTTAACGTTTGATAGAGTTGTTGTTTTTTAATTCTTTAATGTTTAAATACATTTTTGGCAGATTGAGGACATTGATACGAAGTCATGGGATTCTGATTCTCTTTGTTCCTCTTGACTGAAGCATCATTAAAGTTGAGGTCAATTGGGCGTCAAGTAATCAATTCATTGATAGAATAGAGAACAGAGTTAGTCTTCAAACTGAACATCTAACAATAGAGACAAAATAAGACCTAAATACATACGGTGCACATTGAACGAGATACCCAGTATAAAATGTCCTTGCAGATACCAAATACATGATTTTATAAATATTCTAAGACATCATCACTTCTATTTATACAATGATATTTTGTTGCTTAAACGGTGACCGACCGGCCTTTATGTTTAATATGGCCTTTTATCCATTCTAACTAAACCATACATTGGATATAGCTTTGATATCACTGAGTAAATAATAAGACCATGATTGCAAATGGAATTATATATATTTCAGTAGATGTTATTAACAATCTTGACCAGGTCAGAAACGACCAAGTCGATCACTATTTTGCACTTGTTAGCACGTCACATTTAGAAAGTAGTCGATCACTATTTTGCACTTGTTAGCACCGCCACATTTAGAAAGTAGTCGATCACTATTTTGCACTTGTTAGCAGCAGTGTTTTTTTTAGATTAATTTCTTGACATTGTTTAGAATAAAAAAATGGCCGTAAAAACATCTTCAAATACTTGATGGCGTTTACTTGATGGCCAATACTTGATCTAGCCCGTGGCGTACATCCTTCTAGCTTGGTTCACGTCAACGAGAGAAGGAAAATGTGATGTTTTGTGAAACAAAGTAGCTTCGAATTTCTTCGTGAGACTTCTTTCATAGTCAATGTGTCTGCACTCATTTCATGGGTCCTTTTCATGTGCACAACGGAGTCTGCCATCTCTGTGACTAGTAATAATTTAATCTTTTTTTTTCCATCTCTTACTTGAGGCCAATGTTTGGTCATAAAATTGTCAAATAGTTCTTGTCAAAAACATATTCTGAAAACAACAACTTAATGTCTTTAGCATTGTCCAACATTCTGAATCCAAAGAGTTATGAAAGTCCTGTTAGTTTGGTCTGTTTATAGTTTGGTTGCCGTAGACTTCACAGAGGAACACAAGAACTGAAGTGCTCTTCCTTCACTACTATGTGACAACTTTGAACTATCTTCTATCATCTTCATCTTATAGTGAGAATGTTTTTTGTTTGCGGTAATGCACACATTGTAAGAGAAATTTCCATACGGATAATGAAAATTATTATTATAATTATGAATCCCATTGACCATGTACATTATTCCACTCAATTTAGTTAATGGTGGTTTTAGTTGTGTCTGATATGTCGTCGTACTAAGAGAGATGTTTACTGACCATAGTGTAGATTGGCATCTTGTTGTCATTAGATGGTTTATCTCAATTTTAGTATTCAGGGCAACAACAAAGATACAATATCAATAAATCATGTTTATATGAAAGTTTTAAATTCCCAACTTTCTTTCTTTAATTCTCTTCATTGGTTTGTTAGTACTAAGGTGAGAAACTCTCTGTGGTCAATGAATGTACAAAATAGTTACATAAACGTGATCATAATTCTAAAACAGTTAAGACTGTAGCATTCAGCTTCCAGACGCCAGCAATAAAACTAAGTCTATCACGTGACGAAAATCAATGGGTCTCTAAATAATATCAAGTGTAATGAAACAAAGAGATGAAAGACTTGGATACTCCCTCTAATGAAACAAAGAGATGAAAGACTTGGATAATCTCCCTCTAATGAAACAAAGAGATGAAAGACTTGGATACTCCCCCTCTAATGAAACAAAGAGATGAAAGACTTGGATACTCCCTCTAATGAAACAAAGAGATGAAAGACTTGGATACTCTCCCTCTAATGAAACAAAGAGATGAAAGACTTGGATACTCCCTCTAATGAAACAAAGAGATGAAAGACTTGGATACTCTCCCTCTAATGAAAAAAAGAGATGAAAGACTTGGATAATCTCCCTCTAATGAAACAAAGAGATAAAAGACTTGGATACTCCCCCTCTAATGAAACAAAGAGATGAAAGACTTGGATACTCCCTCTAATGAAACAAAGAGATGAAAGACTTGGATACTCTCCCTCTAATGAAACAAAGAGATGAAAGACTTGGATACTCCCTCTAATGAAACAAAGAGATGAAAGACTTGGATACTCTCCCTCTAATGAAAAAAAGAGATGAAAGACTTGGATAATCTCCCTCTAATGAAACAAAGAGATAAAAGACTAGGATACTCTCCCTCTAATGAAACAAAGAGATGAAAGACTTGGATACTCTCCCTCTAATGAAACAAAGAGATGAAAGACTTGGATACTCCCTCTAATGAAACAAAGAGATGAAAGACTTGGATACTCTCCCTCTAATGAAAAAAAGAGATGAAAGACTTGGATAATCTCCCTCTAATGAAACAAAGAGATAAAAGACTAGGATACTCTCCCTCTAATGAAACAAAGAGATGAAAGACTTGGATACTCTCCCTCTAATGAAACAAAGAGATGAAAGACTTGGATACTCTCCCTCTAATGAAACAAAGAGATGAAAGACTTGGATACTCTCCCTCTAATGAAACAAAGAGATGAAAGACTTGGATACTCCCCCTCTAATGAAACAAAGAGATGAAAGACTTGGATACTCCCTCTAATGAAACAAAGAGATGAAAGACTTGGATACTCCCCCTCTAATGAAACAAAGAGATGAAAGACTTGGATACTCCCTCTAATGAAACAAAGAGATGAAAGACTTGGATACTCCCCCTCTAATGAAACAAAGAGATGAAAGACTTAGATACTCCCTCTAATGAAACAAAGAGATGAAAGACTTGGATACTCCCCCACTAATGAAATAAAGAGATGAAAGACTTGGATACTCCCTCTAATGAAACAAAGAGATGAAAGACTTGGATACTCCCCCTCTAATGAAACAAAGAGATGAAAGACTTGGATACTCCCTCTAATGAAACAAAGAGATGAAAGACTTGGATACTCTCCCTCTAATGAAACAAAGAGATGAAAGACTTGGATACTCCCTCTAATGAAACAAAGAGATGAAAGACTTGGATACTCCCTCTAATGAAACAAAGAGATGAAAGACTTGGATACTCTCCCTCTAATGAAACAAAGAGATGAAAGACTTGGATACTCTCCCTCTAATGAAACAAAGAGATGAAAGACTTGGATACTCCCCCTCTAATGAAACAAAGAGAGGAAAGACTTGGATACTCCCTCTAATGAAACAAAGAGATGAAAGACTTGGATAATCTCCCTCTAATGAAACAAAGAGATGAAAGACTTGGATACTCCCTCTAATGAAACAAAGAGATGAAAGACTTGGATACTCCCTCTAATGAAACAAAGAGATGAAAGACTTGGATACTCCCTCTAAAGAAACAAAGAGATGAAAGACTTAGATACTCCTTCTAATGAAACAAAGAGATGAAAGACTTGGATACTCTCCCTCTAATGAAACAAAGAGATGAAAGACTTGGATACTCTCCCTCTAATGAAACAAAGAGATGAAAGACTTGGATACTCTCCCTCTAATGAAACAAAGAGATGAAAGACTTGGATACTCTCCCTCTAATGAAACAAAGAGATGAAAGACTTGGATACTCTCCCTCTAATGAAACAAAGAGATGAAAGACTTGGATACTCTCCCTCTAATGAAACAAAGAGATGAAAGACTTGGATACTCTCCCTCTAATGAAACAAAGAGATGAAAGACTTGGATACTCCCCCTCTAATAAAACAAAGAGATGAAAGACTTGGATACTCCCTCTAATGAAACAAAGAGATGAAAGACTTGGATACTCCCCCTCTAATGAAACAAAGAGATGAAAGACTTGGATACTCCCTCTAATGAAACAAAGAGATGAAAGACTTGGATACTCCCCCTCTAATGAAACAAAGAGATGAAAGACTTGGATACTCCCTCTAATGAAACAAAGAGATGAAAGACTTGGATACTCCCTCTAATGAAACAAAGAGATGAAAGACTTGGATACTCCCTCTAATGAAACAAAGAGATGAAAGACTTGGATACTCTCCCTCTAATGAAACAAAGAGATGAAAGACTTGGATACTCTCCCTCTAATGAAACAAAGAGATGAAAGACTTGGATACTCTCCCTCTAATGAAACAAAGAGATGAAAGACTTGGATACTCTCCCTCTAATGAAACAAAGAGATGAAAGACTTGGATTCTCCCCCTCTAATGAAACAAAGAGATGAAAGACTTGGATACTCCCTCTAATGAAACAAAGAGATGAAAGACTTGGATACTCCCTCTAATGAAACAAAGAGATGAAAGACTTGGATACTCTCCCTCTAATGAAACAAAGAGATGAAAGACTTGGATACTCCCCCTCTAATGAAACAAAGAGATGAAAGACTTGGATACTCTCCCTCTAATGAAACAAAGAGATGAAAGACTTGGATACTCCCCCTCTAATGAAACAAAGAGATAAAAGACTTGGATACTCCCTCTAATGAAACAAAGAGATGAAAGACTTGGATACTCTCCCTCTAATGAAACAAAGAGATGAAAGACTTGGATACTCCCTCTAATGAAAGAAAGAGATGAAAGACTTGGATACTCTCCCTCTAATGAAACAAAGAGATGAAAGACTTGGATACTCTCCCTCTAATGAAACAAAGAGATGAAAGACTTGGATACTCTCCCTCTAATGAAACAAAGAGATGAAAGACTTGGATACTCTCCCTCTAATGAAACAAAGAGATGAAAGACTTGGATACTCTCCCTCTAATGAAACAAAGAGATGAAAGACTTGGATACTCTCCCTCTAATGAAACAAAGAGATGAAAGACTTGGATACTCCCCCTCTAATGAAACAAAGAGATGAAAGACTTGGATACTCCCTCTAATGAAACAAAGAGATGAAAGACTTGGATACTCCCCCTCTAATGAAACAAAGAGATGAAAGACTTGGATATTCCCCCTCTAATGAAACAAAGAGATGAAAGACTTGGATACTCCCTCTAATGAAACAAAGAGATGAAAGTTTTGGATACTCTCCCTCTAATGAAACAAAGAGATGAAAGACTTGGATACTCCCTCTAATGAAACAAAGAGATGAAAGACTTGGATACTCTCCCTCTAATGAAACAAAGAGATGAAAGACTTGGATACTCCCTCTAATGAAACAAAGAGATGAAAGACTTGGATACTCTCCCTCTAATGAAAAAAAGAGATGAAAGACTTGGATAATCTCCCTCTAATGAAACAAAGAGATAAAAGACTAGGATACTCTCCCTCTAATGAAACAAAGAGATGAAAGACTTGGATACTCTCCCTCTAATGAAACAAAGAGATGAAAGACTTGGATACTCTCCCTCTAATGAAACAAAGAGATGAAAGACTTGGATACTCTCCCTCTAATGAAACAAAGAGATGAAAGACTTGGATACTCCCCCTCTAATGAAACAAAGAGATGAAAGACTTGGATACTCCCTCTAATGAAACAAAGAGATGAAAGACTTGGATACTCCCCCTCTAATGAAACAAAGAGATGAAAGACTTGGATACTCCCTCTAATGAAACAAAGAGATGAAAGACTTGGATACTCCCCCTCTAATGAAACAAAGAGATGAAAGACTTGGATACTCCCTCTAATGAAACAAAGAGATGAAAGACTTAGATACTCCCTCTAATGAAACAAAGAGATGAAAGACTTGGATACTCCCCCTCTAATGAAATAAAGAGATGAAAGACTTGGATACTCCCTCTAATGAAACAAAGAGATGAAAGACTTGGATACTCCCCCTCTAATGAAACAAAGAGATGAAAGACTTGGATACTCCCTCTAATGAAACAAAGAGATGAAAGACTTGGATACTCTCCCTCTAATGAAACAAAGAGATGAAAGACTTGGATACTCCCTCTAATGAAACAAAGAGATGAAAGACTTGGATACTCCCTCTAATGAAACAAAGAGATGAAAGACTTGGATACTCTCCCTCTAATGAAACAAAGAGATGAAAGACTTGGATACTCTCCCTCTAATGAAACAAAGAGATGAAAGACTTGGATACTCCCCCTCTAATGAAACAAAGAGATGAAAGACTTGGATACTCCCTCTAATGAAACAAAGAGATGAAAGACTTGGATACTCCCTCTAATGAAACAAAGAGATGAAAGACTTGGATACTCCCTCTAATGAAACAAAGAGATGAAAGACTTGGATACTCTCCCTCTAATGAAACAAAGAGATGAAAGACTTGGATACTCTCCCTCTAATGAAACAAAGAGATGAAAGACTTGGATACTCCCCCTCTAATGAAACAAAGAGATGAAAGACTTGGATACTCCCTCTAATGAAACAAAGAGATGAAAGACTTGGATACTCCCTCTAATGAAACAAAGAGATGAAAGACTTGGATACTCCCTCTAATGAAACAAAGAGATGAAAGACTTGGATACTCTCCCCCTAATGAAACAAAGAGATGAAAGACTTGGATACTCTCCCCCTAATGAAACAAAGAGATGAAAGACTTGGATACTCTCCCTCTAATGAAACAAAGAGATGAAAGACTTGGATACTCTCCCTCTAATGAAACAAAGAGATGACTTGGATACTCCCTCTAATGAAACAAAGAGATGAAAGACTTGGATACTCTCCCTCTAATGATATATTGATCTGTGATAAAGCACGAGCCTAAGAAGAACCTGTTTTCTACCCCACACCCAACAACAGACCAAGGCTCCAGCTTTATCAGTGGGATCTTTTCATCTGAACTCAAGCCGCCAAAGAAAACAAGTTTAGAGGGACGGAATTACGAGAGTGTTTTATAGATAAATACATTACAAAGTTCCTTAATTGTGTCGAGATTTTTTCAAGAAAAACTGTACATATTATGACTCAAATCTCAAACCAAATCTATCTCATGTGTCAGATCGTACTTGAAACTGATGTTGTTTTTTTTGTCTCTTGGCAATATAGCAAAATATGAAAGTCTGTGGTTGGATATTTATTTGTGTTACGTCAGTAGTTGTCTGTACAGTGCCTTTTTTGGACAAAAGTACCATAAATTAATAGTCTATATATATACTTCTCTTAATGGCTCAAGAGTTTTGACACGCAAGAAGTAAAGGAAAGATCGGACTAGAGTTACCTTACGAAAAAAAAAGAGGGGGGGGAGAACTAGTAGTATTCACCCGTCACAAAATAGCAGGGCCGGACTTAACCGTTGTGACCAAGAAGTCATGGAAAGATCACTCTTTGTTATTTCTGCCCCACGTAGTTTTAGCGCGAAAGAAGAGGGGAAGGGGGAGAACAAGTAATCTTCTCTGTATTCACCCGTCACTAAATAGCAGGGCCGGACCTAACCATTGTGGGGCCCTATGCGAAACGGAATTCGCGGGGCCAGTTTGGGAAGGGATACGGATTATAAGTGAAAATTAAGAATTTGTATTAGAAAATAAACTAGACTTTGCATTTATATTCATTCTTTACTAAGTACAGAATTACTTTACGAGATTTTCCAATTACGGGTATTGCATAATGCCGTTTTTTTTCATCGCGCGTAGGATTGGCGTTTTTCATTTTGAATGACACCCCAAAAGGACAATTTTTTGTCTATATATTTCAGGAATTTTTGTTTTTTAGATTTTTAAAGATTTTAATAATTTCCGGAGATTTCCATGACTCATTCGTATATTTTGCAATTTTTGGGAGATTTTCAGGCGCTCCTGGTAAATCGGGAGGCTGCGGGAATTCTGTTATATCCTGTTTATTGGTCAGAAAATTGTAAATGTTCAATTGTGGGTTAATGTTCATTGTCTGCTACATCTCACTACATGCCAGTATACAATGTGAAACTACATTCTAGATTACGGTTCATCTCTGTAGCAACTTTCGGAAATGAAAACTGGTTATAAGTAGTTGAAATTGGTTATAAAATAGGTTTTCCAGTCTTATTAGTCGTTACTAGAATGTAGATACGCTCTCAACAGGGGGCATCACTCGAAACTAAACTACTTTTACTAAATGATAATTCATAATATTACCCACATGAAGATCAGATAAATAACTTTAATTGCCTATATTTAGCTTCCTACTCCAGGGGCGTAAGACGTCTAGATTACACGAGAAAGTGGACAGTAAATGAGATACACTCCAGTGGTCGT
This sequence comes from Biomphalaria sudanica, assembly GCA_036873155.1. Classification (NCBI taxonomy): domain Eukaryota; kingdom Metazoa; phylum Mollusca; class Gastropoda; family Planorbidae; genus Biomphalaria; species Biomphalaria sudanica. Next base: position 1,186,873 of record JAZGLO010000284.1, read on the forward strand.
CGCCCTCGACACTTTGGACAACAAATTACTTTTAGTGCTAGACCTAGTGATATTTTCGGTCACTAGTAATTACTGTGGGTCAGTTGGGTCAGCTGGATCAGTGTGGGATAGCTATTTGATGTATGGTGGTGTTCGCTGAGTGACGGAACAGAAAAGCAAAGCTGTTGATTGGTTGCCCTTTGAAAAGAACCAAGACTTTAGCACATGTGAATTTAGATCGACAGTTTTCCAAAATTCTTTATTTTTTTTTACAATGAAAAATAAAAGGTCAATAAAAAAAGTACAAATATTGAGCAGCTACTTTGTTGCAATGTGTTTCTTTCTTGTTGTCAATGACACAACTTGGAGATGAAAGTCAGTCAATCAAAAAATATTTAACAAAGATTAGTTTCTTTGTAACTTTCAATAAACAAGGTAATAAAACCAGTTAGAAACTGAAAATACTTGGGTGTAACTTACACCGTGTAAGAATACATGAAAAGTTACGAAACACTTCTACTGATGAAATAATGAAGAAATCAAACAAAATTAGTGTTTATTAAAAGGCCATTTTACGAATCATATAATAATATAAAATTAAAATACTATTTAACCTTGGTTAGACCAATATTAAAACATGAATTATCTTTTTGGGATCCAAAGAACGACGACAACATATAGTCCACAGCGTTAATTTACAATAGAGCCGTAAAGTTTATAACAAACTAGCAGTACACACCGGCTACGCCCGCTGATTTGTTCCGTAGTTTTATTTGTGATAATTATGTCCGGAACACCCCCTTCTTTTTTTTATTCTTGTAACTGTAAATAAGCTGGTCACATTGAAACCATCAAGCTAACATACTATTTAGCCCGTACATTACTGTAACTGTTGTAATGGGAATGTATGGCCTGCTTTCTATTTCCTTTTCTGTCTGTCTCACTTTTCACTGTCTGGAACCCCCATTTGGTTTTCTTTTACTCTGCGCATTGTACTTTCTAAGACATAGACTTTTGACTTGATTTGGAAATACCCGCTCCACTAGACGTCCCCAAACACATACACGCACTCATAGGACATTTCTTTGGCTTTTCCGTAAAGTTCCCGTCAGACCTTGCGATCTATGGGGCAGCTGATGTTAAGGTCATCTGTTTCTTTGGCCGACGGTTAACGAGTAGGGTGTCATGTGACCAGCAACCACTCTTTGGTTATTTTTAATTATTTTTTTTTGCAACCTTTAATAATTTAATCTTAATGCAAGCCGTGTACATTATTAGACACATTTCTTTATACCATCAGTTTCAGGCTTAGAGGAAATTGAATGCCACAGTCAAGTACTTCTTTCTACATTTATTTACAAAGATTGTATCAACTCTCTCTGTCTGTCCATCTGTCTGTCTGGTAAAAAGTTTGAACATATTTTTTTCCCGTTTCCCATTCTTGGATTAAGTTGAAACTTTGCACAATAATTCATTGTACTTGACAAGACATGAATATATTAAAAAATTTAAACAATTATTTAATTAATTATTGGTAATTACTTAATTTGTTTGATATCAAAATAGGGGTAATAACTGCTACTTAATGAGAGATGTGGATGTAAATTTGGAGTTCTATTGCCTCATGATGTTTGGACATGTTTCCAATTCTTGGATCAAGTTGAAATTTCACATAATTATTTATAGTGGATGGAAATACATGAATCAATACGAAAATTAACCAATTAGCTAATCTATTAGTAATAATGAATTAATTTTGTTTTATATAGCGAAAAGGCGCTAAACCCTGACATTGTTCAGAGGAATGGCAGAGATTATGAAAAGAAAAAAAAATGCTTTAAAAAATCGAAATTCGTTATTATTTTTTAAAATATTTTTGTAGACTGCGGCCTTTTGGGAAAATACCCAAAATAAAGTACAAAGATTTCATAATGCTTTTGAGGTTTTTCGCCAATTGCTGAGGTCCGGTTGCGAATCTGTCAAAAAACGTTTCTTAGTGAGCACCTACGAGGTAAAAGGAACCTGTGTACGAAATGTGATGCGGATACGTAGTCCTCTACGATAGTTTAAAGGATCTCGTGATCAAAGTGTGTGCAGTGACATTTCATAATATAGAACAGATTAATATTGACATTTGACTAGAATAACTTAAAGACACTACTGGACAGAAGACTAAAAAGTACAGTGAAAAAAACTTATAAATACAAAACCTAAAAAAATACATAGAAAAACACAAAGATAGAGGCACATTTCTTATTCCATATGCTATATTATTTAAATTTTTATTTAAAAATACATTTTAAAGACTTCTAGGACCTACCTTAAATGTTGTATTTAAATATGCGAAATAGATGTTTAAGAATTCAACATTTTCTGACAAGCTCGATGGTTCAAGGCGTATCCATGATCTGTTTAAGTAGGGCTCCCAGTAGTCTGTGGCTTGCAGAAATAAAAACCTGTTCATCACAAAAAGTAGGTATGAATTATTTCTAACTGTAAAGTCATCATGTTCTATTAGAAATATTCTAGTTCTAATTCAAATCTCATGTGAGACTGTAAAAAGACAATGGCAATAAGGGTTGAAACTCTGGACCATCAAGATACCAGTCTCAGGTACATACCTCAAGGCTAAAGACCTCTTGTAATCTGTTGCTGTTTTTTTTGTTTTGTTTTTTGTTCACATGTTTAGGGTGGTCCTTCAGAACAAAGGTTATTACATTCTACAAAAACCTCACGCAGTACCTCAGGGGATGGGCAGGCTTCAAACCCAAAACCATCAAGACGACAGTTTAGAGCGCTTACCCCAACCCCTGACAGCCATCCAACCTATTTTCATTGCCCTACACACGACGAAAGAAGTAATCGAACAAATCCAAAGTCTAGAATGAAAAGATAGACATCAATGTGTGTGTGTGTGTGTGAGTGTGGTGGGGGTGTGGTGTGTTTTAAATGACTTCAAGAGTTCAAATCTTCCACAGTTGTTTGCTTTGTCAGTCAAATATCGTGTAAGATAGTGAAGAGAAATCTGGCGGAGAGGAAAAAGAAGAAGTATAATGTATTTGTCTTGTTCTGTCTAATCTAAATTCTGATGATGCACAAGTAGCCAGGTAAAAGTCTGCATCTTGCTGCCCCCCTCCCTCTTTCAAAAAAAATGCGGGGGGAGGGAAGCCAATTGTGTCTTGCGCGTCTCTCTGTTGTCTTCCAGTAATGTTATTCATTGCTTCAGACCAGATCCTGTCACGTGACCTTGGCAGTGGAAGTCTTAAGACGCGATCAGTCCTAACCCAGGTCAACGATGTTTGACTTATTCTCCACCAGACCATCAAACACGATTATACATCAAAGTTGATCCTAGAAATAAACATTTCTACATAGAGATGACTTGATGTCCACATACAGAGACTGTATTGATATTTGTATAACCTAGCATGTCAGTTGCATTAGGATCAATGTCAAGTTTCTATGCACAATATAAACGGAACATTCTCAAGCTCTGGAACGATAACAGCTGACCCCTTTTTTTTCAGCCATACTTGTATTATTTCAGACACACTAATTGTTTGCACATTCCGTGCTCGGAGCTTTTATCAGTTCATTGTATCGGAAGAGATACATTTTGATACTCTCCGTATCTATCTATCTATCTATCTATCTATCTATCTATCTATCTATCTATCTGTCTATCTATCTATCTATCTATCTATCTATCTATCTATCTATCTATCTGTCTATCTATCTATCTATCTATCTATCTATCTAAATCTCTATCTATCTATCTATCTTAATCTATATCTATCTATCTATCTATCTATCTATCTACCTATCTATCTATCTATCTATTTATCTATCTATCTATCTATCTATCTATCTATCTATCTATCTAAATCTCTATCTATCTATCTATCTATCTATCTATCTATCTATCTATCTATCTATCTATCTATCTATCTATCTATCTATCTATCTATATCTATATCTATATCTATATCTAAATCTCTATCTATCTATCTATCTATCTATCTATCTATCTATCTATCTATCTATCTATCTATTTATCTATCTATCTATCTATCTATATATCATTTATCTATCTATCTATCTATCTATATCTATCTATCTATCTAAATCTCTATCTATCTATCTATCTATTTATCTATCTATCTACCTATCTATCTATCTACGAATATGATATGAAGATATATAGATAGAAAGAGCGAGCGAGAGAGATACTGGTTATTAAATAGGTTGCCTTTCTAAAAGTGTATATGATTCTATTTATAGCGATAAATGTTTTGACTAACTAACAAAGTGATTTCAACATTTTCCTTTTACACTTTTGTCCCATCAGAGAACGCCTTTCTTTTATTCTGAGTGTTATGGTTTGTAGCGTGAGGATAGACCTCTAACAATTCTCTTACATAATATCACGTCCTAAAACTTGCCCCTGGTTTTGGTGTCCCAGAGACAAGCTTCTGTACTCTGTACTGAAATAAAACTCATTGACACTTGACGAAATTTTGTTTACTTAAGTCTACCACGTTACGTTGTCCTGACAGAAATTGAAGCAAGCTACTAGACATCGACTAAAATGCTGGAGCAGTCTTAAAATCTTGACAAATATTTGCCAAGTTCATACATCCCAAAGGACCAGACTAATAACGCTCTGGTTTTTCAACTAAATTATATAGAAACTTGGGTAGAAACTGTGTGCCCTCTTGGTGACAGGAGCGTCATGAAAGGATCATTAACTGACTAGTTGCTAACACATGATATTTGCAATGTTTTTTGTTGTGTCTTCAAGTTTCTATTTTATATAATTTTGAACTAAAGCATTGATTTTTACTAAGCTTATATCAACCCACTCCGTCTGTCCATCAGTCATCAGATCAAGCACAAACGTCACACAATAATTCATAGGCATGGACAAGACATGAATAAAAAGTAATTGGTCAATTACTTACTGGTACTTCATTATCTTGTATTTACCAATAAGAGTTATTCATCCTTAAGTATTCACAGATACGGATAAATATATAGGGTTTTGCAACTTTAGATAATTGAAAACGTTATTTCTCATACCCATTCTCGGATCAAGTTGAAACTTTAAACAATTATCTATTGTACCTAACTAAACACGATGAGTCTATCCCTGTATATTTAACTTTATTAATTCAATTTCAGACAACGAATACAAAATGAAACAAAGAAGTTGATAAAATATTATAGAGTTGTGGAACTTTAGTAAGACTAGATGATCGAACAAGGAGTGAAGGTCCAATACGTTATTTCATGCTATTAGTTCTAGACAATGAGATGTGGTTCTTAGTATACAATCATTTGACCTGTCTATTGCTGAGCCATATCTTTATAACAATGATTATTAAATGCTTATAGGGTAGTCCCTATGATAGCAAGAACGCCAATATATTCCCACACCATCACGTATAATGCAGTAGTAGACCAAAAAATAATAATGATTTAAACACGACACAAAGGAACATGACGTCACAATGAACAAACATCACGACACAAATGAACATGACGTCACAATGAACAAACATCACGACACAAAGGAACGTGACGTCACAATGAACAAACATCACGACACAAAGAAACATGACGACACATATGAACATGACGTCACAATGAACAAACATCACGACACAAAGGAACGTGACGTCACAATTAACAAACATCACGACACAAAGGAACATGACGACACAAATTAACATGACGTCACAATGAACAAACATCACGACACAAAGGAACGTGACGTTATAATGAACAAACATCACGACACAAAGGAACGTGAAGTCACAATAAAAACATCACGACACAAAGGAACGTGACGTTACAATGAACAAACATCACGACACAAAGGAACGTAAAGTCACAATGAACAAACATCACGACACAAAGGAACATGACGTCACAATGAACAAACATCACGACACAAAGGAACGTGACGTCACAATGAACAAACATCACGACACAAAGGAACGTGACGTCACAATGAACAAACATCATGACACAAAGGAACATGACGACACAAATTAACATGACGTCACAATGAACAAACATCACGACACAAAGGAACGTGACGTTATAATGAACAAACATCACGACACAAAGGAACGTGACGTTACAATGAACAAACATCACGACACAAAGGAACGTGACGTTATAATGAACAAACATCAAGACACAAAGGAACGAGACGTCACAATGAACAAACATCACGACAAAAAAGAACATGACGACACAAATTAACATGACGTCACAATGAACAAACATCACGACACAGAGGAACGTGACGTTATAATGAACAAACATCACGACACAAAGGAACGTGACGTTATAATGAACAAACATCACGACACAAAGGAACGTGAAGTCACAATGAACAAACATCACGACACAAAGGAACGTTAAGTCACAATGAACAAACATCACGACACAAAGGAACATGACGTCACAATGAACATTCTTCTGAAGAGTGTGCTGTTAAAAAAGTTCAAATAACTTATCCAAGATTCGGGTGACTGGTGAGACAGAGTCATAGGTCAGGGCATATTCAATTGTGTTGTCAGTGATAGACAACTGAATTTATATTAACTTGACATTTGTACAACCAGTGACTGTCTGCATAGACTAACGTTGTGTTGAAGGTGTTTTTTCTTTCCTTCCTTTTCTCTCTCTCTCTCTCTCTCTCTAACTCTCTCTCTCTCTCTCTCTCTCTCCCACTCTTTAGAAATGTGTTGAGATTTAGAGCTATAAGCCTGGCCCATTCCACGACAAATTGTTCACGACAATTCGTTCACCCAACTCTACAACATACAATTCGTTCGTTCACACGACATATGGCTCACCCGACAAAAAGTTTACACACAAATCGTACTCTAGATAGTAAGATATTACTTGATAATCTCATCTTGTGATTAATTCATTAACCTATTGCAGTGATGCCCAACCTTATTCCACCTGCGGGCCATTTCAATTTTCAATAATCGTCTCGCTGCCACATGACCGAAAAGTTACAAAAACTAAATAAAACTATTATGAAAATATTTTACACAACATCCCAGATTTAGTACTACATTCATGTGATATTTGACGATTATATTTTTTACGCGTCAGAAAATTAAAATTACTTCTCTACTGAAAATGTTAGCAACAGTGAAGTAATAACGATACATTTTTGAACTTTTGTTTTTGTTGGAGAGGGGCTTTTCTCCTCCTTGTGCCACATTTCGGTAGGCCGGATGGAACTACGTTTTGGGCCGTATTTTGGGCATCACTGACCTATTGGTATATGGTGACCGGCAATTCCTTTTGATGTCCTACACAAACGTAAAAGTCAAGCTACACAAAGAACAAAGAACTTTACAAAAAATCACTTGTATTTCCGACGTGAGGGTTTTCACTGCGACCCTCCCAAATAAAACTTCGTTTCAGTCTTCACTGCGACTCTCCCAAATAAAACTTCGTTTGAGTCTTCACTGCGACCCTCCCAAATAAAACTTCGTTTGAGTCTTCACTGCGACCCTCCCAAATAAAACTTCGTTTAAGTTATCACTGCGACCCTCCCAAAAAAAACATCGTTTGAGTCTTCACTGCGACCCTCCCAAATAAAACTTCGAGTCTTCACTGCGACCCTCCCAAATAAAACTTCGTTTGAGTCTTCACTGCGACCCTCCCAAATAAAACTTCGTTTGAGTCTTCACTGCGACCCTCCCAAATAAAACTTCGAGTCTTCACTGCGACCCTCCCAAATAAAACTTCGAGTCTTCACTGAGACCCTCCCAAATAAAACTTCGAGTCTGCACTGAGACCCTACCCTCCCAAATAAAACTTCGAGTCTTCACTGAGACCCTCCCAAATAAAACTTCGTTTGAGTCTTCACTGCGACCCTCCCAAATAAAACTTCGTTTAAGTCTTCACTGCGACCCTCCCAAATAAAACTTCATTTGAGTCTTCACTGCGACCCTCCCAAATAAAACTTCGTTTGAGTCTTCACTGCGACCCTCCCAAATAAAACTTCATTTGAGTCTTCACTGCTACCCTCCCAAATAAAACTTCGTTTGAGTCTTCACTGCGACCCTTCCAAATAAAACTAATTTTGAGTCTTCACTGCGACCCTCCCAAATAAAACTTCGTTTGAGTCTTCACTGCGACCCTCCCAAATAAAACTTCGTTTGAGTCTTCACTGCGACCTTCCCAAATAAAACTAATTTTGAGTCTTCACTGCGACCCTCCCAAATAAAACTTCGTTTGAGTCTTGCCTCCCCAACAACCAGCTAAGAAATCTGGTCAGTGCTAAAGAACTCCGCCATCGACGTCCGCAAAAAATGTACTATCCTGGCCTCAACAGTGCACAATTTGTCATAGAAACCTGCGGCACAAGCCAATACAAATATATGAGGAATATTGGAAGCTCCTGTAGATAGTGTGTAGGTTTTAGAATGGATTCATCTCTGCATTATTCATTGTTCTGACAAAATATGTAGGTCCCAACTGGGGCAACGTAGCCAAGGAAAATACTGCATTAATTATTAATCTTCGGACACAAAGACAAGGCTTATTTATGACTTCATCTCTGGGAATATTTCAACATCGTTTGATTTGACTTGTTTAGAATGAGATCACGGAAACATGTTAAACTCCATGAGTTATATTAGAGCCACCATATTTAAAAGCGGCACCAGATTAAGTCTTAAAGAGCCAATCAGGAGGACAGAAATAATTGTTTAAGTATTTGATCAGTACATCTCCAGGGCCACTTCACAGTCCATTTCAGACTCTTAGTCATTTGGTCACAATAATAGACAAACGCTCTCAAAGCTACGAGCTAAGCAGCTGTAAGTTAAGAAACAACATATTTAGCACATTGGACTCATTGAACACCTTGAAACTTTGTCTATTTTTTAAGGACGAAAGCCGCGAACCAAATTTTAAAATTCTCATGTTGTACTGGCTTTCTGAACGTGTGCCCTGTGACGCCCAACGTATGTGCTTAATGTGCTTTTAGGTTACTCTAGCATTCAGAGCAAAATGCAATTTATCATTTAAAATTTAGAATGCACTTAAAATTCCTTAGCACTAAGAAATATTTAAATCATGATCAAATTGCTTGAAATAATCTTTGACATTCACATTATCATCTTCATTCTGGCTACTTGCCATGATGTATGCCATGATGTCAGCTTACTTCGGTTGAAATCAACTAATCTCGCACAAAATAGAATCGTTTAAATATTAATAATAATAAAAAAAAAAGAATATTTTTATGCACCGCTAAAGAAAAGGGACGAAGTCCAATTCAATAAAGTCCGACAACTCGGGACATCCCATCAAAACGTTTATGATTTAGCGCTAGAGCTCAAGCATTATGACCATTAGGTCAGACAGTGGACTTTGGCTGGATAAACAGATTTATTTTATTTGGGCTTTCTCTCCTGTCCAATAAAGAAATCTGGACAGCTCTCCTCAGCTGGAGTAATAAATACTGAAGACAAACTTGGAAGTCGTCAAATCTTTGGAGTCCCTCCTCCTCCCCCTCCCTTCTTGTGAAAGGCGAAGAATAATGAGTGACAATAGTATTTCATCTAGTACATACAAAGAACAAGTTTATCAGTCAAAAGTTTATCAGTCACAAGACTATCAATCACAAGTCTATCAGTCACAAGTTTATCAGTCACAAGTCTATCAGTCACAAGTTTATCAGTCACAAGTCTATCAATCACAAGTCTATCAGTCACAAGTCTATCAGTCACAAGTCTATCAGTCACAAGTCTATCAATCACAAGTCTATCAGTCACAAGTTTATCAGTCACAAGTCTATCAGTCACAAGACTATCAATCACAAGTCTATCAGTCACAAGTTTATCAGTCACAAGTTTATCAGTCACAAGTTTATCAGTCACAAGTCTATCAGTCACAAGTTTATCAGTCACAAGTTTATCAGTCACAAGTCTATCAGTCACAAGTCTACCAGTCACAAGTCAATCATTTAAAAGTCTATTAGTCACAAGTCTACCAGTCACAAGTCTACCTGTCAAAGATCTATCAGTCACAAGTCTACCAGTCACAAGTCTACCAGTCACAAGTCTATCAGTTACAAGTCTACCAGTTAAAAGTCTATCACTCACAAGTCTACCAGTCACAAGTCTACCAGTCACAAGTCAATCATTCGAAAGTCTATTAGTCACTAGTCTGCCAATCACAAGTCTATCAGTCACAAGTCAATCATTCAAAAGTCTATCAGTCATATCTGCTTGACCTTTTGGTCCTTTAGTGAATGAAGCAGCACTGTCTTGAATCTCGAATATAATTCTTCTATTTCAACCAGTTGACATGTTTACTTTGAAATGAGAGTTATCTATAAAACGGGACAAAAAACGGGACATATACTATCATGACAAACTGTCTTTACAACAAGACTAGATGTTTGTATACGATTGATAGTCTAGTGCAGTGATAAATTATATGGGTTATTGCTATTGTATTTTCAAACTATTATTCACACTAGTATTGAACTATCCACGGGATATTGACAGTTCATACAACTATAAATCAAAGTGACTTGAGAATTAGTGCCTGTCAAGACACACAGTTTTGTGATTAAGTATATGTCATTTATTTAGTCATGAGATAAAGTAATTGTCTATCTAGTAATAATGTATATGTCCATACAGTTCAGTGAAGGGCTAAAGTGTACGCTTATGTTTATAGTGCAGTGCTAGACCTGTGTTGAATTTGACGAGTGTGTACCATTCCAGTGTGAGCACTGATGCAGGTAGACCTACTCACCGAGGTAAATTGAAACTGATGCTCCAGAACAAGATAACCAGTGTTGTCAACTGGAAAGAAAAACAAAACAAAAAAATGGTTAGACTACTGTGACGATACATAAACGCTTGCATGTAAAAGTTTCATTTGTGCTTAAACTCTTGAGAGAGAAGAGTTAAATCCAATCGACATATTAAACTCAACACCCTAATAATAGTTACAACATGTAATGTCTCGAATTATTAAATTAGAATAGTATGGTGAACAGTAGGAGACAGAAGGCAAGTCCGAAATTTCTCCCCCCCCCCAGGTCACCCCGCCCTTGATATGGGCTGAGTCACCGGATCGCGTGATATGGAAGGGACAAAACTTTCCACTATGACTCATACCTAAATGGCGGGTTAAGGGTCAGCAGGTCAGCATTCCTCTACCTGTCCCACGTGGACTGCGATCGCTCTGCTACACTCACACACACACACGCGCATACACAAAAACAGGTGTGGGCGCACATCGGTTTGGGACGGCGGTATTTTTAGAAATTTAATAACTTTAATCCCATTGGATCAAGCACAAATATTATTTTAAAATTCAAAATCCCACAAATCGATTGGGCCCGGCACCTCTTGCTATGCAAATGAGTTCGAGTCCCAGTCTATATAAGAAAGGACGCTGGCTCCAACCCACGCTTACACCCGCCAGACAGATTTCTATATTTAATAGGCGAGAGGCTGGAACTTAGTTTCTCTCATTAAGCCGCCTATAATTTAAACCACCGTGCCTGGTTGTTATTGGTGGTGCAATATCACGCACACTAGACTCGCAGTCTTTTCACCACTAGATCTGCACTGTCTACACCTGTTAGATCGTCAGCTTCGACTGGATCAGCAGCGTCACCAAACCTGAGCCTACAACGTCTGAACTCACCCCCCCTACCTTTCTGTCAGCGAGAAGGAATCTCAGTAGTGCCCACTACAAACGGCCCTAAAGCCCAGTGCCCACTATCAATTGCCTACGGTCCAGTGCCCAGATACTTGCCCAGTGTTCAGCGCCTACTGCCCAGCTTAAACTGCCCAGTCCAGGCTCCAGCTGTCCACTGCCCAATATCCACTGCCCACTACCTAAGGTCCTGAGAATACCCTTCCCACCTTTCGCTACAGACATACTCCTGTTCGACTTAAGCATCGTCCATCTACAAGAAGTGTCAGCTCCAAGTCCTTCCCGTATCTACCAGTCAAGCCCAGCGGCCAACCGACCAGCAAAGAAAGATAAGAACACAAAATAGAAACACTTATCCACTCCTTCATATGCAATCAATGATGAAATTAATCCACCTGAATCATTGTTAACTCACTACCCAAGCTAGTAATGATATTGTTATTGTTAAATAAATTTGTATTTTTTTTATTCAACCTATAGTCAGTTTATTTGTTCTAATTGTTGCTCGTAGTGAGCGGGGAAACTCAAAATTACTTCCCCTAGAGTAACGAACCAAAATCATTTTGAGAATATTAAAACCTCGCCCCAACTACAACATCACGAGAGAGATGTCTACAGAGAAAGTGTAAGTTCACAGACATTGTTAGCGCAGGATTGTGAATGAGACCCTCAACACCTCAGTGCAAGACTAAACAGCAAAAGTATAGTAAATATGTACTGTTGAACCACTAGTCTGTCGTGGACATGGATTTCTTAAGCATACATTGTGTAAAAGTAACTATTAACAGTTTGTTTATAGAAAACAAGTTTTAGATTTGCGTTGCATCTTCTTTTTAAATTGATTAAGTCAACCTGACACATGGATTACATTGTAACACTGGCGATAAATCGCCTGGCCATTAAAAACAAATTTAAACTATTTATAGATTAAATTGGAATTTAACTGTTTAAAAGAGTTTTAAGAATTTATGTTCAATTTGACTAAACAGGATGTTAAATTTGATTGGAGATGATAATGTTCTTTTTTTATAATAATAGTTAATTATTATAATAATCGTTAATCTTGCGTCCCTCACACTTTTAGGGTCATTCTAATTTCAACAGGTGTATCAGCCGGAGCTGGCCCCTCCCAACGCTGATAGTGGCTGATACGCTAACAAACTTTGACAGTCTCTACAGCACCTCAGCAGATGGATGAGTTTCTGAGAGGACAAGAACTGAACGCAGGATTATGAAAGCTAAGTTTATAAACAATAGGGGGCACTTATATTTGTAGTATCAGCAGTAAAATTTGATCATTTATCTTAATTCGTAGCTTTATTACTTTAGGCTTTATTCATATTCTCCCCCACCATTAATATACCTTCAATTTTATTATCTTTTAACATTAAACTTCTTGTCTAACACAGAGCCGCGCGCTTGCCGCAAAGAATTCATTTCCTTATTGTACGTTTACCTGTGTGTTCTGTTTCCCAACAGCTGCGCGTTGGTCAATGGTGTCGTCAGAAACCCCTAGGCCAAACTAAATTATTTAATTATTAATTGATTTTAATTACGTACTTCCCAACAGAGGCGCATGACAGCTGTGATGTCAGTCAAACCAAAATTAAGTGAATACCATAAGACCATTAGTAATGCAAGGCCACAAAATATTAATGTCAAGCCACAGGAACATCAGTGATGTCAAGCTAAAAGAGCATCAATGATGTCAGGACTCAAAATCACAATGATGTCAGGCTACATGAACGTTAATGATATCAGGCCACAAGAACATCAGTGATGTCAGGACTCAAAATCACAATGATGTCAGGTTACAAAAACATCTACTTCACAGTTTACTCAACACATTTTGAAAAGAAAAATCACTTCTAGGACACACTTCTAGGACACACCTCTGCCATTTCAATTGAGTCTGAACCTCAAGAAGATACGGGAAACAAAAATTGAAATTCAGTTGCAATCATTGTCATAAAATTGTTCCAGAATTTTTGTCAGTTTTTACGACCTCATTCCCATTCTCTGGAAAGATAATTAACAAGAAGCTATTCAAATCATCTCTTTTTTTTTAATTGACTTTAAAACATATTGACATTCTGTGGAATTGTAAGGCTGATGGCACTCAATGGATTCTTTTGCAGACGCCAATCCGTGAGAGCTACTGTTTTTTTCCCCGCTGCTTAACAATTTTGTCAAATGTGTGTTTCACAAGCCACAGGCATCAAATTTCTATAACATTTGAGGTACACAAAACGGTATTAATATTTTGTCATTTAAAAACAATAATGCACTTTCAGTCAAAAATTACAAGACATAAAAAAATTCCTATTATTATTATTCCAAATAATTTTAAGAACTAAAAAGTCTATCATAACCCCCCCCCTCCCAAATGAAGGAGTATGTAATCAAATTTAAATGAAAATAAACATGACCAGTGGGGTAGCAAGGAACCCAAGGGCCCAGGTTCAAGAATATCTTGGCGGGCCCCCTTCCACAAATAAGACGAATTTAGTGTTTGAAAAAATAATTTAGCAAATTGAAAAATAAGAAATTGTGTCTTAAAATTTGTTTGTACAACTTCTTACCAGAATTAAACGACTTCAAGGTGTTTCAAATAATCAAACTAAAGTGTTTTATGAGTTCTTTTACCCATTGTATACATCTGCATTATACACATTTGCTGGCTAAATATAAGTTTACTTTTTTAATTAACTTCCTAAGTTTACTTCTTTAATTTACTTCATTAGTTTACTTCTTTAGTTTACTTCATTAGTTAACTTCTTCAGTTTACTTCATAAGTTTACTTCTTTACTTAACTTCATTAGTTTACTTCTTTAGTTTACTTCATTAGTTAACTTCTTCAGTTTACTTCATTAGTTTACTTCTTTACTTCACTTCATTAGTTTACTTCATTAGTTTACTTCTTTACTTAACTTCTTTAGTTTACTTCTTTAGTTTACTTAATTAGTTAACTTCTTCAGTTTACTTCATTAGTTAACTTCTTCAGTTTACTTCATTAGTTTACTTCTTTACTTAACTTCATTAGTTTACTTCATTAGTTTACTTCTTTACTTAACTTCATTAGTTTACTTCATTAGTTTACTTCATTAGTTAATTTCTTCAGTTTACTTCATTAGTTTACTTCTTTACTTAACTTCATTAGTTCACTTCATTAGTTTACTTCACTAGTTTACGTCATTAGTTTACTTCACTAGTTTACTTCATTACTTTACTTCATTCGTTTACTTCATTAATTAACTTCTTCAGTTTACTTCATTAGTTTACTTCATTAGTTTACTTCTTTAGTTTACTTCTTTAGTTTACTTCTTTAGTTTATTTCATTAGTTTACTTCATTAGTTTACTTCATTAGTTTACTTCTTTAGTTTACTTCATTAGTTTACTTCTTTAGTTTACTTCATTAGTTTACTTCATTAGTTTACTTCTTTAGTTTACTTCATTAGTTTACTTCATTACTTTACTTCATTAGTTTACTTCATTAGTTTACTTCATTAGTTTACTTCTTTAGTTTAGTTCTTTAGTTTACTTCATTAGTTTACTTCATTAGTTTACTTCATTAGTTTACTTTTTTGTTTACTTCATTAGTTTACTTATTAGTTTACTTGTTTTGTTTACTTTATTAGTTTACTTTTTTTAGTTTATTTCATTATTTTACTTTATTAGTTTACTTCATTAGTTTACTTCATTAGTTTACTTCATTAGTTTACTTCTTTGGTTTACTTCATTAGTTTACTTCATTAGTTTACTTCATTAGTTTACTTCATTAGTTTACTTCATTAGTTTACTTCATTAGTTAACTTCTTTAGTTTACTTTATTAGTTTACTTCATTAGTTAACTTTTTCAGTTTACTCCATTAGTTAACTTCTTCAGTTTACTCCATCAATTTACTTCATTAGTTTACTTCATTCGTTTATTTCATTAGTTTACTTCTTTAGTTTACTTTATTCGTTTAATTCATTAGTTAACTTCTACGGTTTACTTTATTAGTTTACTTCATTAGTTTACTTCATTAGTTTACTTCATTAGTCATTAGTTTACCTCATTAGTTTACTTCATTAGTTTACTTCATTAGTTTACTTCATTAGTTTACCTCATTAGTTTACTTCATTAGTTTACTTCATTAGTTTACTTCATTAGTTTACTTCATTAGTCATTAGTTTACTTCATTAGTTTACTTCTTTAGTTTACTTCATTAGTCGTTAGTTTACTGCATTAGTTTATTCATTAGTTTACTTCATTAGTTTATTCATTAGTTTACTTCATTACTTTACTTCATTAGTTAACTTCATTAGTTTACTTTATTAGTTTACTTTATTAGTTTACTTCATTAGTTTACTTCATTAGTTTACTACATTAGTTTACTTTTCTTACTTTGTTTACTTTATTAGTTTACTTTATTAGTTTACTTTATTAGTTTACTTTATTAGTTTACTTCTTTAGTTTACCTCATTAGTTTACTTCATTAGTTTACTTAATTAGTTTACTTAATTAGTTTACTTAATTAGTCATTAATTTACTTCTTTAGTTTACTTCATTAGTTTACTTCATTAGTTTACTTCTTTAGTTTACTTCTTTAGTTTACCTCATTATTTTACTTCTTTTGTTTATTCATTAGTCATTAGTTTACTTCATTAGTTTACTTCTTTAGTTTACTTCATTATTTTACTTCTTTAGTTTACTTCATTAGTTTACTTCATTAGTTTACTTTTCTTACTTTGTTTACTTTATTAGTTTACTTCATTAGTTTACTTCATTCGTTTACTTCATTAATTAACTTCTTCGGTTTACTTCATTAGTTTACTTCATTAGTTTACTTCTTTAGTTTACTTCTTTAGTTTACTTCTTTAGTTTATTTCATTAGTTTACTTCATTAGTTTACTTCATTAGTTTACTTCTTTAGTTTACTTCATTAGTTTAGTTCTTTAGTTTACTTCATTAGTTTACTTCATTAGTGTACTTCTTTAGTTTACTTCTTTAGTTTACTTCATTAGTTTACTTCATTAGTTTACTTCTTTTGTTTTCTTCATTAGTTTACTTATTAGTTTACTTGTTTTGTTTACTTTATTATTTTACTTTTTTTTTAGTTTACTTCATTATTTTACTTTATTAGTTTACTTCATTAGTTTACTTCATTAGTTTACTTCTTTAGTTTACTTCTTTAGTTTACTTCATTAGTTTACTTCATTAGTTTACTTCATTAGTTTACTTCATTAGTTTACTTCATTAGTTTACTTCATTAGTTAACTTCTTTAGTTTACTTTATTAGTTTACTTCATTAGTTAACTTCTTCAGTTTACTCCATTAGTTAACTTCTTCAGTTTACTCCATTAGTTTACTTCATTAGTTTACTTCATTCGTCTATTTCATTAGTTTACTTCTTTACTTAACTTCATTAGTTTACTTCATTAGATTACTTCACTAGTTTACTTCATTAGTTTACTTCACTAGTTTACTTCATTAGTTTACTTCACTAGTTTACTTCATTAGTTTACTTCATTAGTTTACTTCATTCGTTTACTTCATTAATTAACTTCTTCAGTTTACTTTATTAGTTTACTTCATTACTTTACTTCATTAGTTTACTTCTTTAGTTTACTTCATTACTTTAC
Organism: Biomphalaria sudanica; assembly: GCA_036873155.1. Lineage (NCBI taxonomy): Eukaryota > Metazoa > Mollusca > Gastropoda > Planorbidae > Biomphalaria > Biomphalaria sudanica. The sequence continues at coordinate 1,204,202 of JAZGLO010000284.1, forward strand.
TTCTTTAGTTTACTTCATTAGTTTGCTTCATTAGTTTACTTCATTAGTTTACTTCTTTAGTTTACTTCATTAGTTTACTTCATTATTTTACTTTATTAGTTTACTTCATTAGTTTACTTCTTTAGTTTACTTCTTTAGTTTACTTCTTTAGTTTACTTCTTAAGTTTACTTTATTAGTTTACTTCATTAGTTTAATTCATTAGTTTACTTCTTTAGTTTACTTCATTAGTTAACTTCTTCAGTTTACTTCTTTAGTTTACTTCATTACTTTACTTCTTTAGTTTACTTCATTAGTTTGCTTCATTAGTTTACTTCATTAGTTTACTTCTTTAGTTTACTTCATTAGTTTACTTCATTATTTTACTTTATTAGTTTACTTCATTAGTTTACTTCTTTAGTTTACTTGTTTAGTTTACTTCTTTAGTTTACATCTTAAGTTTACTTTATTAGTTTACTTCATTAGTTTAATTCATTAGTTTACTTCTTTAGTTTACTTCATTAGTTAACTTCTTCAGTTTACTTCTTTAGTTTACTTCTTTAGTTTTGTTCATTAGTTAACTTCTTCAGTTTACTTTTTAGTTTACTTCTTTAGTTTACTTCTTAAGTTTACTTCATTAGTTTACTTCATTAGTTTTCTTCTTTAGTTTACTTTATTAGTTTACTTCTTTAGTTTACTTCATTAGTTAACTTCTTCAGTTTACTTCTTTAGTTTACTTCTTTAGTTTACTTCATTAGTTAACTTCTTCAGTTTACTTCTTTAGTTTACTTCTTTAGTTTACTTCTTAAGTTGACTTCATTAGTTTACTTCTTTAGTTTACTTCTTTAGTTAACTTCTTCAGTTTACTTCATAAGTTTACTTCTTTAGTTTACTTTATTAGATTACTTCATTAGTTATTTTCTTCAGTTTACTCCATTAGTTTACTTCTTTAGTTTACTTCTTTAGTTTACTTCTTTAGTTTATTTCATTAGTTTACTTCATTAGTTTACTTCATTAGTTTACTTCTTTAGTTTACTTCATTAGTTTACTTCTTTAGTTTACTTCATTAGTTTACTTCATTAGTTTACTTCTTTAGTTTACTTCATTAGTTTACTTCAATACTTTACTTCATTAGTTTACTTTATTAGTTTACTTCTTTAGTTTAGTTCTTTAGTTTACTTCATTAGTTTACTTCATTAGTGTACTTCTTTAGTTTACTTCTTTAGTTTACTTCATTAGTTTACTTTATTAGTTTACTTCTTTTGTTTACTTCATTAGTTTACTTATTAGTTTACTTGTTTTGTTTACTTTATTAGTTTACTTTTTTTTTAGTTTACTTCATTATTTTACTTTATTAGTTTACTTCATTAGTTTACTTCATTAGTTTACTTCTTTAGTTTACTTCTTTAGTTTACTACATTAGTTTACTTCATTAGTTTACTTCATTAGTTTACTTCATTAGTTTACTTCATTAGTTTACTTCATTAGTTAACTTCTTTAGTTTACTTTATTAGTTTACTTCATTAGTTAACTTCTTCAGTTTACTCCATTAGTTAACTTCTTCAGTTTACTCCATTAGTTTACTTCATTAGTTTACTTCATTCGTTTATTTCATTAGTTTACTTCTTTACTTAACTTCATTAGTTTACTTCATTAGATTACTTCACTAGTTTACTTCATTAGTTTACTTCACTAGTTTACTTCATTAGTTTACTTCACTAGTTTACTTCATTAGTTTACTTCATTAGTTTACTTCATTCGTTTACTTCATTAATTAACTTCTTCAGTTTACTTTATTAGTTTACTTCATTACTTTACTTCATTAGTTTACTTCTTTAGTTTACTTCATTACTTTACTTCTTTAGTTTACTTCATTAGTTTGCTTCATTAGTTTACTTCATTAGTTTACTTCTTTAGTTTACTTCATTAGTTTACTTCATTATTTTACTTTATTAGTTTACTTCATTAGTTTACTTCTTTAGTTTACTTGTTTAGTTTACTTCTTTAGTTTACTTCTTAAGTTTACTTTATTAGTTTATTTTATTAGTTTAATTCATTAGTTTACTTCTTTAGTTTACTTCATTAGTTAACTTCTTCAGTTTACTTCTTTAGTTTACTTCTTTAGTTTTGTTCATTAGTTAACTTCTTCAGTTTACTTTTTAGTTTACTTCTTTAGTTTACTTCTTAAGTTTACTTCATTAGTTTACTTCATTAGTTTTCTTCTTTAGTTTACTTTATTAGTTTACTTCTTTAGTTTACTTCATTAGTTAACTTCTTCAGTTTACTTCTTTAGTTTACTTCTTTAGTTTACTTCATTAGTTAACTTCTTCAGTTTACTTCTTTAGTTTACTTCTTTAGTTTACTTCTTAAGTTGACTTCATTAGTTTACTTCTTTAGTTTACTTCTTTAGTTAACTTCTTCAGTTTACTTCATAAGTTTACTTCTTTAGTTTACTTCATTCGTTTACTTCATTAATTTACTTCATTAGCTTACTTCATTTGTTTACTTCATTAGCTAACTTCTTCAGTTTACTTTATTAGTTTACTTCATTAGTTTACTTCTTTAGTTTACTTCATTAGTTAACTTTTTCAGTTTACTTCTTTAGTTTACTTCTTTAGTTCACTTCATTAGTTAACTTCTTCAGTTTACTTCTTCAGATTACTTCTTAAGTTTACTTCATTAGTTTACTTCTTTAGTTTACTTCTTTAGTTAACTTCTTCAGTTTACTTTATTAGTTTACTTCATTAGTTTACTTCTTTAGTTTACTTCTTTAGTTTACTTCTTTAGTTTACTTCTTCAGTTTACTTCATTAGTTTACTTCTTTAGTTTACTTCTTTAGTTTACTTCTTTAGTTTACTTCTTCAGTTTACTTATTTAGTTTACTACATTAGTTTACTTCATTAGTTAACTTCATTAGTTTTCTTCTTTAGTTTACTTTATTAGTTTACTTCTTTAGTTTACTTCATTAGTTAACTTCTTTAGTTTACTTCTTTAGTTTATTTCTTAAGTTTACTTCATTAGTTTACTTCTTTAGTTTACTTCATTCGTTAACTTCATTTGTTTACTTCATTAGTTTTCTTCATTAGTTTACTTCTTTAGTTTACTTCTTCAGTTTACTTCATTAGTTTTCTTCATTAGTTTACTTCATTAGTTTACTTCATTAGTTTTCTTCTTTAGTTTACTTTATTAGTTTACTTCTTTAGTTTACTTCATTAGTTAACTTCTTCAGTTTACTTCTTTAGTTTATTTTTTAAGTTTACTTCATTAGTTTATTTCTTTAGTTTACTTCATTCGTTTACTTCATTTGTTTACTTCATTAGTTTTCTTCATTAGTTTACTCCTTTAGTTTACTTCTTTAGTTTACTTCTTCAGTTTACTTCATTAGTTTACTTCATTAGTTTACTTCTTTAGTTTACTTCTTTAGTTTACTTCATTAGTTTACTTCATTAGTTTACTTCATTGGTTTACTTCATTAGTTTACTTCATTAGTTTACTTTAATAGTTTACTTCATTAGTTTACTTCTTTAGTTTACTTCTTTAGTTTACTTCATTAGTTTACTTCTTTAGTTTACTTCATTAGTTTACTTCATTAGTTTACTTTATTAGTTTACTTCATTAGTTTACTTCTTTAGTTTTTTTCATTAGTTTACTTCTTTAGTTTACTTCGTTAGTTTACTTCTTTAGTTTTCTTCATTAGTTTACTTCTTTAGTTTACTTCATTAGTTTACTTCATTAGTTTACTTCATTAGTTTACTTCATTAGTTTACTTCATTAGTTTACTTCTTTTGTTTACTTCATTAGTTTACTTTATTAGTTTACTTGTCTTGTTTACTTTATTAATTTACTTTTTTTAAGTTTACTTCATTATTTTACTTTTTTAGTTTACTTCATTTGTTTACTTCATTAGTTTGCTTCTTTACTTTACTTTATTCGTTTACTTCATTAGTTCACTTTATTAGTTTACTTCATTAGTTTACTTCTTTAGTTTAGTTCTTTAGTTTACTTCTTTAGTTTACTTCTTTAGTTTACTTCATTAGTTTACTTTATTAGTTTACTTTATTAGTTTACTTCATTAGTTTACTTTATTAGTTTACTTTTCTTACTTTGTTACTTTATTTGTTTACTTTATTAGTTTACTTTATTAGTTTACTTTATTAGTTTACTTTATTAGTTTACTTATTATTTTACTTCTTAAGTTTACTTCATTAGTTTACTTCTTTAGTTTACTTTATTCGTTTACTTCATTTGTTTACTTCATTAGTTTTCTTCATTAGTTTACTTCTTTGGTTTACTTCTTTAGTTTACTTCTTCAGTTTACTTCATTAGTTTACTTCATTATTTTACTTCTTTAGTTTACTTCTTTAGTTTACTTCATTAGTTTACTTCATTAGTTTACTTCATAAGTTTATTTCATTAGTTTACTTCATTAGTTTACTTTAATAGTTTACTTCATTAGTTTACTTCTTTAGTTTACTTCTTTAGTTTACTTCATTAGTTTACTTCTTTATTTACTTCATTAGTTTACTTTATTAGTTTACTTCATTAGTTTACTTCTTTAGTTTATTTCATTAGTTTACTTCTTTAGTTTACTTCATTAGTTTACTTCTTTAGTTTACTTCATTAGTTTACTTCTTTAGTTTACTTCATTAGTTTACTTCATTAGTTTACTTCATTAGTTTACTTCATTAGTTTACTTCTTTTGTTTACTTCATTAGTTTACTTTATTAGTTTACTTGTCTTGTTTACTTTATTAATTTTCTTTTTTTAAGTTTACTTCATTATTTTACTTTTTTAGTTTACTTCATTAGTTTACTTCATTAGTTTACTTCATTAGTTTACTTCTTTTGTTTACTTTATTAGTTTTTTTTTAGTTTACTTAATTTTTTTTCTTTATTAGTTTACTTCATTAGTTTACTTCATTAGTTTACTTCATTAGTTTACTTCATTTGTTTAGTTCATTAGTTTACTTCTTTACTTTACTTTATTCGTTTACTTCATTAGTTCACTTTATTAGTTTACTTCATTAGTTTACTTCTTTAGTTTAGTTCTTTAGTTTACTTCATTAGTTTACTTTTCTTACTTTGTTACTTTATTTGTTTACTTTATTAGTTTACTTTATTAGTTTACTTTATTAGTTTACTTTATTAGTTTACTTCATTAGTTTACCTCATTAGTTTACTTTTTTTACTTTGTTACTTTATTAGTTTACTTTATTAGTTTACTTTATTAGTTTACTTTATTAGTTTACTTTATTAGTTTACTTTATTAGTTTACCTCATTAGTTTACTTCTTTAGTTTACTTCATTAGTTTACTTCATTAGTTACTTCATTAGTTTACTTCATTAGTTTACTTCATTAGTTTACTTCATTATTTTACTTTATTAGTTCACTTCATTAGTCATTAATTTACTTCATTAGTTTACTTCATTAGTCATTAATTTACTTCATTAGTTTACTTCATTAGTCATTAATTTACTTCATTAAATTACTTCATTAGTCATTAATTTACTTCATAAGTTTACTTCATTAGTTTACTTCATTTTTTTACTTCTTTACTTTACTTTATTCGTTTACTTCATTAGTTTACTTCATTAGTTTACTTATTTAGTTTACTTCATTAGTTTACTTCATTAGTTTACTTATTTAGTTTACTTCATTAGTTTATTTCTTTAGTTTACTTCATTAGTTTACTTCTTTAGTTTACTTCATTCGTTTACTTCATTTGTTTACTTCATTAGTTTTCTTCATTAGTTTACTTCTTTGGTTTACTTCTTTAGTTTACTTCTTCAGTTTACTTCATTAGTTTACTTCATTAGTTTACTTCATTAGTTTACTTCATAAGTTTATTTCATTAGTTTACTTCATTAGTTTACTTTAATAGTTTACTTCATTAGTTTACTTCTTTAGTTTACTTCTTTAGTTTACTTCATTAGTTTACTTCTTTATTTACTTCATTAGTTTACTTCATTAGTTTACTTTATTAGTTTACTTCATTAGTTTACTTTTTTAGTTTATTTCATTAGTTTACTTCTTTAGTTTACTTCATTAGTTTACTTCTTTAGTTTACTTCATTAGTTTACTTCTTTAGTTTACTTCTTTAGATTACTTTATTAGTTTACTTCTTTAGTTTACTTCATTAGTTTACTTCATTAGTTTACTTTATTTGTTTACTTCATTAGTTTACTTCACTAGTTTACTTCATTAGTTTACTTCATTAGTTTACTTCATTCGTTTACTTCATTAATTAACTTCTTCAGTTTACTTTATTAGTTTACTTCATTACTTTACTTCATTAGTTTACTTCTTTAGTTTACTTCATTACTTTACTTCTTTAGTTTACTTCATTAGTTTGCTTCATTAGTTTACTTCATTAGTTTACTTCTTTAGTTTACTTCATTAGTTTACTTCATTATTTTACTTTATTAGTTTACTTCATTAGTTTACTTCTTTAGTTTACTTCTTTAGTTTACTTCTTTAGTTTACTTCTTAAGTTTACTTTATTAGTTTACTTCATTAGTTAATTCATTAGTTTACTTCTTTAGTTTACTTCATTAGTTAACTTCTTCAGTTTACTTCTTTAGTTTACTTCATTACTTTACTTCTTTAGTTTACTTCATTAGTTTGCTTCATTAGTTTACTTCATTAGTTTACTTCTTTAGTTTACTTCATTAGTTTACTTCATTATTTTACTTTATTAGTTTACTTCATTAGTTTACTTCTTTAGTTTACTTGTTTAGTTTACTTCTTTAGTTTACTTCTTAAGTTTACTTTATTAGTTTATTTTATTAGTTTAATTTATTAGTTTACTTCTTTAGTTTACTTCATTAGTTAACTTCTTCAGTTTACTTCTTTAGTTTACTTCTTTAGTTTTGTTAATTAGTTAACTTCTTCAGTTTACTTTTTAGTTTACTTCTTTAGTTTACTTCTTAAGTTTACTTCATTAGTTTACTTCATTAGTTTTCTTCTTTAGTTTACTTTATTAGTTTACTTCTTTAGTTTACTTCATTAGTTAACTTCTTCAGTTTACTTCTTTAGTTTACTTCTTTAGTTTACTTCATTAGTTAACTTCTTCAGTTTACTTCTTTAGTTTACTTCTTTAGTTTACTTCTTAAGTTGACTTCATTAGTTTACTTCTTTAGTTTACTTCTTTAGTTAACTTCTTCAGTTTACTTCATAAGTTTACTTCTTTAGTTTACTTTATTAGATTACTTTATTAGTTATTTTCTTCAGTTTACTCCATTAGTTTACTTCATTAGTTTACTTCATTCGTTTACTTCATTAATTTACTTCATTAGCTTACTTCATTTGTTTACTTCATTAGCTAACTTCTTCAGTTTACTTTATTAGTTTACTTCATTAGTTTACTTCTTTAGTTTACTTCATTAGTTAACTTCTTCAGTTTACTTCTTTAGTTTACTTCTTTAGTTCACTTCATTAGTTAACTTCTTCAGTTTACTTCTTCAGATTACTTCTTAAGTTTACTTCATTAGTTTACTTCTTTAGTTTACTTCTTTAGTTAACTTCTTCAGTTTACTTTATTAGTTTACTTCATTAGTTTACTTCTTTAGTTTACTTCTTTAGTTTACTTCTTTAGTTTACTTCTTCAGTTTACTTCATTAGTTTACTTCTTTAGTTTACTTCTTTAGTTTACTTCTTTAGTTTACTTCTTCAGTTTACTTATTTAGTTTACTACATTAGTTTACTTCATTAGTTAACTTCATTAGTTTTCTTCTTTAGTTTACTTTATTAGTTTACTTCTTTAGTTTACTTCATTAGTTAACTTCTTTAGTTTACTTCTTTAGTTTATTTCTTAAGTTTACTTCATTAGTTTACTTCTTTAGTTTACTTCATTCGTTTACTTCATTTGTTTACTTCATTAGTTTTCTTCATTAGTTTACTTCTTTAGTTTACTTCTTCAGTTTACTTCATTAGTTTACTTCATTAGTTTACTTCATTAGTTTACTTCATTAGTTTACTTCATTAGTTTTCTTCTTTAGTTTACTTTATTAGTTTACTTCTTTAGTTTACTTCATTAGTTAACTTCTTCAGTTTACTTCTTTAGTTTACTTCTTAAGTTTACTTCATTAGTTTACTTCTTTAGTTTACTTCATTCGTTTACTTCTTTAGTTTACTTCATTAGTTTACTTCATTAGTTTACTTCATTGGTTTACTTCATTAGTTTACTTCATTAGTTTACTTTAATAGTTTACTTCATTAGTTTACTTCTTTAGTTTACTTCTTTAGTTTACTTCATTAGTTTACTTCTTTAGTTTACTTCATTAGTTTACTTCATTAGTTTACTTTATTAGTTTACTTCATTGGTTTACTTCTTTAGTTTATTTCATTAGTTTACTTCTTTAGTTTACTTCGTTAGTTTACTTCTTTAGTTTACTTCATTAGTTTACTTCTTTAGTTTACTTCATTAGTTTACTTCATTAGTTTACTTCATTAGTTTACTTCATTAGTTTACTTCATTAGTTTACTTCTTTTGTTTACTTCATTAGTTTACTTTATTAGTTTACTTGTCTTGTTTACTTTATTAATTTACTTTTTTTAAGTTTACTTCATTATTTTACTTTTTTAGTTTACTTCATTTGTTTACTTATTTAGTTTGCTTCTTTACTTTACTTTATTCGTTTACTTCATTAGTTCACTTTATTAGTTTACTTCATTAGTTTACTTCTTTAGTTTAGTTCTTTAGTTTACTTCTTTAGTTTACTTCTTTAGTTTACTTCATTAGTTTACTTTATTAGTTTACTTTATTAGTTTACTTCATTAGTTTACTTCATTAGTTTACTTTTCTTACTTTGTTACTTTATTTGTTTACTTTATTAGTTTACTTTATTAGTTTACTTTATTAGTTTACTTTATTAGTTTACTTATTATTTTACTTCTTAAGTTTACTTCATTAGTTTACTTCTTTAGTTTACTTCATTCGTTTACTTCATTTGTTTACTTCATTAGTTTTCTTCATTAGTTTACTTCTTTGGTTTACTTCTTTAGTTTACTTCTTCAGTTTACTTCATTAGTTTACTTCATTATTTTACTTCTTTAGATTACTTCTTTAGTTTACTTCATTAGTTTACTTCATTAGTTTACTTCATAAGTTTATTTCATTAGTTTACTTCATTAGTTTACTTTAATAGTTTACTTCATTAGTTTACTTCTTTAGTTTACTTCTTTAGTTTACTTCATTAGTTTACTTCTTTATTTACTTCATTAGTTTACTTCATTAGTTTACTTTATTAGTTTACTTCATTAGTTTACTTCTTTAGTTTATTTCATTAGTTTACTTCTTTAGTTTACTTCATTAGTTTACTTCTTTAGTTTACTTCATTAGTTTACTTCTTTAGTTTACTTCATTAGTTTACTTCATTAGTTTACTTCATTAGTTTACTTCATTAGTTTACTTCTTTTGTTTACTTCATTAGTTTACTTTATTAGTTTACTTGTCTTGTTTACTTTATTAATTTTCTTTTTTTAAGTTTACTTCATTATTTTACTTTTTTAGTTTACTTCATTAGTTTACTTCATTAGTTTACTTCATTGGTTTACTTCTTTTGTTTACTTTATTAGTTTTTTTTTAGTTTACTTAATTTTTTTTCTTTATTAGTTTACTTCATTAGTTTACTTCATTTGTTTACTTCATTAGTTTACTTCTTTACTTTACTTTATTCGTTTACTTCATTAGTTCACTTTAATAGTTTACTTCATTAGTTTACTTCTTTAGTTTAGTTCTTTAGTTTACTTCATTAGTTTACTTTTCTTACTTTGTTACTTTATTTGTTTACTTTATTAGTTTACTTTATTAGTTTACTTTATTAGTTTACTTTATTAGTTTACTTTTATAGTTTACCTCATTAGTTTACTTTTTCTTACTTTGTTACTTTATTTGTTTACTTTATTAGTTTACTTTATTAGTTTACTTTATTAGTTTACTTTATTAGTTTACTTTATTAGTTTACCTCATTAGTTTACTTCTTTAGTTTACTTCATTAGTTTACTTCATTAGTTACTTCATTAGTTTACTTCATTAGTTTACTTCATTAGTTTACTTCATTATTTTACTTCATTAGTTCACTTCATTAGTCATTAATTTACTTCATTAGTTTACTTCATTAGTCATTAATTTACTTCATTAGTTTACTTCATTAGTCATTAATTTACTTCATTAGTTTACTTCATTAGTCATTAATTTACTTCATTAAATTACTTCATTAGTCATTAATTTACTTCATAAGTTTACTTCATTAGTTTACTTCATTATTTTACTTCTTTACTTTACTTTATTCGTTTACTTCATTAGTTTACTTCATTAGTTTACTTATTTAGTTTACTTCATTAGTTTACTTCATTAGTTTACTTATTTAGTTTACTTCATTAGTTTATTTCTTTAGTTTACTTCATTAGTTTACTTCTTTAGTTTACTTCATTCGTTTACTTCATTTGTTTACTTCATTAGTTTTCTTCATTAGTTTACTTCTTTGGTTTACTTCTTTAGTTTACTTCTTCAGTTTACTTCATTAGTTTACTTCATTATTTTACTTCTTTAGTTTACTTCTTTAGTTTACTTCATTAGTTTACTTCATTAGTTTACTTCATAAGTTTATTTCATTAGTTTACTTCATTAGTTTACTTTAATAGTTTACTTCATTAGTTTACTTCTTTAGTTTACTTCTTTAGTTTACTTCATTAGTTTACTTCTTTATTTACTTCATTAGTTTACTTCATTAGTTTACTTTATTAGTTTACTTCATTAGTTTACTTCTTTAGTTTATTTCATTAGTTTACTTCTTTAGTTTACTTCATTAGTTTACTTCTTTAGTTTACTTCATTAGTTTACTTCTTTAGTTTACTTCTTTAGATTACTTTATTAGTTTACTTCTTTAGTTTACTTCATTAGTTTACTTCATTAGTTTACTTTATTTGTTTACTTCATTAGTTTACTTCTTTACTTTACTTTATTCGTTTACTTCATTAGTTCACTTTATTAGTTTACTTCATTAGTTTACTTCTTTAGTTTAGTTCTTTAGTTTAGTTCTGTAGTTTACTTCTTTAGTTTACTTCATTAGTTTACTTTATTAGTTTACTTTATTAGTTTACTTCTTTAGTTTACTTCATTAGTTTACTTTTCTTACTTTGTTACTTTATTTGTTTACTTTATTAGTTTACTTTATTAGTTTACTTTATTAGTTTACTTTATTAGTTTACTTCATTAGTTTACTTCATTAGTTTACTTTTCTTACTTTATTACTTTATTTGTTTACTTTATTAGTTTACTTTATTAGTTTACTTTATTAGTTTACTTTATTAGTTTACTTTATTAGTTTACTTTATTAGTTTACTTATTATTTTACTTCTTATTTTACTTCTTTAGTTTACTTCATTAGTTTACTTCATTAGTTTACTTCATTAGTTTACTTCATTAGTTTACTTCATTAGTCATTATTTTACTTCTTTAGTTTACTTCATTAGTCATTAATTTACTTCATTAGTTTACTTCATTAGTTTACTTCATTAGTTTACTTATTTAGTTTATATCATTAGTCATTAGTTTACTTCTTTACTTTACTTTATTCGTTTACTTCTTTAGTTTACTTCTTTAGTTTACTTCATTAGTTTACTTCATTAGTTTACTTCATTAGTTTACTTCATTAGTTTACTTCATTAGTTTACTTCTTTTGTTTACTTCATTAGTTTACTTTATTAGTTTACTTGTCTTGTTTACTTTATAATTTTAATTTTTTAAAGTTTACTTTATTATTTTATTTTTTTAATTTACTTTATTAGTTTACTTCATTAGTTTACTTCATTAGTTTACTTTATAATTTTACTTTTTTAAAGTTTACTTTATTATTTTATTTTTTTAATTAACTTGATTAGTTTACTTCATTAGTTTACTTTATTAGTTTACTTCATTAGTTTACTTCATTAGTTTACTTCTTTAGTTTACTTCTTTTGTTTACTTTATTAGTTTACTTCTTTACTTTACTTTATTCGTTTACTTCATTAGTTCACTTCATTAGTTTACTTCATTAGTTTACTTCATTAGTTTACTTTATTAGTTTACTTTATTAGTTTATTTCATTAGTTTACTTCATTGGTTTACTTAATTAGTTTACTTTTTTTACTTTGTTTACTTTATTAGTTTACTTTATTAGTTTACTTTATAAGTTTACTTTATTAGTTTACTTATTAGTTTACTTCTTTAGTTTACTACATTAGTTTACTTCATTAGTTTACTTCATTAGTTTACTTCATTAGTTTACTTCATTAGTTTACTTCATTAGTCATTATTTTATTTTATTAGTTTACTTTATTAGTTTACTTTATTAGTTTACTTTATTAGTTTAATTCATTAGTTTACTTCATTAGTTTACTCTTCTTACTTTGTTTACTTTATTAGTTTACTTTATTAGTTTACTTATTAGTTTACTTATTAGTTTACTTCTATAGTTTACTTCTTTATTTTACTTCATTAGTTTACTTCATTAAGTTACTTCGTTAGTCATTATTTTACTTCATTAGTTTACTTCATTAGTCATTAATTTACTTTATTAGTTTACTTCATTAGTCATTAATTTACTTCATTAGTTTACTTCATTAGTCATTAATTTACTTCATTAGTTTACTTCATTAGTTTACTTCATTAGTTTACTTCATTAGTTTTATTCTTTGGTTTACTTCATTAGTTTACCTCATTAGTTTACTTCTTTAGTTTACTTCATTAGTTTACTTCATTAGTTACTTCATTAGTTTACTTCATTAGTTTACTTCATTAGTTTACTTCATTATTTTACTTCATTATTTTACTTCATTATTTTACTTCATTAGTTCACTTCATTAGTCATTAATTGACTTCATTAGTTTACTTCATTAGTCATTAATTTACTTCATTAGTTTACTTCATTAGTCATTAATTTACTTCATTAGTTTACTTCATTAGTCATTAATTTACTTCATTAGTTTACTTCATTAGTTTACTTCATTATTTTACTTCTTTAGTTTACTTCTATAGTTTACTTCATTAGTTTACTTCTTTAGTTTTCTTCATTAGTTTACTTCATTAGTTTACTTCTTTACTTTACTTCTTTACTTTACTTTATTCGTTTACTTCATTAGTTTACTTCTTTAGTTTACTTCTTTAGTTTACTTCATTAGTTTACTTCTTTAGTTTACTTCATTAGTTTATTTCTTTAGTTTACTTCTATAGTTTACTTCTATAGTTTACTTCATTAGTTTACTTCATTAGTTTACTTCTTTACTTTACTTTATTCGTTTACTTTATTAGTTTACTTCTTAGTTTACTTCATTAGTTTACTTCATTAGTTTACTTCATTAGTTTACTTCATTAGTTTACTTCTTTACTTTACTTTATTCGTTTTCTTCATTAGTTTACTTCATTAGTTTACTTCTTTAGTTTACTTCATTAGTTTACTTCTTTAGTTTACTTCTATAGTTGACTTCTATAGTTTACTTCATTAGTTTACTTCATTAGTTTACTTCATTAGTTTACTTCTTTACTTTACTTTATTCATTTACTTCATTAGTTTACTTCTTAGTTTACTTCTTTAGTTTACTTCTTTAGTTTACTTCTTTAGTTTACTTCTTTAGTTTACTTCTTTAGTTTACTTCATTAGTTTACTTCATTAGTTTACTTTATTAGTTTACTTTATTAGTTTATTTCATTAGTTTACTTCATTAGTTTACTTCATTAGTTTACTTTGTTTACTTTATTAGTTTACTTTATTAGTTTACTTTATTAGTTTACTTTATAAGTTTACTTTATTAGTTTACTTATTAGTTTACTTCTTTAGTTTACTTCATTAGTTTACTTCATTAAGTTACTTCATTAGTCATTATTTTTTAGTTTACTCTTCTTACTTTGTTTACTTTATTAGTTTACTTTATTAGTTTACTTATTAGTTTATTTATTAGTTTACTTCTATAGTTTACTTCTTTAGTTTACTTCATTAGTTTACTTCATTAAGTTACTTCATTAGTCATTATTTTACTTCATTAGTTTACTTCATTAGTCATTAATTTACTTCATTAGTTTACTTCATTAGTCATTAATTTACTTCATTAGTTTACTTCATTAGTTTACTTCATTAGTTTACTTCATTAGTTTACTTCTTTGGTTTACTTCATTAGTTTACCTCATTAGTTTACTTCTTTAGTTTACTTCATAGTTTACTTCATTAGTTACTTCATTAGTTTACTTCATTAGTTTACTTCATTAGTTTACTTCATTATTTTACTTCATTAGTTCACTTCATTAGTCATTAATTTACTTCATTAGTTTACTTCATTAGTCATTAATTTACTTCATTAGTTTACTTTATTAGTCATTAATTTACTTCATTAGTTTACTTCATTAGTCATTAATTTACTTCATTAGTTTACTTCATTAGTTTACTTCATTATTTTACTTCTTTAGTTTATTTCTATAGTTTACTTCATTAGTTTACTTCTTTAGTTTACTTCATTAGTTTACTTCTTTACTTTACTTTATTCGTTTACTTCATTATTTTACTTTATTAGTTTACTTCTTTATTTACTTCATAAGTTTACTTCATTAGTTTACTTTATTAGTTTACTTCATTAGTTTACTTCTTTAGTTTACTTCACTAGTTTACTTCATTAGTTTACTTCATTAGTTTACTTCATTCGTTTACGTCATTAATTAACTTCTTCAGTTTACTTTATTAGTTTACTTCATTACTTTACTTCATTAGTTTACTTCTTTAGTTTACTTCATTACTTTACTTCTTTAGTTTACTTCATTAGTTTGCTTCATTAGTTTACTTCATTAGTTTACTTCTTTAGTTTACTTCATTAGTTTACTTCATTATTTTACTTTATTAGTTTACTTCATTAGTTTACTTCTTTAGTTTACTTCTTTAGTTTACTTCTTTAGTTTACTTCTTAAGTTTACTTTATTAGTTTACTTCATTAGTTTAATTCATTAGTTTACTTCTTTAGTTTACTTCATTAGTTAACTTCTTCAGTTTACTTCTTTAGTTTACTTCATTACTTTACTTCTTTAGTTTACTTCATTAGTTTGCTTCATTAGTTTACTTCATTAGTTTACTTCTTTAGTTTACTTCATTAGTTTACTTCATTATTTTACTTTATTAGTTTACTTCATTAGTTTACTTCTTTAGTTTACTTGTTTAGTTTACTTCTTTAGTTTACTTCTTAAGTTTACTTTATTAGTTTACTTCATTAGTTTAATTCATTAGTTTACTTCTTTAGTTTACTTCATTAGTTAACTTCTTCAGTTTACTTCTTTAGTTTACTTCTTTAGTTTTGTTCATTAGTTAACTTCTTCAGTTTACTTTTTAGGTTACTTCTTTAGTTTACTTCTTAAGTTTACTTCATTAGTTTACTTCATTAGTTTTCTTCTTTAGTTTACTTTATTAGTTTACTTCTTTAGTTTACTTCATTAGTTAACTTCTTCAGTTTACTTCTTTAGTTTACTTCTTTAGTTTACTTCATTAGTTAACTTCTTCAGTTTACTTCTTTAGTTTACTTCTTTAGTTTACTTCTTAAGTTGACTTCATTAGTTTACTTCTTTAGTTTATTTCTTTAGTTAACTTCTTCAGTTTACTTCATAAGTTTACTTCTTTAGTTTACTTTATTAGATTACTTCATTAGTTATTTTCTTCAGTTTACTCCATTAGTTTACTTCTTTAGTTTACTTCTTTAGTTTACTTCTTTAGTTTATTTCATTAGTTTACGTCATTAGTTTACTTCATTAGTTTACTTCTTTAGTTTACTTCATTAGTTTACTTCTTTAGTTTACTTCATTAGTTTACTTCATTAGTTTACTTCTTTAGTTTACTTCATTAGTTTACTTCAATACTTTACTTCATTAGTTTACTTTATTAGTTTACTTCTTTAGTTTAGTTCTTTAGTTTACTTCATTAGTTTACTTCATTAGTGTACTTCTTTAGTTTACTTCTTTAGTTTACTTCATTAGTTTACTTCATTAGTTTACTTCTTTTGTTTACTTCATTAGTTTACTTATTAGTTTACTTGTTTTGTTTACTTTATTAGTTTACTTTTTTTTAGTTTACTTCATTATTTTACTTTATTAGTTTACTTCATTAGTTTACTTCATTAGTTTACTTCTTTAGTTTACTTCTTTAGTTTACTTCATTAGTTTACTTCATTAGTTTACTTCATTAGTTTACTTCATTAGTTTACTTCATTAGTTTACTTCATTAGTTAACTTCTTTAGTTTACTTTATTAGTTTACTTCATTAGTTAACTTCTTCAGTTTACTCCATTAGTTAACTTCTTCAGTTTACTCCATTAGTTTACTTCATTAGTTTACTTCATTCGTTTATTTCATTAGTTTACTTCTTTACTTAACTTCATTAGTTTACTTCATTAGATTACTTCACTAGTTTACTTCATTAGTTTACTTCACTAGTTTACTTCATTAGTTTACTTCACTAGTTTACTTCATTAGTTTACTTCATTAGTTTACTTCATTCGTTTACTTCATTAATTAACTTCTTCAGTTTACTTTATTAGTTTACTTCATTACTTTACTTCATTAGTTTACTTCTTTAGTTTACTTCATTACTTTACTTCTTTAGTTTACTTCATTAGTTTGCTTCATTAGTTTACTTCATTAGTTTACTTCTTTAGTTTACTTCATTAGTTTACTTCATTATTTTACTTTATTAGTTTACTTCATTAGTTTACTTCTTTAGTTTACTTCTTTAGTTTACTTCTTTAGTTTACTTCTTAAGTTTACTTTATTAGTTTACTTCATTAGTTTAATTCATTAGTTTACTTCTTTAGTTTACTTCATTAGTTAACTTCTTCAGTTTACTTCTTTAGTTTACTTCATTACTTTACTTCTTTAGTTTACTTCATTAGTTTGCTTCATTAGTTTACTTCATTAGTTTACTTCTTTAGTTTACTTCATTAGTTTACTTCATTATTTTACTTTATTAGTTTACTTCATTAGTTTACTTCTTTAGTTTACTTGTTTAGTTTACTTCTTTAGTTTACTTCTTAAGTTTACTTTATTAGTTTATTTTATTAGTTTAATTCATTAGTTTACTTCTTTAGTTTACTTCATTAGTTAACTTCTTCAGTTTACTTCTTTAGTTTACTTCTTTAGTTTTGTTCATTAGTTAACTTCTTCAGTTTACTTTTTAGTTTACTTCTTTAGTTTACTTCTTAAGTTTACTTCATTAGTTTACTTCATTAGTTTTCTTCTTTAGTTAACTTTATTAGTTTACTTCTTTAGTTTACTTCATTAGTTAACTTCTTCAGTTTACTTCTTTAGTTTACTTCTTTAGTTTACTTCATTAGTTAACTTCTTCAGTTTACTTCTTTAGTTTACTTCTTTAGTTTACTTCTTAAGTTGACTTCATTAGTTTACTTCTTTAGTTTACTTCTTTAGTTAACTTCTTCAGTTTACTTCATAAGTTTACTTCTTTAGTTTACTTTATTAGATTACTTCATTAGTTATTTTCTTCAGTTTACTCCATTAGTTTACTTCATTAGTTTACTTCATTCGTTTACTTCATTAATTTACTTCATTAGCTTACTTCATTTGTTTACTTCATTAGCTAACTTCTTCAGTTTACTTTATTAGTTTACTTCATTAGTTTACTTCTTTAGTTTACTTCATTAGTTAACTTCTTCAGTTTACTTCTTTAGTTTACTTCTTTAGTTCACTTCATTAGTTAACTTCTTCAGTTTACTTCTTCAGATTACTTCTTAAGTTTACTTCATTAGTTTACTTCTTTAGTTTACTTCTTTAGTTAACTTCTTCAGTTTACTTTATTAGTTTACTTCATTAGTTTACTTCTTTAGTTTACTTCTTTAGTTTACTTCTTTAGTTTACTTCTTCAGTTTACTTCATTAGTTTACTTCTTTAGTTTACTTCTTTAGTTTACTTCTTTAGTTTACTTCTTCAGTTTACTTATTTAGTTTACTACATTAGTTTACTTCATTAGTTAACTTCATTAGTTTTCTTCTTTAGTTTACTTTATTAGTTTACTTCTTTAGTTTACTTCATTAGTTAACTTCTTCAGTTTACTTCTTTAGTTTATTTCTTAAGTTTACTTTATTAGTTTACTTCTTTAGTTTACTTCATTCGTTTACTTCATTTGTTTACTTCATTAGTTTTCTTCATTAGTTTACTTCTTTAGTTTACTTCTTCAGTTTACTTCATTAGTTTACTTCATTAGTTTACTTCATTAGTTTTCTTCTTTAGTTTACTTTATTAGTTTACTTCTTTAGTTTACTTCATTAGTTAACTTCTTCAGTTTACTTCTTTAGTTTACTTCTTAAGTTTACTTCATTAGTTTACTTCTTTAGTTTACTTCATTCGTTTACTTCATTTGTTTACTTCATTAGTTTTCTTCATTAGTTTACTCCTTTAGTTTACTTCTTTAGTTTACTTCTTCAGTTTACTTCATTAGTTTACTTCATTAGTTTACTTCTTTAGTTTACTTCTTTAGTTTACTTCATTAGTTTACTTCATTAGTTTACTTCATTGGTTTACTTCATTAGTTTACTTCATTAGTTTACTTTAATAGTTTACTTCATTAGTTTACTTCTTTAGTTTACTTCTTTAGTTTACTTCATTAGTTTACTTCTTTATTTACTTCATTAGTTTACTTCATTAGTTTACTTTATTAGTTTACTTCATTAGTTTACTTCTTTAGTTTATTTCATTAGTTTACTTCTTTAGTTTACTTCGTTAGTTTACTTCTTTAGTTTACTTCATTAGTTTACTTCGTTAGTTTACTTCATTAGTTTACTTCATTAGTTTACTTCATTAGTTTACTTCATTAGTTTACTTCATTAGTTTACTTCTTTTGTTTACTTCATTAGTTTACTTTATTAGTTTACTTGTCTTGTTTACTTTATTAATTTACTTTTTTTAAGTTTACTTCATTATTTTACTTTTTTAGTTTACTTCATTTGTTTACTTCATTAGTTTGCTTCTTTACGTTACTTTATTCGTTTACTTCATTAGTTCACTTTATTAGTTTACTTCATTAGTTTACTTCTTTAGTTTAGTTCTTTAGTTTACTTCTTTAGTTTACTTCTTTAGTTTACTTCATTAGTTTACTTTATTAGTTTACTTTATTAGTTTACTTCATTAGTTTACTTCATTAGTTTACTTTTCTTACTTTGTTACTTTATTTGTTTACTTTATTAGTTTACTTTATTAGTTTACTTTATTAGTTTACTTTATTAGTTTACTTATTATTTTACTTCTTAAGTTTACTTCATTAGTTTACTTCTTTAGTTTACTTCATTAGTTTACTTCATTTGTTTACTTCATTAGTTTTCTTCATTAGTTTACTTCTTTGGTTTACTTCTTTAGTTTACTTCTTCAGTTTACTTCATTAGTTTACTTCATTATTTTACTTCTTTAGTTTACTTCTTTAGTTTACTTCATTAGTTTACTTCATTAGTTTACTTCATAAGTTTATTTCATTAGTTTACTTCATTAGTTTACTTTAATAGTTTACTTCAATAGTTTACTTCTTTAGTTTACTTCTTTACTTTACTTCATTAGTTTACTTCTTTATTTACTTCATTAGTTTACTTCATTAGTTTACTTTATTAGTTTACTTCATTAGTTTACTTCTTTAGTTTATTTCATTAGTTTACTTCTTTAGTTTACTTCATTAGTTTACTTCTTTAGTTTACTTCATTAGTTTACTTCTTTAGTTTACTTCATTAGTTTACTTCATTAGTTTACTTCATTAGTTTACTTCATTAGTTTACTTCTTTTGTTTACTTCATTAGTTTACTTTATTAGTTTACTTGTCTTGTTTACTTTATTAATTTTCTTTTTTTAAGTTTACTTCATTATTTTACTTTTTTAGTTTACTTCATTAGTTTACTTCATTAGTTTACTTCATTAGTTTACTTCTTTTGTTTACTTTATTAGTTTTTTTTTAGTTTACTTAATTTTTTTTCTTTATTAGTTTACTTCATTAGTTTACTTCATTAGTTTACTTCATTTGTTTACTTCATTAGTTTACTTCTTTACTTTACTTTATTCGTTTACTTCATTAGTTCACTTTATTAGTTTACTTCTTTAGTTTAGTTCTTTAGTTTACTTCATTAGTTTACTTTTCTTACTTTGTTACTTTATTTGTTTACTTTATTAGTTTAGTTTATTAGTTTACTTTATTAGTTTACTTTATTAGTTTACTTCATTAGTTTACCTCATTAGTTTACTTTTTTTACTTTGTTACTTTATTTGTTTACTTTATTAGTTTACTTTATTCGTTTACTTTATTAGTTTACTTTATTAGTTAACCTCATTAGTTTACTTCTTTAGTTTACTTCATTAGTTTACTTCATTAGTTACTTCATTAGTTTACTTCATTAGTTTACTTCATTAGTTTACTTCATTATTTTACTTCATTAGTTTACTTCATTAGTCATTAATTTACTTCATTAGTTTACTTCATTAGTCATTAATTTACTTCATTAGTTTACTTCATTAGTCATTAATTTACTTCATTAAATTACTTCATTAGTCATTAATTTACTTCATAAGTTTACTTCATTAGTTTACTTCATTATTTTACTTCTTTACTTTACTTTATTCGTTTACTTCATTAGTTTACTTCATTGGTTTACTTATTTAGTTTACTTCATTAGTTTACTTCATTAGTTTACTTATTTAGTTTACTTCATTAGTTTATTTCTTTAGTTTACTTCATTAGTTTACTTCTTTAGTTTACTTCATTCGTTTACTTCATTTGTTTACTTCATTAGTTTACTTCATTAGTTTACTTCATTCGTTTACGTCATTAATTAACTTCTTCAGTTTACTTTATTAGTTTACTTCATTACTTTACTTCATTAGTTTACTTCTTTAGTTTACTTCATTACTTTACTTCTTTAGTTTACTTCATTAGTTTGCTTCATTAGTTTACTTCATTAGTTTACTTCTTTAGTTTACTTCATTAGTTTACTTCATTATTTTACTTTATTAGTTTACTTCATTAGTTTACTTCTTTAGTTTACTTCTTTAGTTTACTTCTTTAGTTTACTTCTTAAGTTTACTTTATTAGTTTACTTCATTAGTTTAATTCATTAGTTTACTTCTTTAGTTTACTTCATTAGTTAACTTCTTCAGTTTACTTCTTTAGTTTACTTCATTACTTTACTTCTTTAGTTTACTTCATTAGTTTGCTTCATTAGTTTACTTCATTAGTTTACTTCTTTAGTTTACTTCATTAGTTTACTTCATTATTTTACTTTATTAGTTTACTTCATTAGTTTACTTCTTTAGTTTACTTGTTTAGTTTACTTCTTTAGTTTACTTCTTAAGTTTACTTTATTAGTTTACTTCATTAGTTTAATTCATTAGTTTACTTCTTTAGTTTACTTCATTAGTTAACTTCTTCAGTTTACTTCTTTAGTTTACTTCTTTAGTTTTGTTCATTAGTTAACTTCTTCAGTTTACTTTTTAGGTTACTTCTTTAGTTTACTTCTTAAGTTTACTTCATTAGTTTACTTCATTAGTTTTCTTCTTTAGTTTACTTTATTAGTTTACTTCTTTAGTTTACTTCATTAGTTAACTTCTTCAGTTTACTTCTTTAGTTTACTTCTTTAGTTTACTTCATTAGTTAACTTCTTCAGTTTACTTCTTTAGTTTACTTCTTTAGTTTACTTCTTAAGTTGACTTCATTAGTTTACTTCTTTAGTTTATTTCTTTAGTTAACTTCTTCAGTTTACTTCATAAGTTTACTTCTTTAGTTTACTTTATTAGATTACTTCATTAGTTATTTTCTTCAGTTTACTCCATTAGTTTACTTCTTTAGTTTACTTCTTTAGTTTACTTCTTTAGTTTATTTCATTAGTTTACTTCATTAGTTTACTTCATTAGTTTACTTCTTTAGTTTACTTCATTAGTTTACTTCTTTAGTTTACTTCATTAGTTTACTTCATTAGTTTACTTCTTTAGTTTACTTCATTAGTTTACTTCAATACTTTACTTCATTAGTTTACTTTATTAGTTTACTTCTTTAGTTTAGTTCTTTAGTTTACTTCATTAGTTTACTTCATTAGTGTACTTCTTTAGTTTACTTCTTTAGTTTACTTCATTAGTTTACTTCATTAGTTTACTTCTTTTGTTTACTTCATTAGTTTACTTATTAGTTTACTTGTTTTGTTTACTTTATTAGTTTACTTTTTTTTAGTTTACTTCATTATTTTACTTTATTAGTTTACTTCATTAGTTTACTTCATTAGTTTACTTCTTTAGTTTACTTCTTTAGTTTACTTCATTAGTTTACTTCATTAGTTTACTTCATTAGTTTACTTCATTAGTTTACTTCATTAGTTTACTTCATTAGTTAACTTCTTTAGTTTACTTTATTAGTTTACTTCATTAGTTAACTTCTTCAGTTTACTCCATTAGTTAACTTCTTCAGTTTACTCCATTAGTTTACTTCATTAGTTTACTTCATTCGTTTATTTCATTAGTTTACTTCTTTACTTAACTTCATTAGTTTACTTCATTAGATTACTTCACTAGTTTACTTCATTAGTTTACTTCACTAGTTTACTTCATTAGTTTACTTCACTAGTTTACTTCATTAGTTTACTTCATTAGTTTACTTCATTCGTTTACTTCATTAATTAACTTCTTCAGTTTACTTTATTAGTTTACTTCATTACTTTACTTCATTAGTTTACTTCTTTAGTTTACTTCATTACTTTACTTCTTTAGTTTACTTCATTAGTTTGCTTCATTAGTTTACTTCATTAGTTTACTTCTTTAGTTTACTTCATTAGTTTACTTCATTATTTTACTTTATTAGTTTACTTCATTAGTTTACTTCTTTAGTTTACTTCTTTAGTTTACTTCTTTAGTTTACTTCTTAAGTTTACTTTATTAGTTTACTTCATTAGTTTAATTCATTAGTTTACTTCTTTAGTTTACTTCATTAGTTAACTTCTTCAGTTTACTTCTTTAGTTTACTTCATTACTTTACTTCTTTAGTTTACTTCATTAGTTTGCTTCATTAGTTTACTTCATTAGTTTACTTCTTTAGTTTACTTCATTAGTTTACTTCATTATTTTACTTTATTAGTTTACTTCATTAGTTTACTTCTTTAGTTTACTTGTTTAGTTTACTTCTTTAGTTTACTTCTTAAGTTTACTTTATTAGTTTATTTTATTAGTTTAATTCATTAGTTTACTTCTTTAGTTTACTTCATTAGTTAACTTCTTCAGTTTACTTCTTTAGTTTACTTCTTTAGTTTTGTTCATTAGTTAACTTCTTCAGTTTACTTTTTAGTTTACTTCTTTAGTTTACTTCTTAAGTTTACTTCATTAGTTTACTTCATTAGTTTTCTTCTTTAGTTAACTTTATTAGTTTACTTCTTTAGTTTACTTCATTAGTTAACTTCTTCAGTTTACTTCTTTAGTTTACTTCTTTAGTTTACTTCATTAGTTAACTTCTTCAGTTTACTTCTTTAGTTTACTTCTTTAGTTTACTTCTTAAGTTGACTTCATTAGTTTACTTCTTTAGTTTACTTCTTTAGTTAACTTCTTCAGTTTACTTCATAAGTTTACTTCTTTAGTTTACTTTATTAGATTACTTCATTAGTTATTTTCTTCAGTTTACTCCATTAGTTTACTTCATTAGTTTACTTCATTCGTTTACTTCATTAATTTACTTCATTAGCTTACTTCATTTGTTTACTTCATTAGCTAACTTCTTCAGTTTACTTTATTAGTTTACTTCATTAGTTTACTTCTTTAGTTTACTTCATTAGTTAACTTCTTCAGTTTACTTCTTTAGTTTACTTCTTTAGTTCACTTCATTAGTTAACTTCTTCAGTTTACTTCTTCAGATTACTTCTTAAGTTTACTTCATTAGTTTACTTCTTTAGTTTACTTCTTTAGTTAACTTCTTCAGTTTACTTTATTAGTTTACTTCATTAGTTTACTTCTTTAGTTTACTTCTTTAGTTTACTTCTTTAGTTTACTTCTTCAGTTTACTTCATTAGTTTACTTCTTTAGTTTACTTCTTTAGTTTACTTCTTTAGTTTACTTCTTCAGTTTACTTATTTAGTTTACTACATTAGTTTACTTCATTAGTTAACTTCATTAGTTTTCTTCTTTAGTTTACTTTATTAGTTTACTTCTTTAGTTTACTTCATTAGTTAACTTCTTCAGTTTACTTCTTTAGTTTATTTCTTAAGTTTACTTTATTAGTTTACTTCTTTAGTTTACTTCATTCGTTTACTTCATTTGTTTACTTCATTAGTTTTCTTCATTAGTTTACTTCTTTAGTTTACTTCTTCAGTTTACTTCATTAGTTTACTTCATTAGTTTACTTCATTAGTTTTCTTCTTTAGTTTACTTTATTAGTTTACTTCTTTAGTTTACTTCATTAGTTAACTTCTTCAGTTTACTTCTTTAGTTTACTTCTTAAGTTTACTTCATTAGTTTACTTCTTTAGTTTACTTCATTCGTTTACTTCATTTGTTTACTTCATTAGTTTTCTTCATTAGTTTACTCCTTTAGTTTACTTCTTTAGTTTACTTCTTCAGTTTACTTCATTAGTTTACTTCATTAGTTTACTTCTTTAGTTTACTTCTTTAGTTTACTTCATTAGTTTACTTCATTAGTTTACTTCATTGGTTTACTTCATTAGTTTACTTCATTAGTTTACTTTAATAGTTTACTTCATTAGTTTACTTCTTTAGTTTACTTCTTTAGTTTACTTCATTAGTTTACTTCTTTATTTACTTCATTAGTTTACTTCATTAGTTTACTTTATTAGTTTACTTCATTAGTTTACTTCTTTAGTTTATTTCATTAGTTTACTTCTTTAGTTTACTTCGTTAGTTTACTTCTTTAGTTTACTTCATTAGTTTACTTCTTTAGTTTACTTCATTAGTTTACTTCATTAGTTTACTTCATTAGTTTACTTCATTAGTTTACTTCATTAGTTTACTTCTTTTGTTTACTTCATTAGTTTACTTTATTAGTTTACTTGTCTTGTTTACTTTATTAATTTACTTTTTTTAAGTTTACTTCATTATTTTACTTTTTTAGTTTACTTCATTTGTTTACTTCATTAGTTTGCTTCTTTACGTTACTTTATTCGTTTACTTCATTAGTTCACTTTATTAGTTTACTTCATTAGTTTACTTCTTTAGTTTAGTTCTTTAGTTTACTTCTTTAGTTTACTTCTTTAGTTTACTTCATTAGTTTACTTTATTAGTTTACTTTATTAGTTTACTTCATTAGTTTACTTCATTAGTTTACTTTTCTTACTTTGTTACTTTATTTGTTTACTTTATTAGTTTACTTTATTAGTTTACTTTATTAGTTTACTTTATTAGTTTACTTATTATTTTACTTCTTAAGTTTACTTCATTAGTTTACTTCTTTAGTTTACTTCATTAGTTTACTTCATTTGTTTACTTCATTAGTTTTCTTCATTAGTTTACTTCTTTGGTTTACTTCTTTAGTTTACTTCTTCAGTTTACTTCATTAGTTTACTTCATTATTTTACTTCTTTAGTTTACTTCTTTAGTTTACTTCATTAGTTTACTTCATTAGTTTACTTCATAAGTTTATTTCATTAGTTTACTTCATTAGTTTACTTTAATAGTTTACTTCAATAGTTTACTTCTTTAGTTTACTTCTTTAGTTTACTTCATTAGTTTACTTCTTTATTTACTTCATTAGTTTACTTCATTAGTTTACTTTATTAGTTTACTTCATTAGTTTACTTCTTTAGTTTATTTCATTAGTTTACTTCTTTAGTTTACTTCATTAGTTTACTTCTTTAGTTTACTTCATTAGTTTACTTCTTTAGTTTACTTCATTAGTTTACTTCATTAGTTTACTTCATTAGTTTACTTCATTAGTTTACTTCTTTTGTTTACTTCATTAGTTTACTTTATTAGTTTACTTGTCTTGTTTACTTTATTAATTTTCTTTTTTTAAGTTTACTTCATTATTTTACTTTTTTAGTTTACTTCATTAGTTTACTTCATTAGTTTACTTCATTAGTTTACTTCTTTTGTTTACTTTATTAGTTTTTTTTTAGTTTACTTAATTTTTTTTCTTTATTAGTTTACTTCATTAGTTTACTTCATTAGTTTACTTTATTTGTTTACTTCATTAGTTTACTTCTTTACTTTACTTTATTCGTTTACTTCATTAGTTCACTTTATTAGTTTACTTCTTTAGTTTAGTTCTTTAGTTTACTTCATTAGTTTACTTTTCTTACTTTGTTACTTTATTTGTTTACTTTATTAGTTTACTTTATTAGTTTACTTTATTAGTTTACTTTATTAGTTTACTTCATTAGTTTACCTCATTAGTTTACTTTTTTTACTTTGTTACTTTATTTGTTTACTTTATTAGTTTACTTTATTCGTTTACTTTATTAGTTTACTTTATTAGTTAACCTCATTAGTTTACTTCTTTAGTTTACTTCATTAGTTTACTTCATTAGTTACTTCATTAGTTTACTTCATTAGTTTACTTCATTAGTTTACTTCATTATTTTACTTCATTAGTTTACTTCATTAGTCATTAATTTACTTCATTAGTTTACTTCATTAGTCATTAATTTACTTCATTAGTTTACTTCATTAGTCATTAATTTACTTCATTAAATTACTTCATTAGTCATTAATTTACTTCATAAGTTTACTTCATTAGTTTACTTCATTATTTTACTTCTTTACTTTACTTTATTCGTTTACTTCATTAGTTTACTTCATTAGTTTACTTATTTAGTTTACTTCATTAGTTTACTTCATTAGTTTACTTATTTAGTTTACTTCATTAGTTTATTTCTTTAGTTTACTTCATTAGTTTACTTCTTTAGTTTACTTCATTCGTTTACTTCATTTGTTTACTTCATTAGTTTTCTTCATTAGTTTACTTCTTTGGTTTACTTCTTTAGTTTACTTCTTCAGTTTACTTCATTAGTTTACTTCATTATTTTACTTCTTTAGTTTACTTCTTTAGTTTACTTCATTAGTTTACTTCATTAGTTTACTTCATAAGTTTATTTCATTAGTTTACTTCATTAGTTTACTTTAATAGTTTACTTCATTAGTTTACTTCTTTAGTTTACTTCTTTAGTTTACTTCATTAGTTTACTTCTTTATTTACTTCATTAGTTTACTTCATTAGTTTACTTTATTAGTTTACTTCATTAGTTTACTTCTTTAGTTTATTTCATTAGTTTACTTCTTTAGTTTACTTCATTAGTTTACTTCTTTAGTTTACTTCATTAGTTTACTTCTTTAGTTTACTTCTTTAGATTACTTTATTAGTTTACTTCATTAGTTTACTTCATTAGTTTACTTCGTTTGTTTACTTCATTAGTTTACTTTATTAGTTTACTTGTCTTGTTTACTTTATTAATTTACTTTTTTTAAGTTTACTTCATTATTTTACTTTTTTAGTTTACTTCATTAGTTACTTCATTAGTTTACTTCTTTTGTTTACTTTATTAGTTTTTTTTTAGTTTACTTAATTTTTTTTCTTTATTAGTTTACTTCATTAGTTTACTTCATTAGTTTACTTTATTTGTTTACTTCATTAGTTTACTTCTTTACTTTACTTTATTCGTTTACTTCATTAGTTCACTTTATTAGTTTACTTCATTAGTTTACTTCTTTAGTTTAGTTCTTTAGTTTAGTTCTGTAGTTTACTTCTTTAGTTTACTTCATTAGTTTACTTTATTAGTTTATTTTATTAGTTTACTTCATTAGTTTACTTCATTAGTTTACTTTTCTTACTTTGTTACTTTATTTGTTTACTTTATTAGTTTACTTTATTAGTTTACTTTATTAGTTTACTTTATTAGTTTACTTCATTAGTTTACTTCATTAGTTTACTTTTCTTACTTTGTTACTTTATTTGTTTACTTTATTAGTTTACTTTATTAGTTTACTTTATTAGTTTACTTTATTAGTTTACTTTATTAGTTTACTTATTATTTTACTTCTTTAGTTTATTTCATTAGTTTACTTCATTATTTTACTTCATTAGTTTACTTCATTAGTTTACTTCATTAGTCATTATTTTACTTCTTTAGTTTACTTCATTAGTCATTAATTTACTTCATTAGTTTACTTCATTAGTTTACTTCATTAGTTTACATCTTTAGTTTATATCATTAGTCATTAGTTTACTTCTTTACTTTACTTTATTCGTTTACTTCTTTAGTTTACTTCTTTAGTTTACTTCATTAGTTTACTTCATTAGTTTACTTCATTAGTTTACTTCATTAGTTTACTTCTTTTGTTTACTTCATTAGTTTACTTTATTAGTTTACTTGTCTTGTTTACTTTATAATTTTAATTTTTTAAAATTTACTTTATTATTTTATTTTTTTAATTTACTTTATTAGTTTACTTCATTAGTTTACTTCATTAGTTTACTTTATAATTTTACTTTTTTAAAGTTTACTTTATTATTTTATTTTTTTAATTAACTTGATTAGTTTACTTCATTAGTTTACTTTATTAGTTTACTTCATTAGTTTACTTCATTAGTTTACTTCTTTAGTTTACTTCTTTTGTTTACTTTATTAGTTTACTTTATTAGTTTATTTCATTAGTTTACTTCATTAGTTTACTTCATTAGTTTACTTTTCTTACTTTGTTTACTTTATTAGTTTACTTTATTAGTTTACTTTATAAGTTTACTTTATTAGTTTACTTCTTTAGTTTACTACATTAGTTTACTTCATTTGTTTACTTCATTAGTTTACTTCATTAGTTTACTTCATTAGTTTACTTCATTAGTTTACTTCATTAGTCATTATTTTATTTTATTAGTTTACTTTATTAGTTTACTTTATTAGTTTACTTTATTAGTTTAATTCATTAGTTTACTTCATTAGTTTACTCTTCTTACTTTGTTTACTTTATTAGTTTACTTTATTAGTTTACTTATTAGTTTACTTATTAGTTTACTTCTATAGTTTACTTCTTTATTTTACTTCATTAGTTTACTTCATTAAGTTACTTCGTTAGTCATTATTTTACTTCATTAGTTTACTTCATTAGTCATTAATTTACTTTATTAGTTTACTTCATTAGTCATTAATTTACTTCATTAGTTTACTTCATTAGTCATTAATTTACTTCATTAGTTTACTTCATTAGTTTACTTCATTAGTTTACTTCATTAGTTTTATTCTTTGGTTTACTTCATTAGTTTACCTCATTAGTTTACTTCTTTAGTTTACTTCATTAGTTTACTTCATTAGTTACTTCATTAGTTTACTTTATTAGTTTACTTCATTAGTTTACTTCATTATTTTACTTCATTATTTTACTTCATTATTTTACTTCATTAGTTCACTTCATTAGTCATTAATTTACTTCATTAGTTTACTTCATTAGTCATTAATTTACTTCATTAGTTTACTTCATTAGTCATTAATTTACTTCATTAGTTTACTTCATTAGTCATTAATTTACTTCATTAGTTTACTTCATTAGTTTACTTCATTATTTTACTTCTTTAGTTTACTTCTATAGTTTACTTCATTAGTTTACTTCTTTAGTTTTCTTCATTAGTTTACTTCATTAGTTTACTTCTTTACTTTACTTCTTTACTTTACTTTATTCGTTTACTTCATTAGTTTACTTCTTTAGTTTACTTCTTTAGTTTACTTCATTAGTTTACTTCTTTAGTTTACTTCATTAGTTTATTTCTTTAGTTTACTTCTATAGTTTACTTCTATAGTTTACTTCATTAGTTTACTTCATTAGTTTACTTCTTTACTTTACTTTATTCGTTTACTTTATTAGTTTACTTCTTAGTTTACTTCATTAGTTTACTTCATTAGTTTACTTCATTAGTTTACTTCATTAGTTTACTTCTTTACTTTACTTTATTCGTTTTCTTCATTAGTTTACTGCATTAGTTTACTTCTTTAGTTTACTTCATTAGTTTACTTCTTTAGTTTACTTCTATAGTTGACTTCTATAGTTTACTTCATTAGTTTACTTCATTAGTTTACTTCATTAGTTTACTTCTTTACTTTACTTTATTCATTTACTTCATTAGTTTACTTCTTAGTTTACTTCTTTAGTTTACTTCTTTAGTTTACTTCTTTAGTTTACTTCTTTAGTTTACTTCATTAGTTTACTTCATTAGTTTACTTCATTAGTTTACTTTATTAGTTTATTTCATTAGTTTACTTCATTAGTTTACTTCATTAGTTTACTTTGTTTACTTTATTAGTTTACTTTATTAGTTTACTTTATTAGTTTACTTTATAAGTTTACTTTATTAGTTTACTTATTAGTTTACTTCTTTAGTTTACTTCATTAGTCATTATTTTACTTTATTAGTTTACTTTATTAGTTTACTTTATTAGTTTACTTTATTAGTTTACTTCATTAGTTTACTTCATTAGTTTACTCTTCTTACTTTGTTTACTTTATTAGTTTACTTTATTAGTTTACTTATTAGTTTATTTATTAGTTTACTTCTATAGTTTACTTCTTTAGTTTACTTCATTAGTTTACTTCATTAAGTTACTTCATTAGTCATTATTTTACTTCATTAGTTTACTTCATTAGTCATTAATTTACTTCATTAGTTTACTTCATTAGTCATTAATTTACTTCATTAGTTTACTTCATTAGTTTACTTCATTAGTTTACTTCATTAGTTTACTTCTTTGGTTTACTTCATTAGTTTACCTCATTAGTTTACTTCTTTAGTTTACTTCATTAGTTTACTTCATTAGTTACTTCATTAGTTTACTTCATTAGTTTACTTCATTAGTTTACTTCATTATTTTACTTCATTAGTTCACTTCATTAGTCATTAATTTACTTCATTAGTTTACTTCATTAGTCATTAATTTACTTCATTAGTTTACTTCATTAGTCATTAATTTACTTCATTAGTTTACTTCAT
Source organism: Biomphalaria sudanica (assembly GCA_036873155.1). Classification (NCBI taxonomy): domain Eukaryota; kingdom Metazoa; phylum Mollusca; class Gastropoda; family Planorbidae; genus Biomphalaria; species Biomphalaria sudanica. Next base: position 1,235,122 of record JAZGLO010000284.1, read on the forward strand.
TAGTCATTAATTTACTTCATTAGTTTACTTCATTAGTTTACTTCATTATTTTACTTCTTTAGTTTACTTCTATAGTTTACTTCATTAGTTTACTTCTTTAGTTTACTTCATTAGTTTACTTCTTTACTTTACTTTATTCGTTTACTTCATTATTTTACTTTATTAGTTTACTTCTTTATTTACTTCATAAGTTTACTTCATTAGTTTACTTTATTAGTTTACTTCATTAGTTTACTTCTTTAGTTTACTTCATTAGTTTACTTCTTTAGTTTACTTCATTAGTTTACTTCTTTAGTTTACTTCTATAGTTTACTTATATAGTTTACTTCATAAGTTTACTTCATTAGTTTACTTTATTAGTTTACTTCATTAGTTTACTTCATTAGTTTACTTCTTTAATTTTCTTCTATAGTTTACTTCTATAGTTTACTTCATTAGTTTACTTCATTAGTTTACTTCTTTACTTTACTTTATTTGTTTACTTCATTAGTTTACTTCATTAGTTTACTTCATTAGTTTACTTCATTAGTTTACTTCATTAGTTTACTTCTTTACTTTACTTTATTCGTTTACTTCATTAGTTTACTTCATTAGTTTACTTCTTTAGTTTACTTCTTTAGTTTACTTCTTTAGTTTACTTCTTTAGTTTACTTTTTTAGTTTACTTCATTAGTTTACTTCATTAGTTTACTTTTTTGTTTACTTCATTAGTTTACTTTATTCGTTTACTTGTTTTGTTTACTTTATTAATTTACTTTTTTTAGTTTACTTCGTTATTTTACTTTATTAGTTTACTTCATTAGTTTACTTCATTAGTTTACTTCATTAGTTTACTTCATTAGTTTAAACGTTTACCATAAACGTTCTTGATTTGATAAACAAACTCGTTAATACGCCTTTAAGAATATAGTTTATTATATCTACATATGTTAATATATTGATATGTAAATGTTAATTAAGAAAAACGTTCAAGCTAACATTCAAATAGAATAATTTAATATTTTTTAAACAAAAAACATCGACAAAGTGTTATGTAAACTCACTGGCCTAGAATAGATCATTGTAAAGAGTTGTAGTGAATTGCCACTAGATAAAAAACAAATGATGAAAAAGATGTTAGACTCTTGTGGTCAGAGGCGGCCTTAGCAGTTTCGGGTCCCTGGGCGAATGTCAAATGCGGGGCTCTGCGTTGTATGGGTAGACTAGATATATCGTACCATGTCAAGCTAATGGGATTGTGCGCCACTCACACTGAAGGCCTTTTTTTTTTGTTACTAAACATACTGTCTTACGTAAGTACTGTACTATTGACCTTTACATAAACTCGAACTGTTCTCTAGCTTAACTTCTGAATCTGATAATTCCACAAAATACTTTGTAAACGAAATCTGCTCTTTGTGGCTAACATCAAGTGTGCAGCCAAGAATGTCGGGAAAATATGCCATCAGATCCATAAGCTCGTTTTGAATCCTGTATCCGAGGTACTGGTCGTGAGCGTTTTAATTCGTCGAGGTTCCTGCATGGTTAGGTCACTGTTGTCAAGCACCTCAACCAAGCCTCAAAACTGGCCCGTTGTTCGGCACATACAATTTTCTCTGTTCTCCCACGAAATGCGCTGTTTTTTTATTTGTTTGTTTGTTTTTGACATTTTTTTTTTGCCAAGGTGAACTGATCAACAGCCGCTTAGAATGTACAGGAAAAAGATGATGTCTTAATGAAAACTGAACAGTATTTCGAAACCAAAAATGTTGTGTTAATTTCTTTCCGTCTGTAGCGCCTGTCTTCAATAATGGCTTTTCTTTGAGTCTCAAATATTTGTCCCGCAGCTTTCGTGAGGGCTCTTCAACTGTCTCTCTCAGAGGCTATCTGCTGCCAGAGAACGCTGCCAGGTACTTTCCTCTATGCCAGTGAGGGCGAAATGGCGCCTAAATGGATCTTTATAGCGCTTACGGGGGGGGACCTCTATAAATCCGTCCTACTCTAAGCTCGCAAAAGAAGATCGCCTTTGGCAGGCGGTCGTCTTCCATTCGATATAAGTGTTATTGACAGCATAAAAATTAATATATAGATGACATTTTGTTCATATTTGCCTTCTCACGATTCTTTGTAAGTGTTTTTCTTATAGAAGGGCTCTGGCGGATTTTTAATAGAAAAAATACGAAAATGGGAAGATAGGCCAAAAAAGGTTGAAAACCACTGGTTTATACAAATTATCAGTTTCTTAGTTGATTTTGTGAATCGTTCATTGATTGGCTGTAAGAGCTGACTAGAAACGATTTGATTGGCTATAAGAGCTGACTAGAAACGATTTGATTGGCTGAGTTAAGAAGTAAACAATATAATAGACTTTTAAATCAATAATTAAGCGATTGGATTTTCCCCATAACAAACTTTCCTATTAATAAAGATGACAGTGATGGGTGCCTGGTCTTGCGGTATGCGCTTTGGACTTTCATGCGGACCTGTCGATGATCCCGGGTTCATACCCTGCCCGCTGCGAACCCCCGTAGTCCTGCGGAAGGTTTAGACTAGGAAGTAAATTATTTGCAAATCTGAAGGAACATCCGAAACATGTCAAACTTTTGACAGATGAAATAAATCCCATGAAAATGTGGTCACATAAAGAAAGTGGACTAATTAGTAAAATAAATGAGATGACCAACAGCGTTCACTGGATGACCAAAATAGTGAACAAAATGTTATGAACATGCAAGTGTAAAATAAATGAAATGAACACCATGAACATCATACTTCTACACTAGGACATCATACTTCTACACTAGGACATCATACTTCTACACTAGAACATAACACCATGTTACACTAGATGAGATAACACCATATTGAACAAGATGACATAACACCATGTTACACTAGATGAGATAACACCATATTGAACAAGATGACATGACACCATGTTGAACTAGATGACATAACACCATGTTGAACTAGATGAGATAACACCATATTGAACAAGATGACATAACACCATGTTACACTAGATGAGATAACACCATATTGAACAAGATGACATAACACCATGTTGAACTTGATGACATAACACCATGTTGAACTAGATGACATAACACCATGTTGAACTAGATGACATAACACCATGTTGAACTAGATGACATAACACCATGTTACACTAGATGAGATAACACCATATTGAACAAGATGACATAACACCATGTTGAACTAGATGACATAAAACCATGTTGAACTAGATGAAATAACACCATGTTGAACTTGATGACATAACACCATGTTGAACTAGATGACATAACACCATGTTGAACTTGATGACATAACACCATATTGAACTAGACGAGGGGAACATTATGTTGAACGGAATGGGTTGCCTGAGCTAGCCAGAAAAACCAGTGACTTGGCAGAATTTAAGTCATTGGTTAATATGCATGACTAAATGCATGACGCGTAGGACGTAATCATCTTCTTTTTTGAAGTAAGGTCTGTATTATATAAGATAAGATAAGAACTAAATGAGATAACACCGTGTTGAACTAGATGAAATGATCACAATAGTGTACCTTGATACAGACACATAGAGTTGCGTACTTTGATTCTCCTGGAAGTGAGCCACTGTCTAGTCCGGAACGGGGCAGTGATAGCCAAGCACCGCTCGACGGAGATAGCCGCTGTGGTGTAGATGGCTCCTAAGTGAGCAGTTAGAAACAGTGGGAAAATGGCCGGAGACAGGACGTTACTGACCACTACAGTCGAATGACCGATCAATGTTAATGAGGGTATAGCTCTGGAGAAGATAAGAAAGTTGTTGACAGTGTACAGTAATACATTAAGACCACACTGTGGCGTAGTGTGGGATGTACAATGTGGCGTAGTGTGTGATGTATATGTGGTGTAGTGTGTGTTGTACCCTTGGCATAGTGTGTATTGTACATAAAGCGTGTGTGTCACACATTATACATTATACTTCTACAATAGAACATCATACTGCTACACCAGAACATCATACTTCAATACTAGAACATCATACTTCTACACTAGGACATCATATTTCTACACTAAGACATCATATTTCTAAACTAGGACATCATACTTCTACACTAGAACATCATACTTATACACTAGGACATCATATTTCTACACTAGGACATCATACTTCTACACTAGGACATCATTCTTCTACACTAGAACATCATACTTCTACACTAGAACTTCATACTTCTACACTAGGACATTATATTTCTACACTAGAACATCATACTTCTACACTAGGACATCAACTTCTACTTTAGGACATCATACTTCTACACTAGGATATTATACTTCTACACTAGGACATCACACTTCCACAGCAGGACATCATACTTCTACACTAGGACATCATACTTCTACACTAAGACATTATACTTCTACACTAGGACATCATACTTCTACAATTGGACACATACTTCTACACTAGGACATCATACTTCTACACTAGGACATCATACTTCTACACTAGGACATCATACTTCTGCACTAGGACATCATACTTCTACTATAGAACATCAAACTTCTACATCAGGACATTATCCTGGTATGTCCTCACCCGAACTTCCTATTTCAAGGTCAGGTCTAAAAACCAAACGAAGTCCTCCAGTGTTTTAAATTCACTTTTCATCAATGTCAGAGTGACCTGGGTGTTAATTACGAAAACATGTCCAGGACTGACAGGTCAGAAATAGCCAACTAACAGAAAATAAAAGTATTTGGTTTTTTTTTTCTATTGATTGACTTTAAGTGCCAGTTTAATCTCCAATGTAGTCGTGCCCATTTTAGTTTGAGTCGCGGGGATGGAATAAAAATAGCCTGCGATCTTGATGTGCTGGAAACAAAAATCTGTGAAATTAAACGGCAAAGACGTTGACACTCCGAACACAGACGTCTCTTGTAGTAGTCATCATTTATATCAGTGATAAATTATGATAGCTAGCTAGTGTTACGAGATGTTTAATTTGTTAATTTTTGGCGGGTTTGTTTAAGTTTAGGGGAGCTTTTAATAATTTATCCCGCTCACATATAAGATTTTGTACAGGCACACCGCAACTAAAAGTAAGAACAGACCAATATTATACGTTTATAAATAAAAATAATTTAATAAATGAAAGTTTACAAAAGATAAATGTTCAAATAAAATTATAATTAAGAAATGAAATGAAGGTGCTAATATCTAACATAACTGCTCATCATGGATTGCTAATTGGTGAGTGATTGGAAGAGAAGAGTGTTCCTAGGTCTGGCTACTTATTTTCTTAGCTGCTAGCCCGTGGGTCGTCTTCTGGCGGTCGAAGGACTGGCACTTAGAAGGATGAGTCATCCGACTCTGTCTTAGGACGTCGGCTCGGGATAGTCTCTATGATGTAGGCAATCTGGCTCTAGGGTGAGGCCGCTGCCTGTTTAGCAGTAGAGAGGGTTGGTGCTGCAGACTAAGTTGTAGTGGGACGATCTCTCAGCTGTGATCTCTAGCTCGTAGAGAGCCGTGTTAACTCATCACCAGTTTATCTTCTGCAGCGAAGGTTGCTCTAATCAGTCGGCATTCGGCAATAGCTATTGGGCAGTGGACAGTTTGGGCCGGGTACTGGGCAGATGATACTTGGCAGTAAAAGGCACTGTGGACACTGGGCAGTATTCTAAGGCCAAGGACAGTAGGCAATGGCTTCTTGCTAACAGGTATATACTTGGGGGGGGGGGGGTATCTGGTGTGGTCTGCTCCGGTTACAGCTTTCTATGGAGATCTGGTAGTTATAGCAATCGGGTGTAGCAATCGTGTGTAGCAACCAGGAGTAGCAACCAGGCTGGGGATAAGACAGACAATTAGGAACCTCCTAAAGGCATTGAGCAGGGATCCCCAAATGCCTTGCAATCATTCAGATGCAGGCATTGGTATCAATCCCAATAGGGCATTTAAGACAATTAAGTATAAAATCTCAAAGCATGCATATAACTCAATAACAAAAAAGATACAAGTAAGATAACCACAATGAATGTGTTATCATACAATGTAGGATGATACTAGTCAAGAATCATCCATTAAATTTGATTACGACGATAAGTAATCAGTTATAGTAAAATGGGTAATGAGCATATTATATACTAAAAGATAAGATGAAAATAAAATACTAGGGATAGGGCTACAGTAATAAGGGTTTGATATAATTAATCCAAATGAAACTCATCTAAGGAACTATAAGTTCACAAGTGTGTGAGACATAATAATATGTATGAGGGATATAATAGAAATGTAAAATGATTAATTTCACATGGGCTCTGTAAGTTTAGAGCACTGTGATCTAAGTTCTTAGTACTTAGATTCACGAAAGGGTATTGTTGACATCAATCACTAAAATACAGGAATGGATGAAACGTAACAAATTAAATATAATAACTATAGTTTCAAATGTAGACAACCATAGCGGCATTAATAATACTATATGAAGATATAGCATCGACATAAAATAGTACAATGTACATACATAATAAAGTCATAATGTAATGACGGGGAACGTGGTTGTGTACTAATGTGTACTCACACATTCCTATAAGATAAAATAAGTATAGTAAAATGTTTACACTTACCCGTTTGTCCCTAATGAAACCTCACTATAAACTTCCTAACAAAGGAGACTGATTGAATTCTAAGGGGCCTAACTTAGAATGCTTTGGTCTCTCTCTATATATAGTTGGGGCATTTTGTTTAACGGGTGGGGAAGATAGCTAGGTGATTTTCTCACATGTATCTATGTACCGGAGATGTCAGGCGTCAGGTCAGATTTATGGTCGATATTCGTTGAGAGTAAAGTCTTAAGCGAATATGTATCTGTCCAGCCCGAGTGTAATGCTAATCTTAGAGCGATGTGTATCCTGCGGGGGGGGGGGGAGAATAGGTGTGAGAAGTTATTAGGCCGCTGCGTGTAGCGCTGGTGCAGCGACTATTGTGTGCTGGTCGCCTGTACAGCGGTCAAAAATTAAAAGTTAGCCCTAGAGAAGCTAGTTAATGTTTTACGTCGAGATTCGTCCCGTGAGAAACAGTGCGAGGGGAGATAAATCCTACAAGAAATTAAGTGTGGGTGGACATGAAAATAATTGATAAAGTTAAAAATAAAAGTTTCTCACGGTTTGCTGGGAACAACTCAAATGAATTTTTGTATGCAAGTTTCGTATCGTCACAGCTAGCTAGATAGATTAGCTAGATAGATTAGCTAGATAGATTAGCTAGATAGATTAGCTAGATAGATTAGCTAGATAGATTAGCTAGATAGATTAGCTAGATAGATTAGCTAGATAGATTAGATAGATAGATTAGATAGATAGATTAGATAGATAGATAGATTAGACAGATAGATTAAATAGATAGATTAGATAGATAGATTAGATAGATTAGATAGATAGATTAGATAGATAGATTAGATACATTAAATAGATTAGATTAGAAAGATAGATTAGATAGATAGATTGAATAGATAGATAGATTAGGTAGATAGATTAGATAGATAGATTAGATAGATAGATAGATAGATTAGATAGATAGATAGATAGATTAGATACATAGATTAGATAGATAGATAGATAGATAGATTAGATACATAGATTAGATAGAATAGATAGAAAGATTAGATAGATACATATATTAGATAGATAGATAGATAGATAGATAGATAGAAAGATAGATGGATAGATAGACATATAGATAGATAGATAGATAGATAGATAGATAGATAGATAGATAGATAGATAGATAGATAGATAGATAGATAGAAAGATAGATAGATAGATAGACAGATAGATAGATAGAGAGATAGATAGATAGATAGATAGAATAGATAGAATACATAGAAAGATTAGATAGATAGATAGATAGATAGATAGATAGATAGATAGATAGATAGATAGATAGATAGAAAGATAGATAGATAGATAGATAGATAGATAGATAGATAGATAGATTGAACGGTGTGTATTTTTACTAAATAGCTATAACCACTGTCCATACGACCACACTTCGTTAGAAGGTAACTGAGTGAAACAAAGAGTTGGGGACCAGATTCTCTTTGAAATTCCAAGAACTTTGATGGCTCTGTCCGTCACAACTTATCTACGGGGTTCACGAGAGTTCGAAGACCAATCCTGATCTTCCACTTACATGAAGACCTTTCTTCAAATTCTAAGCTGAATACAATGGTATCAACACGGATTGTAACTCGGGACCTTCAAGTTGCAGCGGAGTTAAACTCATCCATCCATTAGGTAAAAGAAAATAAGACCGATATAGTCAGAAAAATAAAAGAAGTCCTTTTAAAATAAGTTCCAATGGCTAAAGAAACAATGTATGTATGACTGCATCAAGGCAAGCCGTATTTAAGCAGGGCAGGCGGGGCTACAGGCCCGAGGCGTCTACAAAAAAGGGGCCTCTACAAGTGATTTTTAATGTCACACATTGTCATACTCTCCACAAACTCAAAATAAATTATATATATATTTTTTTTTTACAAAAATTGCCTATTAAATAATCGTAACTTTTTTTTTTTACTAGTAAAAAGTAAAATTAGATAAAATTTACAAATAATCACTTTTTTAATTATGTATTGCTATTAGATATCCGTATATTTGTTGATAAGTGCTAAAAAGTGGATTTTATTTAAGCTTTCCAAAAAAAAAGTGTAGGTGACTCCACAAAAAATCTGCCTCGAGACTTACATTTACTTAATCCGGATATGAAAACAAAGAACTGAGATTAAAGATACACGTGGCCACTACGTCACGGGCTACTATCTGGTCTCATTTGACAAGAAATCTATTGCCAATGCTAACCATAGACTTTATTTGGTTTACGTATGACCGTTGGAAGTGATAGATTTGTTATGTGAACAATTACAATTAATAATTTAGGTCATTAATATATTTTAATTAATGTAACAACTACAACCAGTGATACATTTGTGTGCATTCATTGTCTTTCGAGAAAGAAGGAGACATTTAAACCTGAGTCATAGATCTCAATCAATTGGTCCATAGTTTTCTCTAGAACATCTTTAAGGACAGCAGTCCCATTCAAAATGTTAACTATTGTAATCATTGTTCACTCTTCAGTCTATTCGGATACAATTCTACTCTGTTTCTAGAGACGCTAGCTATACGGGAATCAATAAAAAATGATGTCGTGAAAAAAAAAGCAATCACGTGATCTAGTGCCCTTGAACTTGACTTACTTCAAAAACATGGAAGAGACGAGAAACACAATGTCGTAGAGACCCAAAGTAAACAGGAGGATGATGGCGCTTTTAGCACCCCCTGTCTTAGGCAGCAGAATTAGGCAGAAAGTGTTGCCTATCAGTCCCAGCAGGCTTATCAATGCGGAAGTGATGCCGTAAAAGTTCCTGACTCCACAGAAGAGGTTTATTTCTTCGCCCGTCAGATTGAGGCTGTCTTTGTCGAAACTAGCGGTGGTCGGGTCGTACTCCCCACAGCTGTAAGGCCCACTAGTAAATAGTTCCGTCATAATGTGCGGCCAAAGGTAGCTTAGCCCAACGATTTATAGAGGATCGACTATCCATGAAGGAATCACTCTGGTATTTGTTTTCTATTTACTAGTAATAAATATGTAAATTGTTCCGTAGTTTACAACACGTAACAAAATCGTGAATTCTGATTTTCTAGCAGTCAGTTCAAATTCCAGAGACAGACCTAAGAATCACGAGCCAAACATTTCACTGCATTCTGTGTGGCCTAAATAAAAGTGTACACTAAACAAAAGTCTGGCTTAAACAAAAAAAAATACTTCCATCAAGAAATTAGGTTCCATATTCAAATGTGTACTATGATGTCTGACAGAAACAATGTTTTAACGCATGACGTAAAGTTGAGATCATTAATTTAGCTTTAAAGAGTTCATTTGTCAACCGGAAGAGAAAATCTTCAACCATGAAATGTGATTTTGTTGTTTGTTTGTTTTTTCCAGACGTCATGGACACAGTTGAATGCTTGGCTCAAGCAGGCACTAAATGTTGGAGGTCATAATGCTTGGTTTGTGTCAGCACTGGGCAGCCCTTGAAGACTTCACATAGTCTGTTCAGTATCCGTGTTTAGGAGACAGTTTGAAATGTCTTCTATTGTTAGCTGGATTTGATTTGGTGTAGTCCATCTCTTGTATTTCTTGACAACTGACATCAAGCTGAAACGAGAAATCGAGAAATAATATTAATAAAAAATTATTTAACAACTTTAAGAATAAATGGGAAATTAGAAATAAAAACTCTTGATAACTAAACAATTGTTAAACTGATTTGTGATAACCTAAGTTAGATTTTTATCTAGGAATTGGTTACTAGCATCTGTCACTAAATAGACTATGTCATGAAAAGTACCATGTCATATGTGGAATGGAGAGGCAATTTCTAGCGTACGCTGCATATGCTCACTTAAAGTGAAGAAATTAATTGCTAAAATCTTTTTATCAGTGATGAATTACCAATCAATACAAGTACATTTTTTGTATCAGTGATGAATTACCAATCAATATAAGTACATTTTTTGTATCATTGATGAATTACCAATCAATATAAGTACATTTTTTGTATCAGTGATGAATTACCAATCAATATAAGTACATTTTTTGTATCATTGATGAATTACCAATCAATATAAGTACATTTTTTGTATCAGTGATGAAATACCAATCAATATAAGTACATTTTTTGTATCAGTGATGAATTACCAATCAATATAAGTACATTTTTTGTATCATTGATGAATTACCAATCAATATAAGTACATTTTTTGTATCAGTGATGAATTACCAATCAATATAAGTACATTTTTTTTGTATCAGTGATGAATTACCAATCAATATAAGTACATTTTTTGTATCAGTGATGAATTACCAATCAATATAAGTACATTTTTTTTGTATCAGTGATGAATTACCAATCAATATAAGTACATTTTTTGTATCATTGATGAATTACCAATCAATATAAGTACATTTTTTGTATCAGTGATGAATTACCAATCAATATAAGTACATTTTTTGTATCAGTGATGAATTACCAATCAATATAAGTACATTTTTTTTGTATCAGTGATGAATTACCAATCAATATAAGTACATTTTTTGTATCATTGATGAATTACCAATCAATATAAGTACATTTTTTGTATCAGTGATGAATTACCAATCAATATAAGTACATTTTTTGTATCAGTGATGAATTACCAATCAATATAAGTACATTTTTTGTATCATTGATGAATTACCAATCAATATAAGTACATTTTTTGTATCAGTGATGAATTACCAATCAATATAAGTACATTTTTTGTATCATTGATGAATTACCAATCAATATAAGTACATTTTTTGTATCAGTGATGAAATACCAATCAATATAAGTACATTTTTTGTATCAGTGATGAATTACCAATCAATATAAGTACATTTTTTGTATCATTGATGAATTACCAATCAATATAAGTACATTTTTTGTATCAGTGATGAATTACCAATCAATATAAGTACATTTTTTGTATCATTGATGAATTACCAATCAATATAAGTACATTTTTTGTATCAGTGATGAATTACCAATCAATATAAGTACATTTTTTGTATCAGTGATGAATTACCAATCAATATAAGTACATTTTTTGTATCAGTGATGAATTACCAATCAATATAAGTACATTTTTTGTATCATTGATGAATTACCAATCAATATAAGTACATTTTTTGTATCATTGATGAATCTATTATTAGACGATTCTTGAGTGTTTTGTATTTGTAGATACAACTATTGTTTAGGCTCTTGTCTCAGCATGCTCTATAGTCAAACTGTTGTTAGTTTATCACAACGGACTAACAGGCACTCGGATCGGATTTCCAGCTAACTGAGGTAATGGGCAACTCACTAGAGTATGACTAATGATCACGTGACAAGATGTCAGTCCACTCATGCAAGACTTTGAACACAGTCGCCGAACAAAAGTACCCCCTATAATCTGATTGGCCGAAACATTGACAAGACAAGATGTTGCAGACACCTGAGTCTTGGCGAGCCTAATGGAAGAGATCCTCTCCTAGGACAAGACCCGGTTGATTGCTGACACCGTGTAGAGCTCAGAGCTCAGGATTCAATTTGAAAGGTTACAGTTCAAACGTTGCGTAATTGAATGCGTCTAACGCCCTGTACAAAGTGGTTATCTGTCAAGTTTGCTGTAACGCTGAATTAAGTTATTGAATGTCTAGCAGAAACTGTTGGAATTGAACTACAAGATTTGAACTCGTATGATCCACTATCTCAATGTACACAGTCGACTGCCATAGAAACGCTTTATAATCTCATATATTTTGTAATAGACACTTTTTTGGTTTGGTGCTACAGATTAAGTTAGGTTTAATTGCACTTATCTATAGCCTATACATACTTTTCTTCTTTCCTGAACAGTTTGGACGAGAAGAAGTAAAATAAAGATCACTCTCTTAGTTCTGCGGATAGTCCACGAGAAAACAAGAGTAGTATTCACACTACTGATGACTGACTGCGCGCTTGACTGTCGTTTAAATTTATGAAACCTTGCCCGCTCCCATCCCCCTTTGTCCTGCGGGAGGTTTGGACTAGGAACTAATCTAAGTAATCTACTATGTATATATATATATATATATATATATATACATATATATATATATATATATATATATATATATGTAAATAGCAGGGCCATTGTGGGGCCCTATGCGAAACGGATTTTGTGGGGCCAAGTTTGGGTAGGGAGCGGACAATAAGTGAAATTTAAGAGTTTTATTAGAAAATAAATTCGTCTATGCATTTTATTTATTCTTTACTACGTACCTACAGAATTACTTTACCAGCCTTGCGTGTAGCAAAGTCATACAGTATATGATAATAATTCCTACATAGATCACGATCAATAGTAACAATTACCAAAAGTTTCAATCTATCTTTGAGAATTGTTCACCTCAAGTAATTCTTCATTAGTTTGAGGCGCCAGAAGCTTCTTTCACCAGATTACACAATTACGGCTGATGCATAATGCGGCGCATAAGATTGGCGTTTTCCATATTGAATGACTCCCCAAAGTGACATGGCGGTCGACTAGTATCATATTATTTTGAATCAGACTAGAGTTAGGTTTACAAACCGTTTTGTTCTAGTAAATATTGCTGTGCTGCACCTGCTCCTAGAGCCCACTAAAATGTGATACTTTTTGAAAATGTGTAATTTAAGGTTAATCCAAATCCAATTCTCATAAAATGACAATAATGGAAATACATTCTCAAGATTAAAACTTTTTTAAAAATAAAATGTCTTGACTTTCGGAATTTTTGAATTTTTCCATTTTTTTAAAATCAAAAAATGTTAAAGATATCTAAAGACTATTTAATCTACCATACAAATGAATGCCAATGATCCAAAGTGGTTTTCGAGAAATTCAAAGAATGAATCATTTCAAGTTATCGTTTTTTAAAGGTTAATTGTCTTTCATACTGCAGTTCCGTTGTCTATTAGCCAAGAAGATAAAGACGCACCGGGGTGTGAAATGGCAATATTTATAAGGGGCACTGAATCACAAGGAGCCGATCGCTCATGTATAAACCCAATGTTAATTTAAAGATGTCGAAATAACAGTGACAGATGGAAGACATTCATGTCGATTGACTTACTTTGCATACAAAAAACATTTGGTAAAAATAACATGATGCAATCTTTACTGTAACTTCCTTTTTGTGGTTTCAAAATGAGATGTGGGCTTGTATCTTAGAGTGAAGGTATTTTTGTGGTTTCAAAATGAGATGGCCTTGTATCTTAGAGTGAAGGTATTTTTGTGGTTTTAAAAAGGAGATGTGGGCTTGTATCTTTGAGTGAAGGTATTTTTGTGGTTTCAAAATGAGATGGGCTTGTATCTTAGAGTGAATGTATTTTGCGTATCCCTCTCCATCTGAGTCTCTTAGAAGCCAATTAGTTTTCGGAGGGCCTTTTTTTTTAAACGACTATCTTACTTTAAGATAAAGGTCAAGGTCATTGACCTTCCTTGTCTACTTCACATCTTGGTGTCAAACGGAAAATTCCTAGGAAAATATAAACTTCCGGTTTTTAGAAAAAACTTTTAGTTCCAGTAGAAGTCTCAGGAAAACTGATTACTTTCTATTTCATACATCTGAAAGTTCAAGGTCATAATCACTTGGTCATCAATTGACTGTTATCTTAATCCTATCTAGAAACTCTATGACTGTCAGACTTTTCCGACACACTATTTAGAAACTCTATGAATAACAGAATTATCCGACACACTATTTAGAAACTCTATGACTGACAGTCTTATCCGACACACTATTTAGAAACTCTATGACTGTCAGACTTTTCCGACACACTATTTAGAAACTCTATGACTGACATTATTATGCGACTCACTATTTAGAAACACTATGACTGGCAGTCATATCCGACACACTATTTAGAAACTCTATGACTGACAGAATTATGCGACACACTATTTAGAAACACTATGACTGGCAGTCATATCCGACACACTATTTAGAAACTCTATGACTGACAGAATTATGCGACACACTATTTAGAAACTCTATGACTGGCAGTCATATCCGACACACTATTTAGAAACTCTATGACTGACAGTTTTATTTGACACACTATTTAGAAACTCTATGACTGACAGAATTATGCGACACACTATTTAGAAACTCTATGACTGACAGAATTATGCGACACACTATTTAGAAACTCTATGACTGACAGAATTATGCGACACACTATTTAGAAACTCTATGACTGTCAGACTTTTCCGACACACTATTTAGAAACTCTATGACTGACATTATTATGCGACTCACTATTTAGAAACACTATGACTGGCAGTCATATCCGACACACTATTTAGAAACTCTATGACTGACAGAATTATGCGACACACTATTTAGAAACTCTATGACTGACAGTCTTATCCGACACACTATTTAGAAACTCTATGACTGACAGTCTTATCCGACACACTATTTAGAAACTCTATGACTAACAGTCTTATCCGACACATTATTTAGAAACTTTATGACTGACAGAATTATGCGACACACTATTTAGAAACTCTATGACTGACAGAATTATGCGACACACTATTTAGAAACTCTATGACTGACAGTCTTATCCGACACATTATTTAGAAACTCTATGACTGACAGAATAATGTGACACACTATTTAGAAACTCTATGACTGACAGAATTATGCGACACACTATTTAGAAACTCTATGACTGACAGTCTTATCCGACACATTATTTAGAAACTCTATGACTGACAGAATTATGCGACACACTATTTAGAAACTCTATGACTGACATAATTATGCGACACACTATTTAGAAACTCTATGACTGACAGTCTTATCCGACACATTATTTAGAAACTCTATGACTGACAGTCTTATCCGACACACTATTTAGAAACTCTATGACTGACAGTCTTATCCAACACACTATTTAGAAACTCTATGACTGTCAGACTTTTCCGACACACTATTTAGAAACTCTATGACTGACATTATTATGCGACTCACTATTTAGAAACACTATGACTGGCAGTCATATCCGACACACTATTTAGAAACTCTATGACTGACAGAATTATGCGACACACTATTTAGAAACACTATGACTGGCAGTCATATCCGACACACTATTTAGAAACTCTATGACTGACAGAATTATGCGACACACTATTTAGAAACTCTATGACTGGCAGTCATATCCGACACACTATTTAGAAACTCTATGACTGACAGTTTTATTTGACACACTATTTAGAAACTCTATGACTGACAGAATTATGCGACACACTATTTAGAAACTCTATGACTGACAGAATTATGCGACACACTATTTAGAAACTCTATGACTGACAGAATTATGCGACACACTATTTAGAAACTCTATGACTGTCAGACTTTTCCGACACACTATTTAGAAACTCTATGACTGACATTATTATGCGACTCACTATTTAGAAACACTATGACTGGCAGTCATATCCGACACACTATTTAGAAACTCTATGACTGACAGAATTATGCGACACACTATTTAGAAACTCTATGACTGACAGTCTTATCCGACACACTATTTAGAAACTCTATGACTGACAGTCTTATCCGACACACTATTTAGAAACTCTATGACTAACAGTCTTATCCGACACATTATTTAGAAACTTTATGACTGACAGAATTATGCGACACACTATTTAGAAACTCTATGACTGACAGAATTATGCGACACACTATTTAGAAACTCTATGACTGACAGTCTTATCCGACACATTATTTAGAAACTCTATGACTGACAGAATAATGTGACACACTATTTAGAAACTCTATGACTGACAGAATTATGCGACACACTATTTAGAAACTCTATGACTGACAGTCTTATCCGACACATTATTTAGAAACTCTATGACTGACAGAATTATGCGACACACTATTTAGAAACTATGACTGACATAATTATGCGACACACTATTTAGAAACTCTATGACTGACAGTCTTATCCGACACATTATTTAGAAACTCTATGACTGACAGTCTTATCCGACACACTATTTAGAAACTCTATGACTGACAGTCTTATCCGACACATTATTTAGAAACTCTATGACTGACAGAATTATGCGACACACTATTTAGAAACTCTATGACTGACATAATTATGCGACACACTATTTAGAAACTCTATGACTGACAGTCTTATCCGACACATTATTTAGAAACTCTATGACTGACAGAATTATGCGACACACTATTTAGAAACTCTATGACTGACAGAATTATGCGACACACTATTTAGAAACTCTTTGACTGACAGAATAATGCGACACACTATTTAGAAACTCTATGACTGACAGAATTATGCGACACACTATTTAGAAACTCTATGACTGACAGTCTTATCCGACACACTATTTAGAAACTCTATGACTGACAGTCTTATCCGACACATTATTTAGAAACTCTATGACTGACAGAATTATGCGACACACTATTTAGAAACTCTATGACTGACAGAATTATGCGACACACTATTTAGAAACTTTATGACTGACAGTCTTATCCGACACACTATTTAGAAACTCTATGACTGACAGTCTTATCCGACACACTATTTAGAAACTCTATGACTGACAGAATTATCCGACACACTATTTAGTAGCTATATGACTGACAGACTTACCCAACACACTATTTAGAAACTCTATGACTAACAGTCTTATCGGACACACTATTTAGAAACTCTATGACTGACAGAATTATCCGACACACTATTTAGTAGCTATATGACTGACAGACTTACCCAACACACTATTTAGAAACTCTATGACTAACAGTCTTATCGGACACACTATTTAGAAACTCTATGACTAACAGTCTTATCGGACACACTATTTAGAAACTCTATGACTGACAGTCTTATCCGACACACTATTTAGAAACTCTATGACTGACAGAATTATCCGACACATTATTTATTAGCTATATGACTGACAGACTTACCCAACACACTAT
The DNA here is from genome assembly GCA_036873155.1 of Biomphalaria sudanica. NCBI lineage: Eukaryota > Metazoa > Mollusca > Gastropoda > Planorbidae > Biomphalaria > Biomphalaria sudanica. The sequence continues at coordinate 1,252,732 of JAZGLO010000284.1, forward strand.
ACATAGCATCACTATAATGTTTCTAATTTAAACACGTTTTGTTAATGTAATTTCCGACCAACTTTAAAATGTTTAAATTCTCCCATTAAGAGCTAATACTCTTCAGATCCACATTTGGTTTGTGGATTAGTCAAAATATTATGAAATATTTAACAAGAAAAAAAAATTCCTTTAATCTAAGGGGAAGAACAAACAAACTATGTTTATCAACAATGTAGAAGTTAATTCTCTTATTCAACATTAAACAAAATAATTAATTACTGTCACGTACACAGTATCTATTTTTAGCTCGTCAAGTACCTCGGGTTTTTTCTCACGTGGAGATATGTTAATTAGTGTAACTTGGGCTGCATTTATTGGTTGGCACTGCAATGAGCTGCCTGGGAGACGTGACGTAGTTGTTTTTTTAGTCAGTCATTGTATGGAACTTGGAAGTGAAACATCTACTAAAGCTTTGTATTAGAACTCAGTTATATCATTGTGTAGATCTATCATTTTATTCAAGTACGTTTAACCATTGTAATTATTTGTGAATAGCTTTTTCAAGTTCTGAATTAAAGTAATTGTTTTAGACGAAGAGAAGTTTCTTCATTGAATATAGTAACATACTTAGATCGACTTAGCGAATGACAACTTCTGGATGATCAACTGGTAACGTTTTGAATGATCGTATTATCAACTAGATCTAGCTACTTCTATACGATCATCTTATTAAAAGAAGATTTCAAGATCCTCGGCAATCACGATCATCGTTAGTGTGAAATAGGTCAAGATAATCTTCAACGTGACATCTATCATTGCATCTTCATAGATCTTGACATCTGACATCCATATTAATTGATGATTTTGATATCTGGCACCTCCGACCTTCGATAAAGATCATCAAAAAAAAAATATTTTTTTTTCAAGATCTAAGGAAAAATTTTCAAAACTTCGTCAACTACAAAACTTCGATTTTCTTCAACTTGAGAATAGTTCTACTGTGTTCAAAGGTCAGTTTGGTTATCTTATCATAGATATAGATCTACGATCGAGTTTTCACTATAACTCTCGAGATCTAATATTATTATTTTGTATTGGCATTGGCAATAAGACCAATATCATTTAACATGAGCCCAATAATATTTAGCCGGCATAACATATGCCCAGTATTTTTTAACTGACACAGTAGATAAGCCCAGTATCATTTAACTGGCATTAGTATTATAGATAAGCCCAGTAGCCATATACTTGGCACTATAATCTATCAAGTAGACATTTCTACTATTTGATATCAAGTCAATCGTACACAACGACGACTTTAATACGACAAGTTCTACTAGATCTACAATCTCAAGAGAGAGAAAGTTCATAGCCTTGTACGGCTCAGCAATATTTCATTAACCTGATACGGTTGAATAAATCTACACTTCCTACAACGACTCCAGTAGTAGACATAATCCTACTGTTCAAGATTATTAGCCAGTTACGGCATAACTAACATTGTTACATTCAAAAAGTACTATATTAATATATTCAAGTTCATATATTATAAAACACAAGAACTATACAATGGATTCCAAGCCTAGAGATAGAACACAAAGAATGTTGGAATTCCTTGACACAGCGGGGTCATTGGCATTACCGCCACATGAAATACTGCCCTGGGTAAATCGTCAAATAGATCAAGAAGAAGAAAAACAAAGACAAGAAAAAGAAAAACGAAGACAAGAAGAAGAAAGACATAGAAAATATGAAACAAAGAAACGTCAAGCAGATAGAGAAGAAGAAGAAAAACGAAGACAAGAAGAAAAAAAAAGGTGAAGAAAAACGAAGACAAGAAGAAGAAAAACGAAGACAATATGAAAGAGCAAAACTCGAATTTGAAAAACAAAAACTACACAAGTTAGAAGAAGAATTAAAAGGTTATCAATCTCAAATAGACGCAATTCATCGCAACATAGCAGATCATGACGAAAGAATGAGACTATGGAATATTATGGAATATTTTCACCAAGCAAGAGTAATGAGAATTGAATCAGAAGAAGATTTAGATGATGTTTCAAATGATACAGAAGAAGTAGAAAAGAAAAATGAAGACACAAAGTCACAAGACATGAAAGATACATATTACATGAAACAAGAAGAAATAAAAGAAGATATAGATCTAACTATTGTACAAGAAGGTACAAATGAACATAGAACAGATTTACAATACATTGAACTTGACAGAAAACGGCAAGAAGAACTACAACGAGAATTATTAGAATTGAAAAATACCGAATTCAAAGCTGAACAAAAGAATGATGCAACATTAACAAGGATATACCAGGAAGCTCCATTAGGATACCTTGAGGCATATTTTGAAGATGGATTTCTCAAGAAGACTTCTTTCCACAAGTGTAATGTAATTAAACAAATATATGTACCAGAAAAGTACAGGAAACAAATAATTGAAGCAAAGCATGAGTTTCATTACACCAAACATACGAGTGTAACAAGTACTAAGAAGAGAATTGCCAAAGAATATTATTGGCCTAGCATGACCAAAGATGTCAAGAAATATGTTAACAATTGTCCAGATTGTAAAAGAGACAACCTTAAAAAGAAGCAAAGTCAAAAGCAATCTAAATCAATCAAAACAAAGAATGAACCAGACTTCAAAGTCAGAACCGTCAACAATGAATCTATACATCATGACTCAAGTAAATCTACAGGGACATCACTGCCTACTACATGCCCATCCCTACCTGATACTACATGTCCACCCATACCATAGAAACTCTATGACTGACAGAATTATGCGACACACTATTTAGAAACTCTATGACTGACAGTCTTATCCGACACACTAAACATTGATGTGGCCTGCCTGCAAGAAACCAGACTGGCAGACAGCGGATCTCTTACAGAAAGCAACTATACATTCTACTGGCAAGGAAAACCAGAACAAAGCCCTAGAATACATGGCGTCGGCTTCGCAATAAGAAACAGTCTCGTCCCCTGCATCGCGATGTTTCTCATTGGCAATGAAAGAGTATCACACATGAAATTTGCATCACCGCAAGGCAAAGTTAATATAATCTGTGCTTACTCACCAACCCTTGCTGCACCGGAAGAGGACAAAGACAGATTCTATCAAGCTCTAGAGGACGTAATTAAAAGTATTCCAAAATCTGAGCACCTCTATATAAATGGAGACTTTAATGCCCGTGTTGGTAATGGAAATGATGCATGGCCACAATGCTTGGGACCTCATGGTGTTGGCAAAATCAATGACAATGGCCAAAGGCTACTCGAGTTTTGTAGCTCTCATGAACTGTGTGTAACAAATACATTCTTCTCTGGCAGGGAACGCCATAAAGTCTCTTGGCAGCACCCACGCTCAAAAAGGTGGCACCAGCTTGACCTCTGCATCACCCGAAGGATGGATCTGAAAAGTGTCATCCACACCCGTTCATACCATAGTGCCGACTGCAACTCAGACCATTCACTAGTGCTAAGCAAAATCAAACTACTTCTCAAGAAGGCTTATACTTCCACTCAACCCAGAACTAGGCGAATTAACGTCAACCATGTAGGTGACCCAGAGAAGTGTGCACTCTTTGGCGAGCTCCTGAACAGTTCAATCCCCTCGTTAAGTAATGAAGAAGACATCTCTATCAGATGGGAGAAATTAAGAGATGTAATCTACAGTTCGGCAATCACCGCCTTTGGGCCTCAAAAACACAAAAATGTAGACTGGTTTGAGGCGAATCTAGCACAAATGGAACCTTGCATCGAGAAAAAGCGATCTGCACAACTCGCTCTCAAGACAAAGCCAAGTCCAAGATCTTTGGAGGCCTTCAAAAGTGCTAATAAAGAGGCGAAACAAATGGCTAGAAAATGTGCTAACAACTTTTGGAGGGATACCTGCAACAGAATCCAAGACAGTCTCCACTCAGGAAATAGCAAAGCTCTATTTGATGGCATTAAAGCGGCCCTGGGTCCAACAGTGTCTAAGCCTGCCCCCCTTCTATCCAAATCAGGAGAAAAAATTACAGATCAAACCAAGCAGCTAGAACGTTGGACAGAACACTACCTCGAAGTCTATGCCACACAGAACACAGTAGACGATGTCGCCCTGGCTTCTCTACCAGATCTTCCAGTACTGGAATGCCTAGATGATCTTCCGAGCCTCAGTGACCTTAAAAAAGCAATTAACTGCATAAAAAATAGAAAATCTCCTGGGAGTGATGGTATCCCAGTGGAAGTAGTGAAAGTCAACGAATCACTCCTGCTCCCTGAACTCTATATTCTCCTCTGCCGTTGTTGGGAAACAGGTCATGTCCCACAGGACATGCGTGACGCAACTATAGTCACAATATACAAGAACAAAGGGGATCGGAGTGACTGCAACAATTACAGGGGTATCTCTCTCCTCAGTATAGTGGGCAAGATCTTTGCTAGAGTGGCACTATCCAGGCTGCAAGTGATAGCTTCTAGAGTCTACCCAGAGTCTCAGTGTGGATTCAGGAGTGGTAGATCCACTGTAGACATGATATCTTCTCTACGACTACTGCAGGAGAAATTCAGAGAGAGAGACAGACCCCTTTACATCGTTTTTGTTGATCTGACTAAAGCTTTTGACATGGTCAGCAGAAGTGGCCTTTTCAAACTCCTGAGGAAAATAGGTTGCCCTCCCAAACTACTGCAGTTCATTGAGTGTTTTCACGAGGAAACTAAATGCACTGTCAAATTCAATGGAGCCCAATCAGCACCTTTTGAGGTTTGCAGTGGTGTCAAGCAGGGATGTGTGCTCGCACCTACTCTGTTTGGCATATTCTTCTCCTGTCTACTGCATTATGCGTACAACGACATAAACGAAGGTGTGTTTCTCCATACAAGATCCTCTGGAAAACTATTTAATGTTTCAAGGCTGCGGGCAAAAACCAAGGTTAGGAAGCTACTCGTCAGGGAACTCCTGTTTGCTGATGATGCAGCTATTGTGGCTGATTCTGATATTCAGCTACAGTGCCTCGTTGACAAATTATCTGCTGCTTGCCAGAAGTTCGGCTTAAACATCAGTCAAAGCAAGACTAAGATACTTGTCCAAAACACAAACACTGCACCTCAAGTAAGCATTAATGGCCAACCACTAGAAATTGTTGATCACTTTTGTTACCTTGGCTCCATCATATCCAACAACACTCTACTGGATAAAGACATAAACAACAGGATAGCCAAGGCAATGGCCACCATGTCACGGCTGCAGAAAAGAGTCTGGGACAACATATTGCTGACTAACAGTACTAAAGCCCTAGTCTACCGGACCTGTGTGTTGAGCACCTTGCTGTACGGAAGTGAAACATGGTCAACCTACTCATGGCAGGAAAAAAAGCTGAATGTTTTCCACCTCCGATGCCTAAGGCGGATCTTTAAAATAAGGTGGCAAGATAAGATAACCAATGAGGAAGTGCTACAAAGAGCAGGGTGCCAGGACATCCGCTCTGTTATCAGCAGCAGACGCCTTGGCTGGCTTGGCCACGTTCGTAGAATGCCAGAAGGTCGACTTCCACAGGACATCCTGTATGGCGATCTGATAGAAGGCAGGAGAGCCGCTGGTCGCCCACTTTTACGTTAAACGGATGTATGCAAACGCGACATGAAGCTCTTCAAAATCGACACTGGCAACTGGGAAGAGGTGGCACTGGACAGATCCTCATGGAGAGAGAGCATAAAGGAAGGGTCAAAGATTGCAGATGCCATACACAACAGAAGCAGAAAGAAGGGTGAAAATGCAACGGCGCCTGGTGATTATATATGCCCAACCTGCGATCGCAGCTGCGTATCAAGGATTGGCCTCTTTAGTCACACAAGAAGTTGCAAAGGAAAAGTTCGTCTCTCGAGACTTAAAATGCCACAGACCCATACCAAATACTTTCCCATCCCTAACCACTGATGATAACTTTATACATCAAGACTTGAACAAGACTGCATCTGCATCATTATCTACCAATACTATGGTATACATTGGAAATTCCTGCTACAACCAAGACAAGTCTCATGAACCAGAAACAGATAACATAGAAACTTTTATTCAATCAACTTTGGCTATACCAGACAAAAGAAAAACTATTCAATCTGACTCTACCACTCATACAAGTATTCCTCATTTGAAAGAATGTGAGTCAACTAAAGAAGCCATTACAACCATGAACATTGAAAGTCAAAGAATACTACATGAACACATGAAATCAAGACAGTTTGCTCAAGGAGATAAAGTCAATTTACTGTTACCAGATTTGAGTAACAAGATGTTCTACAGATGGCAAGGTCCTTTTCACATCACCAGAAAGAGTTCAGACCTGCTTTATGAAATCAATGTCAACAAGTTTACCAAAGTACTTCATGTTCATATGTTTGAACATTACCATGAAACAGATAATGAAGACATCAAAGCAGAAGCCGAACATTTTACAAGATAGCAACTATTCCTGAAGAAGAAGAAGAAACGTCATCAACACCCATTCCTGAGATAGATGTTTCATTACCAGCATCAAATCTAATTTACACTCCCAAGGTCATCACTCTGGATGACATAGCACTACAGAAAGTGAAGAACATTAAAGTGTTTACAGACCATGATGAATTCTTTACTAGTGTTTCTGAAACATTTCCAATACTGCAATTTGAAAGAAACTCAGAAAGCAACAACATTGACAACACCAAGTTTCATCCTCCATCCACTCAAAGGGCAAATTTTCTTCAGAAAGGAACAAATGAACTTCTTCAACATAGCTTTATGGATCGATTGAACTCAGACCTGTTCGGTCATTGCTCTATTGAACATTCTAACGCAAAGCATTCTGCTACCATTGCTCTACAGCGTCAACGTTCATCAATCAGAAAATTGAGTTTTGGTTTTGGACAGTTCTTATTTTCACCAAACTCAAACGCGGTTCAATCAGACATTATCTGTGTGATCAATATGACATGGAGACTACAGCTTCATAAACTGAAAGACCTTTTCTTCAAGTTTAGAAAACGGACATACACATTCATGACGGCAACTCAGAAGGGTTTCGAACTTCACACTTACATTCTACATATGTACTATAGCATATTTAGTGTCACTTGATCCATTATCATTCATACTCGTCAAGGAAAAACAATATTCAGTTGTACTTAATCAATTATATATCAGATTATGTTACATTTGTTTCAACACCAAGCAACCCATTGAGCAAGGTCAGTAATCCAAGATATATTTAATCAATTACTTTGTTTATTATGGTTCAGCACCTTTGCATATGACATGCATTAATCATCTTAATTTTTATATCATGTGTATTTTATTTCAGGTATAATATTATTGCATATATCCTATTATAATGGTACAGATACATGACATATAATTGAAATTTTTCATTGCTTCACACAAATTGAGATTAGTATTACATTTAGTGTCATTATTCAGAAGATTATCATATACTATCACCATTATTTTTTCTATTTCAATTTTTCATATGCAATATATTTTCTATGTAAACATTTTCTAATTAGTACTAACCAAATGAGTTATTATGTCATAATTATTTTTCAGGTATTATTTTATATGCATTTCTATTATCATACAAATGCTTAAGAAAGCGGGGGGTAATATGTCACGTACACAGTATCTATTTTTAGCTCGTCAAGTACCTCAGGTTTTTTCTCACGTGGAGATATGTTAATTAGTGTAACTTGGGCTGCATTTATTGGTTGGCACTGCAATGAGCTGCCTGGGAGACGTGACGTAGCTGGAGCCCGGGAAAAGTTCTTTTTTTTTAGTCAGTCATTGTATGGAACTTGGAAGTGAAACATCTACTAAAGCTTTGTATTAGAACTCAGTTATATCATTGTGTAGATCTATCATTTTATTCAAGTACGTTTAACCATTGTAATTATTTGTGAATAGCTTTTTCAAGTTCTGAATTAAAGTAATTGTTTTAGACGAAGAGAAGTTTCTTCATTGAATATAGTAACATACTTAGATCGACTTAGCGAATGACAACTTCTGGATGATCAACTGGTAACGTTTTGAATGATCGTATTATCAACTAGATCTAGCTACTTCTATACGATCATCTTATTAAAAGAAGATTTCAAGATCCTCGGCAATCACGATCATCGTTAGTGTGATATAGGTCAAGATAATCTTCAACGTGACATCTATCATTGCATCTTCATAGATCTTGACATCTGACATCCACATTAATTGATGATTGTGATAATTACCAGTAATTAATTGACCAAGAATTATTGACGTAGTGGTTAATTTTGTTTAATTGATTCATGTATTGCTAGGTACAGTAAATAATTGTTTTAACTATGAACTTGATCGGAGAATGCGTGAGAGAGAAATAGAGTGAACTATTATTTAGAGAGTTGAAACAATAAAAACATATCTGTGAATAGTGAAGGATTTATTTCCCTTGTTGGTATCAAACAAAATATTACAATTATTTAATTGACTAATTGGTTACTTTTTTTTTAAATTGATACATGTCTTGTCTACGTGGCTTTCAATACCAGCTTGGCGGCGGAATGAAGGGTCAGAATGTAATAAAGATTATGTACACACACACACATACATACAAAAATAAAATCCTGGCTACGCCAATGCCCTTTATGTATTTATATATTTAAACAAGGTTACAAAGATAGTTTGTGTGGAAACACAAACTCAAAATCGGCCCCCGAAGTGGTCCACCTAGAGTCTTCATCAGGATTCAAACACGGGACTTCCAGTTCCAAGTGCTTTACCCCTCAACCACAGCATCTCCATATATTCATATAGCGTACACTTATATTTTTAAAAATAATAATTATTAACCTAATCCATGCATTCAAAATTAATAACATGTTACATGTAATAAACAGAAACTAAAAAGATTTATTCTTCTTACAAAATAAGATAAATTGGCAACACGAAAAAAAATAATTCTTGACCTACTTTAGCACTTTAGGTAGTGAGCTAGCAACAATGGTACAGATGTATACAAATGACTTGAGAAACAAGACTTTCCCCTCGCAAATACAAATTAATATCTCCATTGTCATTTGTCATACAAACTAGACACAGATCTACCTAAATCTAGATTCAAGATCTAAGTCTAGGTCTAGAACTAGATCTAAGTCTAGCTCTAGAGTTAGATCCAAGTGTATATCTAGATCTAACTCTAGATTTCTGAAATCTAAACGGGACGAACGGACAGAAAGGCCACACAAAACTAATATAGTCTTTTTTCCTTTCGGGGGCTGCTAAAAATGGCTTTATTCATATTTTACAATGTCTAAAGTCTTTCTTGCAAAATGACTGAAAACATTTTTTCCGCGCTATTTTGTCGGCGCTATTTTGTTCGCGCTATTTTGTCGGCGCTATTTTGTCGGGGTACCTTGATGTAATGATCAACAAACTGAGTAATCTAAATGTCAGCCCTTACGTACAAGCATGGGTTCTAAACGTCCAATACCAAATCGTCAACTCGAGTACTATGTACAGGTGCTCCACAAGGTTGTGTACTTTCTCCTGTACTGTACACTCTTTACACTAATGACATGAAGCATCTATGACTCAGTAAAACTCATTAAATTCGCTGATGATACTGCCATAGTCGCTCTTATTTCAGAAGACGAAATTAGTATCAAATCTCGATAGAAGACTTTACATACTGTTACAGTGACAACTTTCTAGAACTGAATGTCACAAAAACTAAAGGAACTAATACATTCAGAACGAACAAACAAGTGATAGATGGACTGCAGATAAACAATATACTAATACAAGTGATACATGGACTGCAGATAAACAATATACTGATACAAGTGATACATGGACTGCAGATAAACAATATACTGATCTAAGTGAACTCATACAAATATCTGGGTGTCGTTGTTGACAACAAGCTTTCGTGGGAAGACCACATTGAAACTCTGGCAAGAAAATCGCATAGTGGCTTTGTTTTTCCTCTACAAACTACATAAAAAGACCTTGGATAATTGTTACTGTGCGACAATGCACAACCTGCTGACACATGGAATACATTGTTGGCATGGCAACGTTTCATCTAGACTGGTGCGCCGCTTAAACTAACTTATAAAAAGAGTTTAAAAAACAACACACGCACAACATCATCATATTTAAATGACATTTTTTTAACACAAAAGTCTCAGCAAAATCGGAAAAAATCGTTCCATCATAACTAGGTCTAACAGCCACCCAATCCAGCATAACCACGTGAAGTCGTCGCGAAGTGAGCGACTTCTGTCAATCAAAACTAGAAACGAGCGGTACATCAACTCGTTCGTTCCTTACTCGGTCAGACTTGATCAACGCTACTCGTGGACTAGGTAACCAGAAAAGAATCAAGACGTCTGTGTGTAATCGAGGCAAATCGTGAATGTAGGCAACAACTCTGACCTGCATGTCAGCTTAAACCAATAGTTTTTTCCATGTCACATGATGTGTCAAACAGCTATAGGTTTACACTGTTCCGGTGTTGAGGCCTACTGTCCAAATTGGTTTGTATGTTGTCACTCAATGAACTCTTTATGCTCTGTCTGTTCTATTTCTGCGAATGTTTCTGTTTTTATTTGTGAAAAGAGATCTTATAATGACAATGAATGTCCATAAGGATTAATAAAGCAGTCGTAGTCTAAGACTAGTCAGCTGAAGGTGGTCAAACACAAGAGGTTTGATATTTGTCTAGGATTGAGTGCATGAGTTTATTGTAAGAAATAATTTTATCCCTAAAGTTTGATAACATTTTTAAACAAGTGAAAACAATGTAGGGAGGTTAAAGGAATTGATCTGGATTCGATTGCCAATTACAAGACGGCAAAACGATTAACGCATTACATGAATGTTACGCAGTACAAAAGCAATAAAACTATTTTCACCACACCGAATGTCTCCTTGTAAGGCTACGTCTAGTAGAAGTGGAGATGATCAGTTTTGTAAGGTCCAAAATTTATTTCACAGTTGTTCCTTCTGTGTACACGAGTTTATGTTAGTCCCCAGAAAAGTCATAAATAATATGTATTATTGTAGCGGTCTATGTATGATAAAAAGACGCTATTAAATGTGTATCGCCTGTATTTCAGTCTGTCACGTTTAGATCGAAAAATAAAAAGAAAATTTCTCCCTTGACCATAAAAAAATTAAATTTAAGAAATCACATTATCAATAATATCAATTGATTCTTTTGAACTTTATTACTTTTGATAATCCAAACAAATCCATGGTTTGAATTTCCATGTCCATGGGCGGATAAGGGAGGGGGGCGCATCTAAGTTTAACACAAACTCTCTTTATAATCTTGTTTTATTAAATAATATTTAGTGATGTTATGAAATTATTGTTCGATTTCCTATTATTTTAATGAGGATCTAGCTGGTAATTCTAAAAATAAATCAGTGATCGTGAGACAGCTGATAGCACTCTGCCGCGCAGGATGTCATTTTACCCTGTTCCAACTCTCCCCCCCCCCCCCCGCCACTCCACTCTTTCAATTCTGAGTAGCTGAGTTTCCCCCCCCCCCCCCAGACTAATGTAATAAAAACCTGTCATTTTCTAGGAAAGCTGCCCCCCCCCCCCCACTGTTCAGACGTAGGAAGAAATGTACATTCAATATATCTATGACCGTTGGTCAGCAAGGAAAACGCTATCACGTCTGGATCGGTCAGTGCACTAATCAGACAACTTTGGGGTGAGTGGCAAGGGCAGAGAATTTTGTTTGGTCAACATCTGTTGGGGCAGAGTTTTATCCCTTGGATATCAGTATAGCTAAAGATTTGTTTTTATATCTGAAAATGTCGGGCCTGCCTCAAAAGAGTTTAATATATCTTATATATGGCGTAAAAAAGTCGTACCTCGATTCTCGTTGCAAATCTATTTCATACTCAACATAGAAACTTACCAGCGCCACATTTCGTAATACAAATTTAAATCTTCAAAAAACGAAAGGAATGATAATAGATTTTTAGGAAACAGAAAGGCGGCCATCTTGCAGAAATTCAGATAAATAACCAAAGCGTAGACCAAGTGCAAGAGTATAAATATCTAAGTACAACCATCAACAACAAACTGAAATGGAGTGAACACTGTCAAAACCTTTACACACAAATTCAGCAACGTCTTTTCTATTTTAGAAAACCAATGAAGTTTAACATAATTAAACTTTTTATACAGCAACCATCAGCAGTCTAATTAACATACTTACAATCCGTCGGTATGGTAATACTTCACTGGCACAAAGACTTAGACTAAATAGACTAATTAAAAAAAACATCGTATATCACTCGAAGACAGCTACCATCTCTTGAAGAGCCTTTCCATGAAAGATGCCTTACCAAAACACTCACGATTCTTAAAGACAACCTGCACCCATTAAACCACTGTTACATCAGATCTGAACGAAGTGGTCGTCTCCTTTCCATTATGACTAAAACAGAAAGAGTTAAAAACTCCTTCATCCCACTGTCAGTCAGAGTGTTACAAGATCATCTGTCATCATCTAGAAGTACCTAGAAGTCTATTTCATAAAGCGATGGTTGTGAGTGTGTATGTGTTTCGTGTGTGAATGTTGTTCGTATTTGCATCTGTTATTGTTTCATTAGTTACGCTAAGATTGTCAATTGTAGTCAAACTGAATTTTCATTTCATTGGATCAATACAAATTATCTTATCTTATTTTATCTTATAAACATGGAATAAACATGTCAAACTAAATGAATAATACATATTTTTTTAAAGATCTTTTCCAATAAGTATTACACAAGAATATAATAAACATTAAAAATACACAGCAAGGCAATAGAAATAATTCCCAGTGCGGAGCTCAGACATAGGTCAGTGTAGGTCACTTTGAGGAAACTCGTTCTTAATTAGTAGCCACTCTTTATAGTTTAGTGAGTTTCTTAATTGACTTCTCGTTAGCGCCCTTGACACGTTTTGCAGATTGAAAAGTCCATTGAGAGGAAGTGCTTAGATCAAAAGTTGTACAAGTGCCATAGGGAACCGAGTTCAAGGTCAAGGATATAATAATGCCTCATCATCAGTCACTTTCCGTAAACAAGTCATTAATGGGGCTTTTTCCAAAATGACTGAATTCTTCACAGTTGTGGTGGTATATAGAAAGAAATGGAGATAGTTTCCCCATGGGTCCTCGTCCTTCGGCCTTCCTCTCTCAAGTCTCGAGTGCTGGTAGATTTATTGCTCGTTGTTATTAAGTCCTATCTATCACTGCATTGTTTTATTATTACAAAGTTTTTATTAACTCACTCTGTCAGTGTGTCTGTCTGTATGTTAAAAAGTTTGTACACTTTATTTCTCCCACACTCAGTCTCGGATCAAACGGATATTTTGTAGGAATACAAAAATCAACAATACCAAAAAAACAACTTTCTAAATAATGTCAACAATCAACAATCACATCAAAAAGCAAACCCAATGTGGCGGAAAATACTTCAAGCTAGAAACATTGTCTCGTAGTGGCTGTACCAGTTGTTATAACGAAGCTCTACACTCCTGTCTGTCAATGTGTTGTTGTCAAGACCTATTAGCGTGGCTTGCAAGACAAGACACGTGACAACGTTTACTGCCTCATGGTGTCATGTTAAACCTAAGCGTGCGCAGGACCTTTGTAAAGGATTCATCAGACCCCTCTAAGTGGGGGAAGGCGGTCCTATTTTTATGGAGAAATCAGTTTTTGAACAAAATTAGTTCAATATCTATCTAAGTATTGATATGTAAACCTATTTGTATATTATGTCGCACCACATCTCAAATTTTATGACTGTAAATATAAAATGAAAAAGGTTGTACCAGGTGGGAGGGGCGATACATGCAATCGCCTCCCCCCCCCCCCCCATGGGACAAACCAATACTTTTTCTTTTTGTATTATAGTTAAGAAATTACAAAATATAAAAAAAAATCTATCACTAATATAATTTATACATGCTATAAAGTAAATTCTTATATCAGGTCGTTCCACCCCTATTCTTTAATGTCAAATGCAATCATTAGCAGAAATTATAAAAGGAGCTAGGATTAATCGTTTTCACTATACCACCCCCTCCCGTTTTCAGGCGAAAACATGACGTTTTAAAACAGAATAATCAAATATGGCGACAGAGTTAGTTTAATTTCACATGAATTTATCATAATTATTTTAAGAAAGACTGCTTTGGAAAATTTAGAATTCAAACGAAATTTTTCAGTATAAGAGTAACAATTGAGATAAATTCTAAACCAAAGTAATCTTTTTGTAGTCGCCTTTTTCCAACCTTTACTCAATCTGATATTTTTCTAGTTAAATAAATTTGGGAATATAATTCACAATTTATACTTCAGTCCCAAAAATGCAAACAAATTTAGAGTAGAATCTAATTAGTCCACTTAATTTCTCTTTCCACTTCCGAAATATTTTGTTTCGAGCTTTGAATTATAGTTCTGTAACAAAACAAAGTTACAAACATGCCTTTTGAACAAAATGTATCACTTACAAATGAGCATTTTTTTAAATATTATTTATCGAATAATTATTTTTTTTGGCGGCGATCCTCTAAGCCTTAATCTAAATCTGTGGGGTATCTTATCTTTTCAAGGAACAAATCGGTTTTATTTGCAATATATTAAGGGCCAAAAAAATCATATTAGAATATTTTTCAAGGAAAACATTATTCAAAAGGTCCTTTTATAATAGGATGAATAATGAGCTTTAGCTCAGAGAATGCGTCTCTGCAGTGAAGAATGCAAGAAAATGCTTTTGGCGTCACCCCGAAGGCCACTGGTAAAGCTGGGAAAGCTCCCCCAGACACCCAAGCTTGCAACGGAAAGGCATCAACATGCCTGTTTTTTTTTTTTTTTTATTTGCCGAAGGTTGAGAAACACTGCTTTTTTTATTCTCATATATATATATATATATATATATATATATTATACGCACGTTTATGCATGGGTTTAGGGTTTACAGGGCGTTAGGGTTAGGGTTTGGAAAAAAATCGCCCCCCTCTCCAAAGTTCTGGATCCGCTAGTACCTCATATGACCTCTAGAGTACCTACGTCCATCGTATCTGACTTGTGGTCGCCTGTCTATCAATGAACCTAATGTGATGACTAAACAAATAAAAGGGGGTGGGAGTTGTTCAACTCTACCTCTGGAGATATACCTTTTGAACCGTGTAGAGCAGTGATTCCCAAAGTGGTCTATATAGACCCCAAGGGGTCTACGAGGTCTACGAAAGTGAAAAAATAAATTGGGGGTCTATGAGATGTCCACGGGGGTCTACGATAATAGATTTCATGTGCCCAGGTCATTACTTTAATTTTTACATCTCATTAGTGTAACTCTTTTCATACACTAATGTGTTGGTTTGCACCTTAGTTATAACTCTTTCAATATTCATCCTGCTATTTAAACGAAAAATTGTTGTATTCAATTTTAATACTTATTTAAAATAGTTTAATTTTGTCTACATGTAACTAATGTTTAACAAAAAGAAAAGTAGATTTTATTTAAATAGGGATTCCTTCCTTTCTTTTCAAACAAGTGGTTGCCAATTGCCTTTTTGATGATGATATGAAACCAATGACGCAGGAGGATCATTTGAGAAAATGTCACCCTGACAAAATAGATAACGATTTGAAAAAACTTTCGAACACTCAAAGACAAAGTTCAGAATAGACCCACAAAATCTCTTTTCGACATCATTTGTAAGCGTCTTACAATATCTTTTTACTTATGGAAAACATGGAAAACACTGTAGATAAAACATTGATTTTACCAGCCATTGTAGTTTTAAATACTGTTTTACACAAACCTTCATCTGTTATTATTAAAATAATTTCTTTACGCAACAATACAGTTCAAGGGCACATCGATGGTATGAGTAATGAAATTAAAAGCTTCTTATGTAATTCTTTACAAACGACCAATACAGTCTGGGATCAGTGGTGTCACAGGCTCTGACAGGGTGTAGCGCTGTGTGGTACAAACTGCCGGTTCCATATTTTACCTCAGGCCTGACCCCGAAACCTTTCCCATGTTTGGCTTTAGCTGCAAGGCAGCAGATGTTTTAGTTCAGTTTTCCTTCTGGTGGCAAGCAAAAGCTAATGAGTCCCTCCTGTCCGAAGCTTACTGGTTTAGGCGACAGTTACTCGCTTTCGCCCCTTCTTCTGTTAGTGAAAACAGTCCCGAGTGACTAATATTTGAGCCACGCGTGAAAGATCAAGAAATGCACAAGAAAACTTTTCCATTGATGCATAAGAGAAAGTAATTAATTAATTAGTATTTAATGTTTGAAGGACTACTTCATATAACAAAAAATTCCTATATGAACATAATATTCGTTACAACGGATGATACACCTGAGAAAATTGTTTTTAGTGTATTTTGGTGATTCCAGCAATACAAATTAATTGTTATTTTAATTGGTTATAATTGGAATTTTATGAATAAAAAAGATCTCAAGACATTTATGTTCGGCTTTATAATACGTGTTTACTCTTCAACCCAGTACAGTGAGAAATTAGTTGTAAAATGTTGATGACTTTGTAAATATGTGCAAGCTAAGCAGGGGTCTACCGAAAACCCGAAAGCATGGCAAGGGGTCTACAAGACGAAAAAGTTTGGAAACCTCTGGTGTAGCGGTTTGCTAAAGTCCACCCCCTAAAAAAGATTGACTACCAAGTAAACAAGCTCAGTTCCCTTGTAAGGTGTGACCTCTAGAGATTGTCAATATGCTGACATTAACCTACGTTCATATTATTTGACTTGTGGTCACCTGTCTATCAATGAACTCAATGTGATGGACCAAACAAATAAAAAGGGGGTGGGACTTTTTCATCTCTACCTCTGGAGATATGCCCGCACAGCTAGACAGACTTCTGTTCAGCGTGACGTAGTCAAGGAATATAACATCTTAACATGTTAACTAACCCACTCAAAGGTCAGGACAAAAGGAAAAAAATGTGCCAGTCATTGCTGCTCTGTATTTAAAGCGTATTTATAATGTGGGTGTGTCTTGGAGTCTCAGGGTCGTCGGTTGGAAACTTTAAAACGAGGCTTGGCCTACTGCTTTGAATGGCGTGATAAGGCAGAGAAATTGAACAATAAATAAATAAATAACAAATTAGAAACTAAGATTTGCTATTAATGAGCAAATACCATTGTATCACAGAACTGATAGCAATCATTTGGTGTTAGGACAAGCTGTGTCATGAATGACTTCGTCGTAGAAGAGTTCGTTAGTGAGACATATAAAACTGTTACTGAGGAGCGAGTTGATTGTTATTCAGATTATCTGATCAAATAAACTGGCTTTTAGCAAAGAAGTTATTTTAATCATGCAATTTTCATCTTTCTGCGGATCCCTATGTTCTTCTTGCGGACCCCTGGTGTCCGCAGACCACAGTTTGAGAATCACTGCTATAGAGGAATCATTTGCCTTTCGTAACGTCCTTAGTACAACGCTCCATTATTTTTTTTCTTGTGTTACTATTGCCTTCAAAAACAGGAAGTGGAAATGTCTTGTCAAGGGAAATAAATGTGTTTATCATGGCGCAGAGCTGAGAAAACTTGGCACTTGATGTACAGAAGCCACTTGATTACGTCTGTGTTTTCATATTTTATAAGGGAACATTCACGCTAGAGCTTAAACTCTTTTCCAATGAAATATGACTGACTTGGTCAAAAAAAGTTTCAAGGGTGTCATTACGGGAAGACCCCTTCAATCATTTTAGTGTTTCTAGATTAGAAAACCTGTACGATAGATCGCTGAAATGACTGCACTAGTTGAGATTCACTTTCGCCTTTTTCTTCTTTGACTCAAAGTTGATGCAATAGCCAACTATAAATCTTTTCTTTTATTTCAAAATGACAAATGTATATTTTATGCACAAATATATCAACCAACTTAGAATCAATCTTAAATGAGCCGTTATTGTTAAGCTCGCACATCGAATAATCAGCCACTCATCCATAGCGTATCAAAGTACTTAATCTTTAAACCAAAGTTGGCCACACACGCTCTTGATTAGCCGACACGCGTACCATTGTACTCCAATAATGGACTACAGATGCTTATACATATTGGACCTCCTCGTCCAATCTCTACAATAGAGCCCAACACTTAAACAAAAAATTGACGCTCACGTCTAGACATGGAACGTTTAAAAAACCCAGTCTGTGTAATAAGATATTTTCCCGTGGCGAACTGTTGCCAGATAAGCATCACATTTTAAAAATAGCCAATTGAGATCAAGGGAGAGAAAGCGTTTATTCATTCTTTGGGCTTTTGTGTTGAATCTTTCGTTAAATATGTAGTGTTTGTCAGGAAAGACAGAAATAATTACTGAGAAGTAACTAAGCAGGTATTGGATGCTCCTATAACATTCCGATTAGAGTTTTGATATAAAGGCTTCTATCTTCTGTTCTTATGTTTCTTCCATGGTTGTGATTATATAATGTCACGAATCAATTAATAGTGCTGATGTCACAATCAAAGATAGTACTATGATAGATGTCACGTTGAAGATTATCTTGATCTATATCGCACTATCAATGATCGTGGTCGCCGAGGATTCAAAAGTCGTCAGTTGATAAGATGATCATCTAGAAGTTGCTAGTTGATTAGAGGATCATTCAGAAGTTGCCAGTTGATAAGAGGATCATCTAGAAGTTATTAGTTGACAAGACGATCTAAGTATACTATTATATATTCAATGAAGAAACTTCTCTTCGTCTAAATCAAATACTTTAATTCAAAACTTGGAAAAGCTATTCACAAATAATTACAATGGTTAAATGTACTTGAATAGAATATAAATGATCTACACTCTAATATAATTATGTCTTTTTTCTTGAGTTCTAACACTAGACTCTATGTTGTTATGACATGATTAGGAATTAGTTATTTGTTTCGGGAATAAGGGTAAAGTTTTACTTAGCGACAAATGACGTGACATCTTTAAAAAACAAGAACGCTCTTAGTGACGCTAGAAAGAGGATGCTTTGTGTAGAGCAGTAGAATATAGATACGGATTAACGGACATAGCTGACATAGGACGATTCCCTCTTAGTAATTAAATGGATTTGTAAACAGCATCAGCGTCGACTACATATTTTGTTTGTTTCGGCTTTTCGCCAGTGTTAATGAAGTAGTTTTTAGTTCGGTATTACCTCCAGTCAGACGTAGATCTACACTAGATCTATCTACAAGCATCAACACCGCGCAGAAGCCTGAACAACGTGGCGACCCCCGACTCGGAGCTTACTGGCAGCAACATCAAGAAGAATAGAAGCCCTCTGTTAGGAGGAGGCAGAAGTTAACGTCATCGGCCTAGTCTGCAGCTAGACCCTGATTATACAGCCACGTCGGCGAAGGAAAGCCAGTAAGATCCTGGACTCGTAGAACTAGGAGGTAACGAAATATAGATCTAGATCTACAGTTGTGATTTGTAAGTGCCCATACTTGTGGCATCGTATTGAAGCTTGTATCGAGAAGGCTACAGTTTTGTGGAGGGAAGAAAATCGTCCTGTCGATTCCGTACTGAAGAGATATCGCCTGCCCGGCATAGTGAGAACGAACGTGAAGGTCACCTTCTGCAAGGCCAAGATCGACCGTTGGGGTCACGCCAAAGAACTTTTGACGTAGGAGACATCGTACTGCCTACGGCACTTAAGTACAGTAGTGCTAATTTGATCTACAGCTCGGCTGAATTCTGTGCTTCACGTTAGATAGCCAGATAGCCGGTAGTTTAGCACTGGACTTTGACTTTGTCGCTGTGTTAATAGTTGGACCGTTACAGGTTCACTTTGGACAGACGACCACCTGGAACCACCGTACCTGCGTCGGAACCAGCAGCCGGAACCAGACTCTACGCCACCGACGAACCGGAGCCAGACGACAGATCACCGTGAACACCAGAACCAGACGCCGTACCACCGAAGAACCGGAGCCATTGCAGACCAGTACTGAAGGACCTTGGAGAGCCGAAACGTTCGTTGTTTTTGTCTCACCGTTAGGGAAGACATCGCCGTGAGCCTTGCCGCCGGGACAGACATTAGCGTAGGAAGAGTGGACCGAGACTGACTGTGGAGTTATCGCCGCTTCTTAGACAGATAAGTCAAGTGTTATTTAACTACTTTCTCCTTAGAATAATTAGAGTCTGTAGGAAGTGACCACTCGCTAGATTATCACTACCAGGTTAAATCGTGGTGGATTGGGGATATCCTTAAAATTAGGTGTAATCTAGCAAGAGGTCCATATATATGTTTAGCTGTTAATGCGTCCTGTATGTGAATGTGAATCATTTAGTTAAGCATTTTTAGTAACGTCATGTATTAATTGTTTGCTATACTCCCGTCTTAAGTCTTACTGTCAGACGAAAGTCTCATTCATTAAAACTAGATCTATAGTTTGGTGTTTATCGTATTTAAGTTTATTTTCATAGTTTATTTGTATGAGGTGTAAGTTATATACACTCCTGGCTGTGAAAGCAGGTAAGAAGTAACTAAGATCTAGCGTAATCTAGACTAGATCTGGGGAACAATCGAGGTGAAGCCTGATTGCCCATTTGTAATTTTTGGTATTTGTAAATAGACAGGTTGGTCTATTTACCGGCCACTCGTGTTGAGTAACACGTTGTCGGTGAGGGTGCGTGTGTCGCACAGCGTATTCAGTCGGGTCAAAGTGTAGCCTACACACTTGTACCAAGGATACTAAGTGTATCTTGAGAAGGGTAGAAGTGGTTATTAGTCTAAGTTGGTAGTTAGACGCCAAGGGTTTTGTTTGTTGGTATAAGAGGTACCATAACGTATAATAAAGTAACAAATAAGGAATATGGCAACTACTTCAGGTAACGACCTAGAAGAATTTAGAAAAAAGCTAATTCATGAAGCCAAGACAGAATTAGAACTGCGAGGCAAAGAACTAACTGCCTATGTGCAGCAGATGGTGGCGGCGGAAGCAGAGCGCTTGGAGAAGGAGAGAATTAGAGAAGCAGAGCGCCTGGAGAAGGAGAGAATTAGAGAAGCAGAACGCTTGGAGAAGGAGAGAATTAGGGAAGCAGAACGCCTGGAGAGAGAGAAAGCTAGAGGCAGAGAAAAGGAAAAAGAAGAAGCAGATCGCAGAGAGCGGGAACGAGTCAGAGAAACGGAAAGAGAAAAAGAAGAGGCAGACCGTGTAGAACGGGAAAAAGTCAGAGACGCGGAACGCATCGAGAGGGAGAAGAAAGAAGAGGCGGACAGAAAAGTGAGAATTCAAGTTGAGCAGATGAGGATAGAGGCTGGTGTAAGTGTGCCCATCGAAGGGAACAGCAACAATAGTGCCAACATAGAAAGCCATAGTAGCGCCGCATGGATGAAAAAAAAATACAACCTTTTGCGGAAGACAAGGACGACATCGGCGACTATCTTAAACGCTTTGAAATTAAACTAGCAAAGTTTAATGTCCAAGAGAGGGAGTGGTCCGAAATCTTGTTGGACTTCGTGCATGGGAAAGCCCTCACGATTTGCCAGAACCACGATCACTCGATGCAAAACAGCTATCAGGTGCTAAAGAAGGAACTGCTAAACGCATACGGGCACAACGCGGCAACATTCCGAAAGAAGTATTACGAAAACACTCCATCCAGCCAAGTTGATCCACAAACAACTATTAACTCAGAGAAGGACTTCTTCACTAAATGGCTCGGATTCGAAATGTGGAGAACACCTACGAGGGGTTGAAGAACTTTATTCTAATTGACAATTTTATCAACAAGTGCGACCCTCAGCTACAGTCCTTTATAAAAGAGAGAAACCCTAAGGTAATTGAAGACTTGGTAGAAATTATTAGGATCTTTAAGAATGCTTATCCAAACAACCCACTTTCAGTTAGAGACCACAAAAAAGTTATTGACCTGGTAAATTATGTAAAGGGAAATGATAGCAATGATAGGGAGTATTGTAGAAGGAATGATGTTAGTGATAGGGACACCTATGGTAGGAGAAATGGTAGGTTTAGGGAACGTGGGAACAATAGTCGGGATAGTTATGATGGCATAAAGGATAGATCCTGGGAAAATGATAACAATGGCAGGGAAAGTTATGATAGGAGAATAGATAGACCTAAAGCAAGTGATAGAAACCTTAGGGAGATTACATGTTTTAACTGTCAGGAAAAGGGACACATGGCATACCAGTGTAGGAAACATAGAGGGAATGGAGCTGGCAATAGGAATACACAGGATAATAGTGGCACTAGTGATAGGAGAGGTAATCAAGGAAACCGTAGACAAGAGAGGGATAATCGGTCACCAGATAGGGTTAATTTTGTAAGGAGCATCCAAGACAGGGATCGTGATAGTAGGGATAGTGAACCAGATGAAGAAATTAACTACGTTGATTGTGGGGAAGATAGGTTTAAATTATATCCGGGCATGATAAATAATAAACAGATAAATGTGATCCGGGACACAGCTAGCAGTACACTCGCGGTTAGAGGGGGATTAGTTAAGTCCAATGATTATTTAGGCTATACCAAATCAGTCAGATTGGCAGACGGCGCAGTTAAGAGGTTCGAAGCGTGCAAAGTGTTCCTTCGATCTCCATTGTATACAGGGTATTGTGAAGGGGTAGCCATGCCGAGGTTATCTAGAGATGTTTTACTTGGAAATGTAGCAGGTGTCAGAGCCGCTACTGACAAACAGGTTAGAAGTTGGAAAAACAGGTATGGCAACATGAGGCGAAACAAACTTAGAAAGGACAGAATTTGTTTTAACTGCCATAAACATGGGCACATCGCTAAAGACTGTTGGAGTAGGGCAGAACAGTCTGAACAGAAGATTGCGAGTTCGGATAGGAGGCACAGGTCTGTATCCGACATTGATGATAGAAGCGATGACTGTGGTAGCGGTAAGCGCACGTCATACAGAGGAAGAAGGACACACGCGGGCTATAGTGGTGTAAGAAGAGATGTTAACTCCAGTTGGAGAGAACAAATGTATGGGTCGTGTAGATAGCCTGTGAAACATAACACTATACAACCGTAGTGTAAATAAGTTGGATTTTATTTAAATTGTTTATTCTTAATAATTGATTTGGCTAGTAGTCATAATCAGATGGGTATTATGTTGTTGTAGTATTAGTTAGTATTAGATTGACTCATGTTAGTTATTTATTATGTGTGAATATTAATATGTATGAATTGTATGTATGGAAGTATGAATAGATAGGGCATTTATAAGGCGACGAGGTATTGATATCAAGGGAAAGTAAGTTTTATAAGTTATTCCTTGTTGTTGATCATGATCATACATCAGTAAAGAGTTAGGTCGCGCTGGGACAAGTAAGTGGAGAGAGGAAATAAAATACACTTGTAAATGCCCGAACGAACGTTAGGTGTATAGTGGGAGAATGATTATTGATAAATGTCAATTTGTCATATTAGGTAAAATGTCTGTCCTGACGTGTGAGGGAAAGTGGTGTAACCTCTGGAACGTGATGTGATAAAGTATAGCTGGACACCTATGTCTGCGGTCACCTATGGCACATCACATTGGACAGTATTACGTTGTGACATTTGAGGGAAATAGGTGTTCAGATCAACTTGAGTTTGGGACCAATGATGAAGAAGTTGAAACCGAAATCAAGACTCAAGTTGTGTTGTCTTTTATGTTTCCCTACATTTTGGCCCTTGCACAATGTAAGACTAAGACAGTAGATAAAAAATTGACTGGCAATTTTTTTTAGCGGGAGGGGGAGGAGTTGTTATGACATGATTAGGAATTAGTTATTTGTTTCGGGAATAAGGGTAAAGTTTTACTTAGCGACAAATGACGTGACAGATCTTTAAAAAACAAGAACGCTCTTAGTGACGCTAGAAAGAGGATGCTTTGTGTAGAGCAGTAGAATATAGATACGGATTAACGGACATAGCTGACATAGGACGATTCCCTTCTTAGTAATTAAATGGATTTGTAAACAGCATCAGCGTCGACTACATATTTTGTTTGTTTCGGCTTTTCGCCAGTGTTAATGAAGTAGTTTTTAGTTCGGTATTACCTCCAGTCAGACGTAGATCTACACTAGATCTATCTACAAGCATCAACACCGCGCAGAAGCCTGAACAACGTGGCGACCCCCGACTCGGAGCTTACTGGCAGCAACATCAAGAAGAATAGAAGCCCTCTGTTAGGAGGAGGCAGAAGTTAACGTCATCGGCCTAGTCTGCAGCTAGACCCTGATTATACAGCCACGTCGGCGAAGGAAAGCCAGTAAGATCCTGGACTCGTAGAACTAGGAGGTAACGAAATATAGATCTAGATCTACAGTTGTGATTTGTAAGTGCCCATACTTGTGGCATCGTATTGAAGCTTGTATCGAGAAGGCTACAGTTTTGTGGAGGGAAGAAAATCGTCCTGTCGATTCCGTACTGAAGAGATATCGCCTGCCCGGCATAGTGAGAACGAACGTGAAGGTCACCTTCTGCAAGGCCAAGATCGACCGTTGGGGTCACGCCAAAGAACTTTTGACGTAGGAGACATCGTACTGCCTACGGCACTTAAGTACAGTAGTGCTAATTTGATCTACAGCTCGGCTGAATTCTGTGCTTCACGTTAGATAGCCAGATAGCCGGTAGTTTAGCACTGGACTTTGACTTTGTCGCTGTGTTAATAGTTGGACCGTTACAGGTTCACTTTGGACAGACGACCACCTGGAACCACCGTACCTGCGTCGGAACCAGCAGCCGGAACCAGACTCTACGCCACCGACGAACCGGAGCCAGACGACAGATCACCGTGAACACCAGAACCAGACGCCGTACCACCGAAGAACCGGAGCCATTGCAGACCAGTACTGAAGGACCTTGGAGAGCCGAAACGTTCGTTGTTTTTGTCTCACCGTTAGGGAAGACATCGCCGTGAGCCTTGCCGCCGGGACAGACATTAGCGTAGGAAGAGTGGACCCGAGACTGACTGTGGAGTTATCGCCGCTTCTTAGACAGATAAGTCAAGTGTTATTTAACTACTTTCTCCTTAGAATAATTAGAGTCTGTAGGGAAGTGACCACTCGCTAGATTATCACTACCAGGTTAAATCGTGGTGGATTGGGGATATCCTTAAAATTAGGTGTAATCTAGCAAGAGGTCCATATATATGTTTAGCTGTTAATGCGTCCTGTATGTGAATGTGAATCATTTAGTTAAGCATTTTTAGTAACGTCATGTATTAATTGTTTGCTATACTCCCGTCTTAAGTCTTACTGTCAGACGAAAGTCTCATTCATTAAAACTAGATCTATAGTTTGGTGTTTATCGTATTTAAGTTTATTTTCATAGTTTATTTGTATGAGGTGTAAGTTATATACACTCCTGGCTGTGAAAGCAGGTAAGAAGTAACTAAGATCTAGCGTAATCTAGACTAGATCTGGGGAACAATCGAGGTGAAGCCTGATTGCCCATTTGTAATTTTTGGTATTTGTAAATAGACAGGTTGGTCTATTTACCGGCCACTCGTGTTGAGTAACACGTTGTCGGTTGAGGGTGCGTGTGTCGCACAGCGTATTCAGTCGGGTCAAAGTGTAGCCTACACACTTGTACCAAGGATACTAAGTGTATCTTGAGAAAGGGTAGAAGTGGTTATTAGTCTAAGTTGGTAGTTAGACGCCAAGGGTTTTGTTTGTTGGTATAAGAGGTACCATAACGTATAATAAAGTAACAAATAAGGAATATGGCAACTACTTCAGGTAACGACCTAGAAGAATTTAGAAAAAAGCTAATTCATGAAGCCAAGACAGAATTAGAACTGCGAGGCAAAGAACTAACTGCCTATGTGCAGCAGATGGTGGCGGCGGAAGCAGAGCGCTTGGAGAAGGAGAGAATTAGAGAAGCAGAGCGCCTGGAGAAGGAGAGAATTAGAGAAGCAGAACGCTTGGAGAAGGAGAGAATTAGGGAAGCAGAACGCCTGGAGAGAGAGAAAGCTAGAGGCAGAGAAAAGGAAAAAGAAGAAGCAGATCGCAGAGAGCGGGAACGAGTCAGAGAAACGGAAAGAGAAAAAGAAGAGGCAGACCGTGTAGAACGGGAAAAAAGTCAGAGACGCGGAACGCATCGAGAGGGAGAAGAAAGAAGAGGCGGACAGAAAAGTGAGAATTCAAGTTGAGCAGATGAGGATAGAGGCTGGTGTAAGTGTGCCCATCGAAGGGAACAGCAACAATAGTGCCAACATAGAAAGCCATAGTAGCGCCGCATGGATGAAAAAAAAAATACAACCTTTTGCGGAAGACAAGGACGACATCGGCGACTATCTTAAACGCTTTGAAATTAAACTAGCAAAGTTTAATGTCCAAGAGAGGGAGTGGTCCGAAATCTTGTTGGACTTCGTGCATGGGAAAGCCCTCACGATTTGCCAGAACCACGATCACTCGATGCAAAACAGCTATCAGGTGCTAAAGAAGGAACTGCTAAACGCATACGGGCACAACGCGGCAACATTCCGAAAGAAGTATTACGAAAACACTCCATCCAGCCAAGTTGATCCACAAACAACTATTAACTCAGAGAAGGACTTCTTCACTAAATGGCTCGGATTCGAAAATGTGGAGAACACCTACGAGGGGTTGAAGAACTTTATTCTAATTGACAATTTTATCAACAAGTGCGACCCTCAGCTACAGTCCTTTATAAAAGAGAGAAACCCTAAGGTAATTGAAGACTTGGTAGAAATTATTAGGATCTTTAAGAATGCTTATCCAAACAACCCACTTTCAGTTAGAGACCACAAAAAAGTTATTGACCTGGTAAATTATGTAAAGGGAAATGATAGCAATGATAGGGAGTATTGTAGAAGGAATGATGTTAGTGATAGGGACACCTATGGTAGGAGAAATGGTAGGTTTAGGGAACGTGGGAACAATAGTCGGGATAGTTATGATGGCATAAAGGATAGATCCTGGAAAATGATAACAATGGCAGGGAAAGTTATGATAGGAGAATAGATAGACCTAAAGCAAGTGATAGAAACCTTAGGGAGATTACATGTTTTAACTGTCAGGAAAAGGGACACATGGCATACCAGTGTAGGAAACATAGAGGGAATGGAGCTGGCAATAGGAATACACAGGATAATAGTGGCACTAGTGATAGGAGAGGTAATCAAGGAAACCGTAGACAAGAGAGGGATAATCGGTCACCAGATAGGGTTAATTTTGTAAGGAGCATCCAAGACAGGGATCGTGATAGTAGGGATAGTGAACCAGATGAAGAAATTAACTACGTTGATTGTGGGGAAGATAGGTTTAAATTATATCCGGGCATGATAAATAATAAACAGATAAATGTGATCCGGGACACAGCTAGCAGTACACTCGCGGTTAGAGGGGGATTAGTTAAGTCCAATGATTATTTAGGCTATACCAAATCAGTCAGATTGGCAGACGGCGCAGTTAAGAGGTTCGAAGCGTGCAAAGTGTTCCTTCGATCTCCATTGTATACAGGGTATTGTGAAGGGGTAGCCATGCCGAGGTTATCTAGAGATGTTTTACTTGGAAATGTAGCAGGTGTCAGAGCCGCTACTGACAAACAGGTTAGAAGTTGGAAAAACAGGTATGGCAACATGAGGCGAAACAAACTTAGAAAGGACAGAATTTGTTTTAACTGCCATAAACATGGGCACATCGCTAAAGACTGTTGGAGTAGGGCAGAACAGTCTGAACAGAAGATTGCGAGTTCGGATAGGAGGCACAGGTCTGTATCCGACATTGATGATAGAAGCGATGACTGTGGTAGCGGTAAGCGCACGTCATACAGAGGAAGAAGGACACACGCGGGCTATAGTGGTGTAAGAAGAGATGTTAACTCCAGTTGGAGAGAACAAATGTATGGGTCGTGTAGATAGCCTGTGAAACATAACACTATACAACCGTAGTGTAAATAAGTTGGATTTTATTTAAATTGTTTATTCTTAATTAATTGATTTGGCTAGTAGTCATAATCAGATGGGTATTATGTTGTTGTAGTATTAGTTAGTATTAGATTGACTCATGTTAGTTATTTATTATGTGTGAATATTAATATGTATGAATTGTATGTATGGAAGTATGAATAGATAGGGCATTTATAAGGCGACGAGGTATTGATATCAAGGGAAAGTAAGTTTTATAAGTTATTCCTTGTTGTTGATCATGATCATACATCAGTAAAGAGTTAGGTCGCGCTGGGACAAGTAAGTGGAGAGAGGAAATAAAATACACTTGTAAATGCCCGAACGAACGTTAGGTGTATAGTGGGAGAATGATTATTGATAAATGTCAATTTGTCATATTAGGTAAAATGTCTGTCCTGACGTGTGAGGGAAAGTGGTGTAACCTCTGGAACGTGATGTGATAAAGTATAGCTGGACACCTATGTCTGCGGTCACCTATGGCACATCACATTGGACAGTATTACGTTGTGACATTTGAGGGAAATAGGTGTTCAGATCAACTTGAGTTTGGGACAATGATGAAGAAGTTGAAACCGAAATCAAGACTCAAAGTTGTGTTGTCTTTTATGTTTCCCTACATTTTGGCCCTTGCACAATGTAAGACTAAGACAGTAGATAAAAAATTGACTGGCAATTTTTTTTAGCGGGAGGGGGAGGAGTTGTTATGACATGATTAGGAATTAGTTATTTGTTTCGGGAATAAGGGTAAAGTTTTACTTAGCGACAAATGACGTGACAGATCTTTAAAAAACAAGAACGCTCTTAGTGACGCTAGAAAGAGGATGCTTTGTGTAGAGCAGTAGAATATAGATACGGATTAACGGACATAGCTGACATAGGACAATTCCCTTCTTAGTAATTAAATGGATTTGTAAACAGCATCAGCGTCGACTACATATTTTGTTTGTTTCGGCTTTTCGCCAGTGTTAATGAAGTAGTTTTTAGTTCGGTATTACCTCCAGTGAGACGTAGATCTACACTAGATCAAATCTACAAGCATCAACACCGCGCAGAAGCCTGAACAATGTACATGTTATATCTAACACGTTCCGCACAAGACTGGCGGTAATATCTCTCAGCTTACAAAGCTTGGGCGTTACCACGTGACCAATATCTCTCCGCTGCATGGCCAACCAATAAATGCAGCTCAAAGTACAATAATTAATACCTCCAACCAATCACATTCATTCCAAAACATAATTCTGCTGCGTGATGTAAAATTCCCGAGGTGGGTGAAGTTCTGGTAACCTTGGCTAAATATAGATACAGTGTACGTGACATATAATATTGATTTTCTTCATTGAATAGTTAGTTTGCCAAACATCACCAGCACTGTAGCACTAAACTCTATTAGAGTGAGGGCTTGGGAGGCTCAAATCCTCACTTGTAAAAGCCCTAGACAGAAACCCTGCTGTTTTGCGTAGTGCGTACATGTCACCATAGAAGTCGAGAATTTTTGGTTTTACAGACCTGTCGAGACGGAGATCAGCAAGTCTGGGGTAGTCAAACAGAATATGAGACACGGTTTCCTCTTCGTCCCAGAAGCAGGGGGCAGCGTGAGACAAAATTTGGCGTTAGCCATAAGAAATATGAGCCAATAGGACAGTGGTCTGTCCTGCACTGTGCTATAATAGCTTGCCACTAGACAGAACTGGGCACTGCGGCTATGTGCTACTGTTCCATTGATCCAAAGGCAATATAAACTAACCATACGACGAGAAAAGGAAAGTTGGTCATGGGTAATTTGGTAGAAATAACTCACTAGCTAGCAATAATGTTGTGCTGCTGAGCTGTGCATTTGATAAAGATCACTCTGTACGCTCCAATGTTAAGTTCTTTCACTTGTAGACTAGATATAAATCATCATTTAGTTCATTTCGATAGCCATTGTTCAGTTTAATATGGCAGCATTAACATTGTTTGGGTTAGTCTATATATTTACAAAGTTAATATCAACTCAATCTGTCTGTCTGTATGGCTACAAGTCTGTACACGTTATTTAGCCCACACCCAATCTCGGATCATGTCACAATTCTGTACAATTGATTCTTTTACCTATAATCAACCAAAAAAAAAAAAAACCAATTTGTTAATTAACTGTTGGTAATTTATTATTTTTGTTCGATACCGAACAAGGGAAAGAAATTGTACTTGATCGATGTAGTGGTATTAGTTTAATCACATTTATACTTTGTAGAGAGAAAGCTTTTAAAGTTTGAAACTAACAATAGATAATTTTAAAACATTCTTTTTTCATAAGCACCCCCATGTCACAGTGGTTAGTGTGTTGGTTTGAGGAGGCTTAATAATGCTTTAGCTCTTGAGTTCTAATTCAGGTCGTCCAACTTTTTAAATTTAAATATAAATGCATTTTAAAAGCCATCACAGTAACATTTACACTGATACCCCGTTCTTTCTCCCCCCCCCCCCTTACCCGTTTCTCAACTGGTCCAGACAAGTGATAGGATCATAGCGTAGTGAGAACATAATTGTAATCGCACAGATTTATTGTTGTTAAGTCTATTAAAAACTGAACTACTTGATTGATTCCATCTATTTGATACAGTATATAAGTCTTTTTTTTTTTAATTCTTTTGTTTCATAAATATCTTCCAAACTTTCTCTTTATGTTTTTCCATTAAGTTACCATTTATCGACCCACATTTCTACATATTACTTTCTCTATCATTAGATATAGTAAAAAGCCGCGTGCGGACACGATAACAGCATATTTTACTTTGTCTTTCCTAGTTTTGTAATGTTTCGACTACGGAAAAAAAACGAAATTAGTTAATCGCACATCCACCATTTCCCATCTGACTGTATGGATTTCCCTCTCTTTGTAAAACTTGAGCTTGAAAGTCTGTAGTTTACCCGCCTTTTAAATCATGAGGACGTTTTATAATTGCTTAAGGACAACGCATATTAGATATAGATATGAAATAACTTTCTTTAAATCTATATTCTACCAGCTATACATTCCAGCCATCTATTATTGATCACACTTTAAGGCAAATCTTATTCGTCTTCTATTTATTTGGTCACTATCACATTTAATATATACCTGGTTGATCACCTGGTTTTAATTTCGACTGAATCCTTCCTAACCCATATTTCAGTTGCATTACATAGCCTCTCTGGGCTTGTTAATAAACTGGGGTCAATAATAGTGATGCAATTAGCGACATTTTCATAACCGTTTTCTTAAAGTGCTAGATGTATGACAGTTCTTTCATTGCAAAGGGACATTCGATTTCTGGGGGCCAACTTTGTAAAAATTTGAAAAAACTTTGAGATTTGGAGTTGTGTTTAGCGATGATGTTCTGTGCTGGGAGATTGTCAGAACTTTGAGATTTGTAGTTGTGTTTAGCGATAATGTTCTGTGCTGGGAGATTGTCAGAACTTTGAGATGTGGAGTTGTGTTTAGCGATGATGGTCCGTGCTGGGAGATTGTCAGAACTTTGAGATGTGGAGTTGTGTTTAGCGATGATGTTCTGTGCTGGGAGATTGTCAGAACTTTGAGATGTGGAGTTGTGTTTAGCGATGATGGTCCGTGCTGGGAGATTGTCAGAACTTTGAGATGTGAAGTTGGGTTTAGCGATGATGTTCTGTACTGTCTCCCTTATCTCATCATTGGTCTTAGCTAACCTTCAATGGAATCAATCAAGCAGCCATTGTACTAACGTTCTCTTGCCATCTTAGGTACAAGACTATTACATACATCGATGGTCTCATCCATTTTAACTTGTCATGTAGAACTGAAAAAAGGAGCTTTAAGGTTCTTGGCTTCTTGCTGCATTCCTAACTGGCATATTATTTTTATAATAATAATAATAATAATAATCTTTATTGTACGTATGGAAATTTGTCTTACAATTTGTGCATTACACCAAACAAAAAAACATTATAACTATAAGAAACCAAAGTGTACATTTACACCAGACTCACTCATAATTTACATGTGACAAAGTTTATATCAGATTGTTCTTATTTAATGATTTGATTGCCAGGGGAACAAAAGAGTGTTTGTGTCTGTTTGTCTTTGCTATCGGTGTCTTGTATCTCTTTTGTGATGGTAAAATCACAAAATCCTGACACAAAGGGTGATTCTTTATTTCGAGAATCTTGTTAGCTTTTTTATAGATGTTTGTCTCAAACAACTGCCCATATGGGGTTTGTTTTTTGCCAATGATTTTACCAGCACCATTTAGGATTCTATAAAGTTTAACTTGAATGCTCAGAGAGCTAGAACAGCATTTTGTTTATCATTTCAGGGTCATGGTATGCTCCCTTCTTTCTTGACATGTTGACCAATAGAATCACAATCTGGTTGAAGGAAACATTTGTTTTAAATTTATATTCTTAATAAATGCACAAATAATCTATTCACTGAGCATTTTAAATAGCCAACAATCTCTAATTGTGGCATGTGTGGAACAAATAACTTGGCCTCCTATCAAGGAAGCTCCACTTCCACTACCAATGTTGACAAGAGATTGATTCTTCCATATTTCACTTGGAACTTTGTTTGCTGCACACCTAAATACAACACCGAAAAAATAGTGAGGAAAAGAAAAAAGTTCTGTTCTTTCCAATGATGAATGTGATGTGTATAGTACTTCACGTGTATAGTAGGATACACTACTTATTATTTTAAAATTATATGCGACTTATACGAAATGTATTCTTTCTTTTTTTAAATGAAGATAAACATTTTCTTTCAAAACTAAGTAGCTCTTAGGACAGAAAATACTTCATTTAGTCAGACATTGTTTTTATAAACATTTTGGAAAAAAAACAACTTTACATAAATATGTTAAAATATGCTGAAAACTCACCTCCCCTACTAAATAGTATCCCGTATTTCTTTTTACCATTAATAGTGAATAGTTGTAAAAAAAAAATTACCTTTAGAATTTAAACTTTTCGCTTTCAGCACAGAAAGATGAAGCCGTTGCATCAGAACTTCAAAAGAGCTAAAATACCATGATATCAGATTTTCAATTTCTTTTTAGTTTTTTTGAGATCTAACAGGGACGGACGAAAAGATCACACAATACTAATAGCGGTCATTCTCCTTTAGGGGCTCTCTAAACATGGACTTGCGCGCTTTTAACTTCCTCTTGAAATATTGAAACAAGAAATATTAAAATATAACTTTTTTTTCGGAAAAACAGAGCTTATGTTAGGGAAAAAACGCACAATTACTGTCATATATTTCAATACTATGAGATTTAATATCCTTTTTTTCTACAGAACACAAAATTAATTAATTAACACTAATCCACTAATTAATTAATTATTTTTCTTTCAACATTTTGATGCGTTGATTGTCTACGTTAATGAAGAATTGTGCAAAGTTTCAACTTGATCCAAGAATGGGAAGTGAGAGAAATAACGTGTACAACATTTGTACCAGACAGACAGACAGACTGACAGACTTAGTGCGTTGACAATAAGCTTTGTCATAAATATATACAAGGAAAATAAAAGCGAGGGTCCACAGGAGTTGAAAAAAAAAAGGGAAGCGGGTCCGCAAGTAACATTGTACTTTGTAGGTTTCTGTAATTTATTTTTTAATGTAGTTTAAAATGCATCATAACTATCCAACATTAAAGAAAAAGGAGCTTGTGTAAAGACTTGATCGTGTATATGAGATGGGGGAATACGATGGACATTGATCTAAGTCAGACAACGAAAGCGAAGATCTATGATGATAACACACTGGCTGGATGTGAACTGCACGGGCGCGGTCAATTGTTTTTAAGTGAGATGTAGCGCGTTCGTTTCAGTTCCCTCTGGTTCAGACGCCAAGAGAAGACAACTCTAGAAGTTCTTACAAACAGCTAGAAAAAACAAACTGGGGGGGGGGGGGGGGAAATGGCGAAGAAAAAAACAAACCTGGTTGAAATGTTTCGCATTGATTGCATGTTGATATATGACCACAAGTGTGATCATTGTCCAGTGATGAAGATGTTCAAGTCAGTTCTAGTAACACTTGCCACGATTGTTTCTCAAGAACAAGTTCTGATTTGTAGAGCTGCTATTGATATTTATTGACTTGCTTTTGAAGAATTCTATCACTATATTCATTTGCAAATATTTGATCAGATTGAAGCAAAATTAACAAACAAAGTAAGATAACAAAGTTAATTCTGGTCTTCACACAAACTCATGGGCGCACAAGCGGTGTATTTTTTTTGTTGATAAATACAGTTCAAAGTTGAGGTCGCCATATTGTATAACAATTGCGCTTTTCGTTTTTCTTTAAAGATAATCACGTTTTATGTCTCGATACTTTATTTCTGATCAAATAGAGAACTGAGAACACCTTTAGACAAAAAGCAATTCATAGCAAGTCTTGCAGTGTGTGTAAGAGATACCATCTCAAACATAAAGTCATCCATACAGAATGCACATTTCAATGTCTGTACTCACATTCCACTTGATGTTTTATACACATATCTACTGAGTGACGACCACTCCATAGAAATCTTGTGCTGCACTACTGGATACATTTCACAATTATTGAACTACACGATCTGCCTATTAAATGTTCAAACGTGTAATTTATAAGTATAGAATGTTCCTATTTTAAAAATGTACACAATTTTGATAAACCCTAATTAATAGATGCACTTTTTTATATTAAAAAATTAGATTACAAAGAGAGTTTGTGTTATAACACAAGCTCAGAGGCAGCCCAAGTCGGAGTCGGATCCCTGTCTGAACCGCCTATTCGCAAGGAATATTCAAGACATAATTTTGTTTTGATTGTCAAAATTAATAATGTTTTCAAAGATTCATTTTGCGTTGTGAAAATATTTTTTTTCTGTAAAATGTTTTACATGTTTCGGATGTTCCTACAAAGTTGAAGATAATTTGTTTCCTTATCCAAATCTCCCGCTGGACGACTGGGAATAGCAGCGAGAAGGGTATGAACCCGGGACCATCGAGATAATCAGTCCAGTGTAATTGAAAAAAACAAACAGGTATCGTGCTTGTACTTCGGCAACGTCTGCTCGAAGTCCCAGGACAGTTACCAACAGAGCTATTGGCATTTTCATTTAAATGGAACTAGAATAAGGAAGTAGATCTACCAAAACTAAACTTCTGATTTAGCACTCTTAAGATCGATATTTACAAAAACTAGAACTAAAATATACATTTGGAATAATGTAGATATAATTTAGATAAGAGTTATGTAAAAAAAAAAAAAAAAAGCCTAGATAATCTATCAATAGACTGAATGCAATATTAAATTTAATAATAGTAGATTAGTTTTAGTATTTTATAAAAAAATGCATTATTGATCTAGATATTTGGAAATAAGTCTAGTAATTGAAATTCTAGATCTTGCTCTAGTCTATATCATTCTAAACTAGACCTAGAAATTCTAGATCTAGAATCTACAATGATTTTAATTAGAATATGAATCTAGATCTAGCGTTAAAAAAAAATAGATCTAGTGTAAGAAATCTAGAGCTAGTGTAAAAAATCTAGATTGGATCTAAATCTAGCTAGTAATCAGAAGGCAGCTAGATCTACTTAATCAAAAGACAGCTGGATGTACTTAATCAGAAGATAATAGATGTAATTACTCAGAAGACAGTTAGATCTACTTAATCAGAAGACATTCTGATTGTTAGGCGCTTGTGTATTATGCAATTAAATTGGGAAACACTCAAATAAAGAAATCTAATAACACAGACGAAAGGCCAACACTATAAGTTAGTTGCCGCAAATTGTGAATGTCGAACAAGTTTAACTCTTTCTCTCCGTTATTATTTAACACGTTCTGATGGAATCAACGTTGGTATCGTTAGTTAGGAGAGAAAGAGTTAATGAAATTAACCGTCGAATGTCGTCAAACTAAATCTCTATGTTCCTAAAAGCTGACTCTATTTAACTCTTTCTCTCCTAATTGACGATACCATCGTTGATTTGACCTCAATATATTAAATTAATGTTTGATTTTATAAACGTTACTTGTAAAATGTAAAATGTTTTACATATTTCGGATGTTCCTTCAGAGTTGAAGATAATTACTTCCTAGTCCAAACCTCCCGCAGGACGACGGGGGATGGGAGCGGGCAGGGTTTGAACCCTGGACCATCGATAAATCTGAACGACAGTCCAGCGCGCAAACCGCACGACCAGGTTATATAAAAAAAGAGCAAGCATTTTTCTTTAATTCTATACCAAATAAAACACTTTCTGATAACAAACGAAAAAGTTATTCCCCCTAAATCATAGCATGGTAAAAAAAAATACTTATGAGCAAAATGAAGAATTCCGTCGGGACGTGGAAAATAATTAAGGAGAGAAAGAGTTAAAGCCGTCGATTGGTCTGTTTACGTTTCGCTATTCTTACTAAAATCCTGTTCGTGTTTTTACTAGTCATGTGATTCTCTCTAAGTCAAAACGTTCCTAATTACGAAACAAATATAGAATTCCAAACCGTGCCATAACATGATCTACTTAATCAGAAGACAGCTAGATCTAGGCCTACTTGTGTCGTTATTTTATTAAGAAAACATCTCTAGCTCTGGCCCAAACTTTGTGATTGTCTGCTAGACAACTGGACTGTACATAAAACTCTGTGATTGCCCACTAAACCACTAGATAACAAAAACTTTGTGATTGCCCACTAGACAAATAGATTGAACAAAAAAAGTTTCTGACTTGCGTGACAATATTTCAAGAAAGTCTATTATCGTCCAGTCGACTAGATATGCAAGTTTTTATTCACTGAATAGATTTATTTTTAACCATTTTCATGAATCGTTTTGATGAATCAACTCCTCGACTTTGTCATAAAAACATTTCAATAATAATAACAATAATAATATTTATTATCGATGAAGATATTTGTCTTACAATGTGTGCATTAAAAATACCTTATACCTATACAAACAAAATATACGTCAACAGTTCTTTCACTACAACGTAACATTTGAACAGACAAAATAATTCTCTTCTCACTCTCTATTCTCTGTTTCTATCTTACAATAATATTAATGAGGTCGAGGTCATGTGCAGAGATCATTGCATCCGGGTTATGTGGTGTCCATTTCCCAGGCCCTTGTTAAGTGAAGAGGTAATGTCCATTTTTTTAAGACAAGCAAGTTTGATATGGTCCTTGTAACCGGGTAAAGATTTGTTTTTCAATGTCAATCCTTTATAAAGAGACCGTTGTGACAAAGAAGTATGGTCTGACTCTGAAGTAAGATTATTTCTCTGTTACAAAACTCTGTGTTCTCTGATGTGTATGTGTGCTGGAGAGTGTTCAAACTTGTCTCTACGTATTTCTATATGTCTGCGTTTATGTGCTTACAGATTATAATCGAAAAAGAATGTAAATAATATGAAAAAAAATGTAAGAAGGCATTTTTACATACTCTGACAGACAGACGGACAGATAGAGTGAGAGAGAGAGAGAGAGAGAGAGAGAAAGAAATGTGTATCTAGTGCGAAGACTCTAATTAAACTGACTAACCTAGAACTCACTTGTGAACGTAACCAGCTATTAGAAGCCCACCAGATGGCAGAACTGTTCCTGGAAATCACAGAACTAGGAGTTTGTTTTGATTGGACTTTAACGATGATGATAACAGGCAGTTGATCTCCTAGCGCGGGAAATGTGAGGGCTTCAACTTATTGATCGGGGAAATCTTAGTGCTAAAAATAGCCCTTCTGACATCTAGAGGTAATTTCTGTTGGTTCCTCTCCCCTCCCCTCTCTCTTGTATTATTCGATATCAGAGACTTAAATGTATACAGATTTACTGCTGCAGGGATGGGAGAATCAAGGGAAATATAACAGACAGTGACATAGGAAACCTACTTGACCAAAGTCAAAACAACTGATGTCTGGGCCACGAGGTTACTTGACCAAAGTCAAAACAACTGATGTCTGGGTCACGAGGTTACTTGACCAAAGTCAAAACAACTGATGTCTGGGCCACGAGGTTACTTGACCAAAGTCAAAACAACTGATGTCTGGGCCACGAGGTTACTTGACCAAAGTCAAAACAACTGATGTCTGGGCCACGAGGTTACTTGACCAAAGTCAAAACAACTGATACTTGACAAACAAGGCTACTTGACCAAAGTCAAAACAACTGATGTCTGGGCCACGAGGTTACTTGACCAAAGTCAAAACAAATGATACTTGAAAGACAAGGCTACTTGATCAAAGTCAAAACAAATGATACTTGAGAGACAAGGCTACTTGACCAAAGTCAAAACAAATGATACTTGAGAGACAAGGCTACTTGACCAAAGCCAAAACAACTGATGTCTGGGCCACGAGGTTACTTGACCAAAGTCAAAACAAATGATACTTGAAAGACAAGGCTACTTGACCAAAGTCAAAACAAATGATACTTGAGAGACAAGGCTACTTGACCAAAGCCAAAACAAATGATACTTGAGAGACAAGGCTACTTGACCAAAGTCAAAACAAATGATACTTGAGAGACAAGGCTACTTGACTAAAGTCAAAACAACTGATGTCTGGGCCACGAGGTTACTTGACCAAAGTCAAAACAAATGATACTTGAGAGACAATGCTACTTGACCAAAGTCAAAACAAATGATACTTGAGAGACAAGGCTACTTGACCAAAGTCAAAACAAATTTGTGGCTAAAGAAAAAGAAAAGTATAGAAAAATTACTTTTTAAAAAAGCCTATATTGAGTGTAGTTGTATCAATTAGTTCGTTTCGGTCATGTAATTAAATTTGTAATTAAATTTGTACCAATTGTTTTTGATTAGCGCAATTTCATGCTTTTAGCTTTCTCAATACACTATGATTCTATCACTTGTCTTGGCCAGTTGGAAATGGGTGGGAGGAGAAAGAACGGGATACCTGGGTGATCGCTTTTTAAATGCATTTATGATAAAAAGTAGAACGACCTGAATTCGAATTCGAGAGTTAAAGTCTAATCAGCCATGGTGCGCTGGAAGTGCTTATGAAATAGAAGGTTTTAGAGTTATCTGTTGTTAGCTTAAAACGTTTCTTTCTGCAAAGTATATACGAGACTAATTAAACTTATACCACCTTATCAGTCAAGTACAATTTATTTCACTTGTTCGAGATACCAAACAATATAATTTATTACCAGTAGTTAATTTACCAACTCTTTCTTTCTTGATTTTTGTTTTGTCAAGTAAAGGAGATAATTCTGCAAAATTTACCTTGATCCGAATTGGGTGTGGAAGAAATAACATGTCCAAACATTTTGCTAGACAGACAGACAAAGTGAGTTGATATAAGCTTTGTAAAAAAAAATTGGTCATTCGATACTTAATAGAATCTTAGAAAATTGTAATTGATAGAACAACATAGAAATCAGGATTGTCCTTAGTGAGACAAAAATGTAGGGGAGATACACATATAAATGTAGTCAAATACAGAGTTATAAAGAGAAAGATGACTTGTTCTACCCCCCCCCCCTTTTTTTTCTGAACCGTGCTCTCTGTCGAGAGTTACGTGGGGTAACTCTAGTTCGACGTGCAGAAATAAAAGAGTTATCTTTCCATTACTTTATTGTATAACGTGTAACGCATGGTTGGGCCATGGAGAAAATTATATATATAGATTCTGTGTGAGGGCCGATATTACTAATATGCAACCAATGTTGTTGTTTTTTTTTTGTTGTAAATGTTTTTATAGTTTAGACAATTTTTTTGGGTAGTAATTATAAAAGATACATTTTTTTGTTTATATGTCCAACAGTCACTATTTTCTATGGATGAAAAGAATGAAAATCCATTAGAGTGGCAATACAAATAATAAAAAAACAAAAACAAAGATAAATTCAATCTTGGTATTCGATTATTTAAATATATATCGAGATACTTTAAAAATAGACAAGAAAACTTCGCAACAGTATCATTATAATTTATCAGACTAGTAGACATCGTCATACTGCTCTCCTTTTGAAACAGAAAGTCTTCTGCTTGTAATGTCTGCATAGTCCACATTTAGTGATATACATCTTACTATACGCCTCAGTTCTGTGTAGACGATCCAGACCTGTGTAGACCTTTCTATTGAAATGTTCAATGCGCATGCCTAGTGACAGTTTTGTCTACGTCACGTTCTCTTCTTTTACAAGATGGCCAGTGGACCAAAAATATCGTCTGCTCCTTAGAAGGATTATTCTAGCCAATCAATCTGCTCACAAAGTCACGTGACAGTTAATGTAGAACATTACACTATCCCCTTAGAAGCGAGCCATTTTTCTGAGGATTGCGTTTCTATTCTAATACCGTGTACACTTGCACGAGTCTATTGAACAGTGGTGAGATGTTTATGTTCTTTATGGAAATGAGATTTTGTGTCTGACCGGCTGTAGAAAGAGGTGAACAAATGACACGACGTAGCGCCACCATTGTCGTCTGCTTGATTGGAATCCTACGTCTTTGATGACGTCCGCAATGTCTTTATAACTCTCTTCTAGTCTTCTCTTCTAGAATGAGGGAGTCGTTGTAGCATGTGCTCACTGTATCAGATGGAATGTTTTGATGTCATGAAATAGATCTCTTACTATGTCAACACTTCTTTTAGTTATTCTATTCAACTCAGAACTTCATGGAGTGTGGGTAGGCAGAACCTAAACACTAATCTCAAAAACGGCTCTAACGATTTTTCTAGAAATTTGACAGTTGATGTATGTCGCTGAGAAAAGAATTACTCATTCTTCAAAGTAAAATAAGAAATACATTTAAATTTGGCATAAAATTGGATTTAAAAAAAAGACATGACTTAGTCAGCCCTAATGTAGCGATAACTTTGTTATTTATTAAATTTTAATTTGCTAAAAGTTAATTGATAAATTATCTAAGCTTTGCTCTATTTTACGTAAATCTAATATACATGACATCTAGATTCTAGAAGTAGATTTAAATGTAGATTAGATCTTTAGAGTTCTAAATCAGAAGTCTAGATCTATAGTAATGTCTATATAATGAAAGTAAAAATAAATCATAACTCCATCCGTTCATACACGGAGATATAGATGTGCATAACATGAGTTCCCTACCATGTTTGAGCTAAAAAAAATGTGAAATTGTTTTTATTTGTTTATTTTATTTTAAGCTGTAAGTTTTTAAACATTTTTTTTTCCTTTCTATTCGTTCTCATTTGACATGTCGGAGGGTTCAGAACAGTAATCTTATATCTGAGATGAACCGCACAGTGGTTTCCAGATCAGGCAGTTCTCCGTATAGTTTTTGTTTTATAAAAAGGTTTTGGGGCCAGAGTCTTGTTCGGGCCCCTTGATATAGTATGCAGCTTTGAAGGACATGGTAGCATTTTCTGGTGATGCTCTACAAGAGCAGGTTTTGCTCGTCCCGACTTTACGCTTCCGTAACATATGTTGTCTCATTCTGTTGTGTCCGGTTCGAGTCGAAAATTATGCGTTGGTCATGTCGAGATAGCTTACAATAAGCGTCCTTTCTCTTGTAATCGGGATGTGAGCTGGCCCTCATTTATTTTAGACTCTTTTATTTTCATCATTTCTTCAACCAATTTGAAACCAATGAAGAAATCAATCATCCATTGTGGAAATGTACTTTTAAGTTTATTTGAACTTGTATTAGAAAGTGTAGTACAGGCTGAGGAAAGGTCTGCCAAAAATCCATACATTTTTTGCTTCTGCATTACATATTACAAATGCATGGAGCTTTAAACAAAATGTGCATTCTGGTTTGACATTTCAGAAACAGCTTCTCTTAAAAATATAGACTTAACCAAAGAAAAATGAGTGTCTCTCTATTAACCCAGAGCTCTACAATATTGGATGTTGTATTGACCAAAAACCTTTTATTTATGCACCCCATGACCTACTCGAGGGACTCTCAATCACAGCACGGTTGATAACTCCTATCTTTCGTTCTTCCTATAACAAAGATCAGCATTGGTCGGTAAAACTTATTTTAATTCATTTAAAAACAGATTTGATTGAATAAAAAACAGCTAAACAAATTAAGAAAGACAGCAACAGAGTACTCTGTATATGGATATAAAGTACTCACAGTCTGCAACCGTTTTGATGCGTGTCGTTTTGGCGCAACCTTTTTGGCGTAAGAAGTTCTGATTTTTTTTCTTTTTTTTTATAAATTCCTCCGTTTTGTAAGAGCGATTTGTACAAATACTCCTTCCCTAGTGCTATTAGAGCATAGAAAGGATTGCCTGAGCTAGCAAGGAAACCAGTGACTTGGTAGAATTTAAGCCATTGGTTAATATACATGACTAAATGCATGACGCGTAGGACGTAATCATCTTCTTTTTTGAAGTAACGTCTGTATTATATAAGATAAAATAAGATTACTTTGCTCTCAATAGCTAATGGATGTTTTATAGTATTATCCGAAAGAGGACAATTTTTCATTCAGTCCCAATTCTCCCCCCTACCTTAAAATATACTGGTTACACACGTACATACATCTACTCAAAGAATAGAAATTCGAATTTGGTGATATATATTCAGACTTCTAGATTTGAATAATGAATCTAGTTAGAGAGATAGGTCTAGAATTGATATTGTGTATTCAAAATTGCTATAGCATTATATAGATATGTATATAGTTACATAGTAATTCTGGCAGTCCAGCTAATTATTTGGACGCAATATGATGCTCATAATGTTCATGAATTTATTTTATTTATTCAATTATTTCCTGAATACAAAGACATATTTGAGTCGAGTGCGGGAATACCCGCTCATGCGTATTCGAAATACAAAGAAACACAAGAGTCGAGTGCGGGAATATCCCTGAGTGCGTATTTAAAATAGCCAAATATATATATATAATTCTCTTCATGGCTAAAGAGTTTGGAAAGATCACTCTTTTATTTCTGTAAGTCGGACGGAATAGAGTTACCCCACGTAATTTTAGAGGCGAAAAAAAAGAGAGAGGGGGGAGAGCAAATAGTATTCATCCGTCACTAAATAGCAGGGTCGGACATAACCATTGTGACCAAGAGAACAAGTAATCTACTCTGTATTCACCCTTCACTAAATAGCAGGGCCCAGTATGGGTAGGGATACGGATAATAAATGAAAATTAAGAGTTTGTATTAAAAAATAAATTTTATTCATTTTTTACTACGTACAGAATTACTGTAGGGAAGTCATACAGTATATCATTAGAATTATGTTTCCTGCATAGATCACGCTAAATAGCAAGAATTACCAAATGTTTCAATCTATCTATACCAGAATTGTTGACCTCAAGTAATTCTTCTTTCACTAGTTTCCATGATTACGGGTATTGCATAATGCCGTTTTTTAACGCGCTTAGGTTTGGCGTTTTCCATATTGAATGACACCACAAAATGACAATTTTTGTCTATATATTTCAGGATTGTATGAGTTTTCACAAGATTTTAATAATTTGCTGATAATTCCAGGACGTTTTCGTATATTTTGCAATTTCAGGAGATTTCCAGGAGCTCGTTGTAAATCGACAGG
This sequence comes from Biomphalaria sudanica, assembly GCA_036873155.1. Taxonomy (NCBI): domain Eukaryota; kingdom Metazoa; phylum Mollusca; class Gastropoda; family Planorbidae; genus Biomphalaria; species Biomphalaria sudanica. The sequence goes on from JAZGLO010000284.1 coordinate 1,296,184, forward strand.
AGGCCGAGGGAAATCTGTTATAAAATGGTTTAATTTAATAATTTATACACCTAGAATTAGCCTGGGTCCTCTGAAAGTGAGGGTCCTATAAAAGTGCGGGGCTGACTGCGGTCGCATAGGTTGCAGTGGCCTAAGGCTGGCCCTGCAAAATAGTGGCGTATGCTACGCCGCCGGTCGACTAGTTAGTTTTAAAATGATTATATTTTGAAAAAAAATGTTACATTCAAACTAGAGTTTTTCATGTGTGGCGAAATAACTTTTTTTCCCCCCAAAGATATGCATAAACTCTCAAAATTCTAAGAAAATCGTTAAAGCCGTTTTTGAAATTCCTGTCCAGGTTCCACCCAGTGTCCTGGACCCAGGCAGATTTGGCAAGCTAATAGGAGAACTTGTAAGGATTGTTTTTCACACAAAAATAAAGTTTGAATTTAAAAACACATACAAAACAGTTATAAATCTTTTTAAAGTTAAGGAAACTAAATGTCTTAAACAGCGCCAAAATGCTTCGAGCCAAAATGACGGCGTCGAAAAGTCCAAAAGTCCTGCCTCACTCACTCTCTGCAATCGTTCATTTTTTTTATTGCTGCTATTCGTTCTCTCTCCCCAAATCTCTAGGAGCAACTACTTGCCTAAAGGGTGAAAATTTGCACTAGATTGAGAACCTGTCTTTTAGATTGAGAACCTGTCTTTTAGATTGAGAACCTGTCTTTTAGATTGAGAACCTGTCTTTTAGATTGAGAACCTGTCTTTTAGAGTGAGAACCTGTCTTTTAGATTGAGAACCTGTCTTTTAGATTGAGAACCTGTCTTTTAGATTGAGAACCTGTCTTTTAGATTGAGAACCTGTCTTTTAGATTGAGAACCTGTCTTCATTAAGTGACACCGTCAATTCGCTCTCAGGTGCAGCTGAAGTTCACTGCTAGAGATTTTTTGTTTTCGATAGCCACTTCGGTTGATTTTTTTTTTGTCTCTCCCTTCTTGGGACAGCTTAGTGGCTGGTGCCTTTATTAGGTAGAGTCTCAACCAGTAGGTCTTGGTCTCCCACTACTATGGTGAACTCTTGTCTTGAATGGGGCTAGCTCAGTACAGCTTTTGAACGAAACACTAGGGTGTTGTATATTGATTATAATGACCAGCCGTTTTAACTCCATTCAGCACATGCCAATAACTGTCTTAAACGCACATACACACACACACACACAGAAACGCAAGCATACGAACGCATCTCAACCTATACAGACAGACCAGACTGATAGCTTGAATATTCTAGCTATTAATCGTTCATTGTATAATAAAACCTGCAATGTCTTTACACTACAGAGTCTAAGTGAGTTAGACATGTGTCATTAAGTACTCTCACAGAGAATATCACGTGATGGGGTACAGACTTGATGAACTTTCAGATATCAGAATAATGTTAAGTGTTGCAAAAATAAGAATGTGAATTAGCATCTTCATTTGGCAATATCGAAATCTATTCTCTTCATTACGTTCTTGACTTGGCGAACAATGTTGTGATTTGTAGAATATGTCATAATATATTTCTTCTATTTCTCGGTAGCCACTGTAATAATTGTCACAGTTTTTGTTACTCGCGTTTTTTTCTACGATAGGGAATATATATAACGATATTTGTGGGAAGTGTGGTCGAAAAGCTAAGTTCAAGTTGTACTTGTCTTGTCTTGTCTTGTCTTGTCTTGTCTTGTCTTGGCTACTAATGAAGGGGATAGCGCGAACTGTATAGTTTTGTAGTTCACTTCTGCACCGGCGCTGATAGCGCGAACTGTATAGTTTTGTAGTTCACTCTTGCACCGGCGCTGATAGCGCGAACTGTATAGTTTTGTAGTTCACTTCTGCACCGGCGCTGATAGCGCGAACTGTATAGTTTTGTAGTTCACTTCTGCACCGGCGCTGATAGCGCGAACTGTATAGTTTTGTAGTTCACTTCTGCACCGGCGCTGATAGCGCGAACTGTATAGTTTTGTAGTTCACTTCTGCACCGGCGCTGATAGCGCGAACTGTATAGTTTTGTAGTTCACTTCTGCACCGGCGCTGATAGCGCGAACTGTATAGTTTTGTAGTTCACTTCTGCACCGGCGCTGATAGCGCGAACTGTATAGTTTTGTAGTTCACTTCTGCACCGGCGCTGATAGCGCGAACTGTATAGTTTTGTAGTTCACTTCTGCACCGGCGCTGATAGCGCGAACTGTATAGTTTTGTAGTTCACTTCTGCACCGGCGCTGATAGCGCGAACTGTATAGTTTTGTAGTTCACTTCTGCACCGGCGCTGATAGCGCGAACTGTATAGTTTTGTAGTTCACTTCTGCACCGGCGCTGATAGCGCGAACTGTATAGTTTTGTAGTTCACTTCTGCACCGGCGCTGATAGCGCGAACTGTATAGTTTTGTAGTTCACTTCTGCACCGGCGCCGATAGCGCGAACTGTATAGTTTTGTAGTTCACTTCTGCACCGTCGCTGATAGCGCGAACTGTATAGTTTTGTAGTTCACTCTTGCACCGGCGCTGATAGCGCGAACTGTATAGTTTTGTAGTTCACTTCTGCACCGGCGCTGATAGCGCGAACTGTATAGTTTTGTAGTTCACTTCTGCACCGGCGCTGATAGCGCGAACTGTATAGTTTTGTAGTTCACTTCTGCACCGGCGCTGATAGCGCGAACTGTATAGTTTTGTAGTTCACTTCTGCACCGGCGCTGATAGCGCGAACTGTATAGTTTTGTAGTTCACTTCTGCACCGGCGCTGATAGCGCGAACTGTATAGTTTTGTAGTTCACTTCTGCACCGGCGCCGATAGCGCGAACTGTATAGTTTTGTAGTTCACTTCTGCACCGTCGCTGATAGCGCGAACTGTATAGTTTTGTAGTTCACTCTTGCACCGGCGCTGATAGCGCGAACTGTATAGTTTTGTAGTTCACTTCTGCACCGGCGCTGATAGCGCGAACTGTATAGTTTTGTAGTTCACTTCTGCACCGGCGCTGATAGCGCGAACTGTATAGTTTTGTAGTTCACTTCTGCACCGGCGCTGATAGCGCGAACTGTATAGTTTTGTAGTTCACTTCTGCACCGGCGCTGATAGCGCGAACTGTATAGTTTTGTAGTTCACTCTTGCACCGGCGCTGATAGCGCGAACTGTATAGTTTTGTAGTTCACTCTTGCACCGGCGCTGATAGCGCGAACTGTATAGTTTTGTAGTTCACTACTGCACCGGCGCTGATAGTGCGAACTGTATAGTTTTGTAGTTCACTCCTGCACCGGCGCTGATAGTGCGCATCAACACACGATTTCAGACGAGACAAGGACATAATGCATTGTGTTGTATACCATGTACACAAATGACATTCAGAGCCTATTAGCAGACACTCCAAAAAGTATCGTATATCACTGGAACACAGCTACCATCTCTTGAAGAGCTTTTTCATGAAAGATGCCTTTCCAAAACACTCAGGATTCTTAAAGACAACCTGCACCCTTTAAACTACTGTTATACCAGATCTGAACAAAGTGGTTGTCTCCTTTCCATTAGGACTAAAACAGAAAGATTTAAAAACTCCATTATCCCACGTTCGGTCAGAGTGTTACAAGATCAACTGTCGTCATCGAGAAGTACATAGAAGTCTAATTCATAAAGCGATGGTTGTGAGTGTGTATGTGTTTCGTGTGTGAATGTTGTTCGTATTTGCTTCTATATTGTTGTTACAGTAGTTACGCTGAGGTGGTCAATTGTAGTCAAAATGCATTGCATTATATCCAATTCATCTCGCGCTCTTTTCGTTTTTAATAGATTTGAATGTATCGGCTTAACGGGTAAACACATTTTCTCAAAACTATTTTTATTTTCGTGGCAAAAGAAAAAAACTTGAAAGTATCATTAGCTAAGTTTAACATACATCTAAATCCAATCCACTAGATTAGTAAACACAAACTAAGGCCCGCAGGCCGCGGGTAATATCCGGCTTGTATAAATATATATAGACGTAATTTGTAAAGGTTGCTAGCATAACGCAAGAGTAGAACTGTAGTCGATGTTTGTTTTCATTGTTACCTTGTCAAGGTTTTATTGCACATGTCTAGGTAAATTAAGTGCCGATATTTGATGAGCAATAATAAAACAGTCCATACCTAAAAAAAATTAAATACAAATCACATATCTATAAATTTTATAGTATATATATATATATAGATTCCTAGTTTTATATTATATAACTTTAGTAATTTCTTTTATACCAAATTAACTTGTGTAACTTAATCTACCAGACAGACAGACAGAGTGAGTGAGTTAATATAAAGCATTGCACTGAATGCATATGGAATACCATTAACACCTTCCATTTATTTGGAGTATATTGAAAGGATTTTCAAGTCGGATCTTCAATAGGGGGTAATTTGTCTTTGAGACAGTGCATTGAACGAAGTTTTTTTTTTTACTATTTTTTTAAAATAAAAGATACATAAGAATATGCGTGCGTTCTAGGTACTTCAATTTAAAAGAAGTACTTTTGGAAGACCAAAAGTAGCCGCTCCCGCCCCCGTGTCTAGATTAATAAAGACCATAGTAAAATTTTCAATAGCTTTTATTACAGTTGTTGGCATCTAAATGCATGCATGCAGACGAATGGACAACACAAACACAATAGCGTTTTTATAAAAAGATTTCGTATTATTGGTAGTGCTTTTTTATTGATTATCTGATAAGCTTGTTGTTTAATAAATACTTTACTGCCTTGATACAAATATACAAAGGGTGGTTATACTAGTTCTACCATAGTTGGACCTAGAACCAAAATGACAAACTAAACTGAACCAAATACTTGTTAGCCTCAGAAGTTTTACTTAAAGTAATTGGATTGTACGACATGAGTGCTATAACTCTCTCTCTCTCTCTCTCTCTCTCTCTCTCTCTCTCTCTCTCTCTCTCTCCTTCCTTTAGTCCACTTTAGAAATATCTGACACAAATAACAAATATCGGGCAGCCGTTTCATTGAGAGTTATAGCCACAACAAGAATTGAAGGTTTTCAAGTTGAATGTCAAAAAGCACGTTTCAAAACTGCCACAGTAACAAATTATTCATTTTGATTTACACAAAAGCACTAGCCACTGTTATTGAAGTCTGTAGAAAGTTCATTGCAGTACAAAGTAGTGGTCAACAAATAACAAATGTTTCTACTGAAGACCTGGAACATAAAACTCCACTTCAAGCTTTATCAAAACATTGCTCTGATAGCTCAAGAGTTGCTGGAACATAAAAACTCATCAAACTAAACGAGGTTTGGACAAAGAAATCTATTTCCTAAAGGCATTTGTTACAGTTCTTTTTTTTTGGTCAGTTTTCTCTTTTGTTTTCTTTATCTGTTTTCTTTATCTGTTTTGTTTTTGTTTTGTTTTTGTTTTTGTTTTTGTTTTGTTTTTGTTTTGTTTTTGTTTTGTTTTTTGTTTTGTTTTTTGTTTTGTTTTTGTTTCTCGTTTGTAATTGCATCAATTAGTTTGGATCAGTCATTAATTACATTTGTAATATATATAGACTAGAAATATTTTACCAATGGTTTTTGTTTAGTGCAATTTTCTGTTCTTAGCTTTCTCAATGCTCTATGCTCTATGTTCCTATAATTTGTTTGGACCAGCTGGGAAAGGAAGGAGGGGGAGGGAGAAGGCGGTATCTCACCATCTGGGTGAATGTTGTCGTGATCACTTTATGCTTTTTAAATTTGTTTAAAAATTGAATTCGAACTCGAGTGTTCAAGCGGACACACTAACCGCTGTGCCAGCTAAATCAAATGTATATGAAAAACGAAGGTTTTATAGCTTTTGTTAGTTTCAATTTTTATACCAAGTGTAAAGAGGACTAATTCAACAATTTCTTTTCCTATTTTGATACAATACAAAACTAAATAATTAACAATAGTTAATTAACTAATAATTTTATTTTGTTTATTGATTCATATTTTGCCAGATACAAGAAATAATTGTGCAAAATTTCAACTTGATCCGTGTTTGGGTTTGGGAAAAATAACGTGTACAAACTTTTTCCCCAGTTACACAGATGAGCTTTGTAAAAAGTAGTGTCATGTTTATATATTCCGTAAGGTTTATATAGTGTTTATATATTACAATAAATAGAGTGAGTTGACCATCTTCAGATGTAGGACGACTATGAGATGAAGCTGGACATTAGCGTGACAAGCATTGGACTATGTCATGAGGGTCGGAACGTTGTCGCCCACATAGCAGTCCTCCCCTCTACACAGCAGTTCTCTCTCCACACAGCAGTTCCCCGTTCCACACAGCAGTTCCTCTCTCCATACATCAGTTCCCCCCTCCACACAGCAGTCCTCCCCCTCCACACAGCAGTCCTCCCCCTCCACACAGCAGTCCTCCCCCTCCACACAGCTGTCCTCCCCCTCCACACAGCAGTCCTCCCCCTCCACACAGCAGTCCTCCCCTCCACACAACAGTTATCCTCCTCACAACAGTTCCCCCTCCATACAGCAGTTCCCCCTCCACACAGCAGTTCCCCCCTCCACACAACAGTCCTCCCTCCACACAGCAGTTATCCTCTCCACACAGCAGTTCCCCACTCTACACAGCAGTCTTCCTTTCTCAACACAGCGTTTGGGTCCATAAGAGCTATAATCTGCCTAAGAGTTGCCAACTCCTAATTTGTCCTCAAGTCGACACTTGTTTGGGTTCGAAATCAACGGGAGGCTTCAATTCAATTTTTGTTTCTCACACAGCGTACTGCTAAATACAACCCCATACAATGTCACTGACTTGAGTCTAGACGTCGATCTAAAATAACAAATGTAACATTCAACTTCTGATCAAAGCATCATCAAACTAATGTACGCTGTAGATCAAGAAAAACGTCATTAGGGTATTGAAAAGAAACGGTGAACAATTAGTGTACATTATAATCCTGCATTTATTAGTCAACACTAGACTCTGTGCACTCACTGATTAAAAAGAGACTTGTATTAAGTTCTGATGAGTGACTGTTTCTAACGTTCATTTTCTTGACTGATTCTGACACATGTATTCGACTATAAAACATGTATTCGACTATAAAATATGTATTCGACTATAAAACATGTATACGACTATAAAACATGTATTCGATGTATTCGAGTGCAACACATGTATTGAAGCATAGTGTATTAATATGACATTTAGTTTAGCATGACATGCATTTTTAGTTTAAGTCATGCATGTGTTTGTATTGAATATAAGACATGTATTTGAGTTTGACATGCATTTGAGCTTAAAATGTGTTTTTTGTAATTCGGCAAGAAATTTATTTGAGTAACATATGTATTTGGTTTAGAAACATGTATTTGAGAATGATATGTATTTAAGTATGACATTTATAAATAAAATGATTTTCTTATTAAAACATGTATTTCATTATACCCATATATTTGATTATCACATGTATTTTACTATAACATGTATTTGAGTATAAGGTATATGACATGTGTTTGTTTTTTCTTTGCTTTTTGTTTGAGTGACTGCTAAAGCATCTGTGAAACTTAACATCATAAAATCCACTCTCACTTCCACAATGCATATCGACGAGATTTAAACCTATCAAAGCAACTCTCCCACAAAAATTATCGTCCCTGTTTCTCGTGTATCTTGTGTCTGATGTGAGCCATAACTGTTAACTCACTGCGCACACACCAGCGCCAATTCTATAGCCTGACAATAAACATAATGTTTAATGTAGCGCTAGCACGAGAAACGCAGAGCTTTAATCTGCATTCTCACAGGTGCTGTAAAATTCTCTCATTTCGTTACTCCTGCCGTTAGCCTATTATCACATCGGGTGAACGACAGAAGATATAAAAAATATGCACTGAGGTATTTATAGAGTTTTGGAAAATAATGGAATTCAATTTTTTTTTTTTTTTCCAAGTTAAGTTAAAAAAAAATTAACAATATAGCCAATTTTTATGCATTTGTGTGCATTTTCTAAAAACCATTTTCTTCATACAGTATAAATAGAAAATCATTGTTTGAAAATAAGGTTTCTAATACCATTATTTGTCAAATGAATTTCCTATACGCAAAGAATGATATGTTTAAGCCTGTGTTTCGCAAACATCAATTATGAACTTTAAGTAAAACCTTTTACCAATTTCGACCTAGGAGTCTGCAACAAAATCGACTCCTATGTTTTTGGAAAACATGGAACTACGTCTTCCCTAACCTGATTCTACTTGACTTTCTGTCTTTTAGAGCTCGGACAAAAACACGAGGTGACTGGAAGTCTTAAGGAACACATATGACCTTACCATGACCCCTCGCATTAGATACGTAGGTGCGCTTTAGGTACCTCGAATGTCCCTTACATTTTAGTAACGGCCAGAGCCTTCCGCATTTTTATTTGACTTTATTTTGACCTGCCACTAAACTGAGCAGTGCGCGCTTGACGTCAGGCGAGTGCTTTCAGCTCACTAGGACGTATCCAAAGATTATTTCTATGCGACTATTTAATGAAAGTAGCTAACACACTGCCCGGAAAAGAAGCTCAGTGGAAGCCGATTATCAAGTCTCAAAGTTTTGTGTTTAGAATAGTTCGTCATGTGTACAACTTGCATGAAAACAGTCAATCAAACAAGATTATATCAATTAAAAAGGAAGTATTAAACAGTAATGTCTTATTCGTTTGGACAATATGTTGTACCTGGATCAATGGGGAATTCGGTAATTTTAGAGTGAATGACGTATCCTGTAATACGGAAGCAAGAGAATTAAAACGTTTGATCATGTTTCACTTTGTAAACTTTTTAAAATGATTTCTTAAAATTCAAACATTCTTTAGTCAACCGTACTTTTTTTAAATGAGTATTTTCATGACCTAACTATGTGTCTGTATTCTAGTCTAGGTGTAGGGACCTCGACTCAAAGACATAAAGTATCTTACAAGTGCAAATAATCGACATTATTTCTACTACCCTACCTTGCCTAATAATTGTCATCGCTGCCTTGCCAATGAAACTGACAAAAATATATTTTAAAAATATTTTATTATAATTAAATACATAAAACAATCAAAAGGAATGTGTCTTTAAACAACTGGCCAATCGATCAAGTCTATTTTTGTCTCCCATGATATTGATCGACTTGTAATGAAAATATTTGTGTAAAAGCCACATACTAGTCTTGATCAACATGCAATGTCAGAATGACCTATGATTTGACAAACAAAATAGTGCATGCCATGGAAACAGTTGTTAAGCACCATGATAACTATTTGATCTTTTACAAATCCTCAAGCCTATTAGAAAGGTACAGAAAAAAATTCACCGGAAATGTTAATTCTCTTAATTGAATTGTGTCTCCTCTTTTATGTTTGTACTATTGTTTCTGCTGAGACTGCTCTCTTGTGTCTGCTGAGACTGCTCTCTTGTGTCTGCTGAGACTGCTCTATTGTTTCTGCTGAGACTGCTCTCTTGTGTCTGCTGAGACTGCTCTCTTGTGTCTGCTGAGACTACTCTCTTGTTTCTGCTGAGACTGCTCTATTGTTTCTGCTGAGACTGCTCTCTTGTGTCTGCTGAGACTACTCTATTGTTTCTGCTGAGACTGCTCTATTGTTTCTGCTGAGACTGCTCTCTTGTGTCTGCTGAGACTACTCTATTGTTTCTGCTGAGACTGCTCTCTTGTGTCTGCTGAGACTGCTCTATTGTGTCTGCTGAGACTACTCTATTGTGTCTGCTGAGACTACTCTATTGTGTCTGCTGAGACTGCTCTATTGTGTCTGCTGAGACTGCTCTATTGTGTCTGCTGAGACTGCTCTATTGTGTCTGCTGAGACTGCTCTATTGTGTCTGCTGAGACTGCTCTATTGTGTCTGCTCTGTTGTGTCTGATCTATTGTGTTATCTATTGTGTCTGCGTATTGTGTTATATATTGTGTCTAATTTATTGTGTCTACTCTATTGTGTCTGCGTATTGTGTCTGCTCTTTAGTCAAAAGTTAAATCATTTGTTTCTCTTCTAGATCTGGTCTTTATGTGCATCCCGAGACTCTGTATATGAAATAAATTGATATTGGCTTCTCTAAATAGTGCAAATAAAAAGACAGAAATAGAGACAAACAGACAGACATACTGAAAGAATGTAACAGACGTAGACACTTAAAACTGTGCATGTGATCAAAGCTCAGTCTTGAACATAGAGAAGAATGAACTCAATTCAAATGGGAACAAAAACACGTAAACCTATTTCCAAAATGGAAACACTCTAAACAGCAACTCATTTGTTGGTGCTTAATGCAGTCATCCCCACACATAAAGACTTATCCCCCCTTCACAATGAATCTTATCTCTCGTTCTGTTACCGATTTCTTTTAATTTTTATTCTTAAATAGGCGGTGGCCCTATTTATATAGGCTTTGTCGCCACTGATGGTACCTATAAGCTTTAATAAGCTAGATAACTACACAGTTTTGAAATTATACTCCATCACTAGCATTGTGTCTCAGATTAGTTCAAATTTTAAATTTTAGTTTTGATCAGTTTTATAATAACATTTAATTTGTTTCTTTTGGTTTTTTTATTTGCAAAAATAAATTTAAAAAAAAGAGGCCACAAAACCATAGTCTGCTTTGCCTTTAAAAAAAAATATTGTTTGAATAGTAGTTATTCTTGAACTTCTTCACAAACATTCTCAAATTACTTTTAGAATGTTAGTGAAACAAATTGGTTTCATAAACTCATGTGGACATGTCAAAGTACAGCTTTGGAATACTTTTGACTGCTGGCAATTTGATATGGTTGCTTATGTTATAACTATTTCATATTTGCAAGCTTTTGTCAATGTTTTCATTGTTTAAAAATAAGGTTAGATCATTATATTTTAATGTTAGTGTTAATTTTTTTTTAAATTGACATTTACATATTAATAATAGTAAATAAAATAATCTATTATCAAAAAGACTTATTACCTAGTTTTTTTTTTTTTTCAAATCTTAAATCTTAACGCGCCCAAGAATTAGAGACAATACACACAATAGATACCTCCAATGAAAGCAACAGAGCAAGAATTTAGACAAAAATGGGATTCCCGAACTCAATTTCAATAGTTGTTTCTGTTCTTAAATCAGTAGAAAGCTAACTTTGTATCTATTTAGTTGGCTAGCCTGAATTTCGAAGATATTTTTTTTTAAATTTTGTTTCTCTGCCCCTCTAGTTTTTTCTTCCATATTTACGTCCTCCTTTTATTCCTAGCACCCCCTACAGCCCACCATTGTGTCCAGTGCCCCCCTACCGCCCACCATTGTGTCCAGTGCCCCCTACAGCCCACCATTGTGTCCAGTGCCCCACTACCGCCCACCATTGTGTCCAGTGCCCCCTTACAGCCCACCAATGCGTCCAGTGCCCCACTACCGCCCACCATTGTGTCCAGTGTCCACTACCACCCACCATTGTGTCCAGCACCCACTACCACCCATGATTGTGTCCAGCACCCCCTACCGCCCACCATTGTGTCCAGTGCCCCCTACCGACCACCATTGTGTCCAGTGCCCCCCTACAGCCTACCATTGTGTCCAGCACCCCCTACCGCCCACCATTGTGTCCAGTGCCCCCTACCGACCACCATTGTGTCCAGTGCCCCCCTAAAGCCTACCATTGTGTCCAGCACCCCCTACCGCCCACCATTGTGTTCAGCGACCCCTACCGCCCCTTTGGCTCCCAGCGCCCCCCAATTTCCCAAATCCCTCCCGTTGAAGACCACTGCTCTACAGTGTCGTACTATTTTAATCTAACACATTTTCCAAAATAATGTAGACAGTGCTACAAGTAGGCTCCATCCTTTTCGGACCTACATACTTGCTGATTAAAAAAGGCCTATATAAAGAGATAGAGTTCACTGTTTGCATGCATATCGATACATTATCAAACTTAACATAATAATTTTGAGGACAGGTACACCTAAAAATGGATGCACAACACATGATATAGATTTGTGTGCCGGATTTTATAGAAATGCCCGGGCCAATTTTGACACCCAGTCCGCTCCTAATAATTGACCCTTAGAATTATAAATCCAATAAACAATCTAAGCTGAGTAATTAATCTAAATCCAATAGCCAATCATTGTACCCAATATAAACCAAACATTTAGTTTCAATTTATTGAAAAAGAAGGTTACAAAGACAGTTTGTTTTGGAATTTGTTTGCTTTTAGAAAAGAAACAAGTAGCCGTTGCATCAGAACTATGAATTGTCTAAAATATCATGATGTCGGATTTTCAATATCTTTTCTAGTTTACGAGATATAAACCGGGACGGACGGACAGACAGATCACACAAAACTAATAGCGTCTATTCCAGTTTCGGAGCCGTTAAAAACATGACTCATAAATATCCGAAACTTTGAATGAGACAAACATTTCTCTCCAGGAGACAAATCAATAGATAAATTCTGTGAAGGTGTTCAATGAAATGTATCGAACTTGAACTTGGCATAGTTAACCTGATTCATGTGACAGACAGGTATATGTATATGTGCCTGCTGAGCGTAACGAGATACAAAACATAATTTCTATTTTGTTGACTATCATTCCAAATGTTTCGCAACTCTTGCCGATATGTTTTTGGTTTCTGGTAGTCCAAGTCAAACAATGAGGTACAGAAAGAAATGTTAGTCCAAGTCAAACAATGAGGTACAGAAAGAAATGTTAGTCCAAGTCAAACAATGAGGTACAGAAAGAAATGTTAGTCCAAGTCAAACAATGAGGTACAGAAAGAAATGTTAGTCCAAGTCAAACAATGAGGTACAGAAAGAAATGTTAGTCCAAGTCAAACAATGAGGTACAGAAAGAAATGTTAGTCCAAGTCAAACAATGAGGTACAGAAAGAAATGTTAGTCCAAGTCAAACAATGAGGTACAGAAAGAAATGTTAGTCCAAGTCAAACAATGAGGTACAGAAAGAAATGTTAGTCCAAGTCAAACAATGAGGTACAGAAAGAAATGTTAGTCCAAGTCAAACAATGAGGTACAGAAAGAAATGTTAGTCCAAGTCAAACAATGAGGTACAGAAAGAAATGTTAGTCCAAGTCAAACAATGAGGTACAGAAAGAAATGTTAGTCCAAGTCAAACAATGAGGTACAGAAAGAAATGTTAGTCCAAGTCAAACAATGAGGTACAGAAAGAAATGTTAGTCCAAGTCAAACAATGAGGTACAGAAAGAAATGTTAGTCCAAGTCAAACAATGAGGTACAGAAAGAAATGTTAGTCCAAGTCAAACAATGAGGTACAGAAAGAAATGTTAGTCCAAGTCAAACAATGAGGTACAGAAAGAAATGTTAGTCCAAGTCAAACAATGAGGTACAGAAAGAAATGTTAGTCCAAGTCAAACAATGAGGTACAGAAAGAAATGTTAGTCCAAGTCAAACAATGAGGTACAGAAAGAAATGTTAGTCCAAGTCAAACAATGAGGTACAGAAAGAAATGTTAGTCCAAGTCAAACAATGAGGTACAGAAAGAAATGTTAGTCCAAGTCAAACAATGAGGTACAGAAAGAAATGTTTTAGTCCAAGTCAAACAATGAGGTACAGAAAGAAATGTTAGTCCAAGTCAAACAATGAGGTACAGAAAGAAATGTTAGTCCAAGTCAAACAATGAGGTACAGAAAGAAATGTTAGTCCAAGTCAAACAATGAGGTACAGAAAGAAATGTTAGTCCAAGTCAAACAATGAGGTACAGAAAGAAATGTTAGTCCAAGTCAAACAATGAGGTACAGAAAGAAATGTTAGTCCAAGTCAAACAATGAGGTACAGAAAGAAATGTTAGTCCAAGTCAAACAATGAGGTACAGAAAGAAATGTTAGTCCAAGTCAAACAATGAGGTAGATAAAGAAATGTTAGTCCAAGTCAAACAATGAGGTACAGAAAGAAATGTTAGTCCAAGTCAAACAATGAGGTACAGAAAGAAATGTTAGTCCAAGTCAAACAATGAGGTACAGAAAGAAATGTTAGTCCAAGTCAAACAATGAGGTACAGAAAGAAATGTTTTAGTTTAAGTCAAACAATGAGGTACAGAAAGAAATGTTTTAGTCCAAGTCAAACAATGAGGTACAGAAAGAAATGTTTTAGTCCAAGTCAAACAATGAGGTACAAAAAGAAATGTTTTAGTCCAAGTCAAACAATGAGGTACAGAAAGAAATGTTTTAGTCCAAGTCAAACAATGAGGTACAGAAAGAAATGTTTTAGTCCAAGTCAAACAATGAGGTACAGAAAGAAATGTTTTAGTCCAAGTCAAACAATGAGGTACAGAAAGAAATGTTTTAGTCCAAGTCAAACAATGAGGTACAGAAAGAAATGTTAGTCCAAGTCAAACAATGAGGTACAGAAAGAAATGTTAGTCCAAGTCAAACAATGAGGTACAGAAAGAAATGTTAGTCCAAGTCAAACAATGAGGTACAGAAAGAAATGTTAGTCCAAGTCAAACAATGAGGTACAGAAAGAAATGTTAGTCCAAGTCAAACAATGAGGTACGGAAAGAAATGTTAGTCCAAGTCAAACAATGAGGTACAGAAAGAAATGTTTTAGTCCAAGTCAAACAATGAGGTACAGAAAGAAATGTTAGTCCAAGTCAAACAATGAGGTACAGAAAGAAATGTTAGTCCAAGTCAAACAATGAGGTACAGAAAGAAATGTTAGTCCAAGTCAAACAATGAGGTACAGAAAGAAATGTTAGTCCAAGTCAAACAATGAGGTACGGAAAGAAATGTTAGTCCAAGTCAAACAATGAGGTACAGAAAGAAATGTTTTAGTCCAAGTCAAACAATGAGGTACAGAAAGAAATGTTAGTCCAAGTCAAACAATGAGGTACAGAAAGAAATGTTAGTCCAAGTCAAACAATGAGGTACAGAAAGAAATGTTAGTCCAAGTCAAACAATGAGGTACAGAAAGAAATGTTAGTCCAAGTCAAACAATGAGGTACAGAAAGAAATGTTAGTCCAAGTCAAACAATGAGGTACAGAAAGAAATGTTAGTCCAAGTCAAACAATGAGGTACAGAAAGAAATGTTAGTCCAAGTCAAACAATGAGGTACAGAAAGAAATGTTAGTCCAAGTCAAACAATGAGGTACAGAAAGAAATGTTAGTCCAAGTCAAGAATGAGGTAGATAAAGAAATGTTAGTCCAAGTCAAACAATGAGGTACAGAAAGAAATGTTAGTCCAAGTCAAACAATGAGGTACAGAAAGAAATGTTAGTCCAAGTCAAACAATGAGGTACAGAAAGAAATGTTAGTCCAAGTCAAACAATGAGGTACAGAAAGAAATGTTTTAGTTTAAGTCAAACAATGAGGTACAGAAAGAAATGTTTTAGTCCAAGTCAAACAATGAGGTACAGAAAGAAATGTTTTAGTCCAAGTCAAACAATGAGGTACAAAAAGAAATGTTTTAGTCCAAGTCAAACAATGAGGTACAGAAAGAAATGTTTTAGTCCAAGTCAAACAATGAGGTACAGAAAGAAATGTTTTAGTCCAAGTCAAACAATGAGGTACAGAAAGAAATGTTTTAGTCCAAGTCAAACAATGAGGTACAGAAAGAAATGTTTTAGTCCAAGTCAAACAATGAGGTACAGAAAGAAATGTTAGTCCAAGTCAAACAATGAGGTACAGAAAGAAATGTTAGTCCAAGTCAAACAATGAGGTACAGAAAGAAATGTTAGTCCAAGTCAAACAATGAGGTACAGAAAGAAATGTTAGTCCAAGTCAAACAATGAGGTACAGAAAGAAATGTTAGTCCAAGTCAAACAATGAGGTACGGAAAGAAATGTTAGTCCAAGTCAAACAATGAGGTACAGAAAGAAATGTTTTAGTCCAAGTCAAACAATGAGGTACAGAAAGAAATGTTAGTCCAAGTCAAACAATGAGGTACAGAAAGAAATGTTAGTCCAAGTCAAACAATGAGGTACAGAAAGAAATGTTAGTCCAAGTCAAACAATGAGGTACAGAAAGAAATGTTAGTCCAAGTCAAACAATGAGGTACAGAAAGAAATGTTAGTCCAAGTCAAACAATGAGGTACAGAAAGAAATGTTAGTCCAAGTCAAACAATGAGGTACAGAAAGAAATGTTAGTCCAAGTCAAACAATGAGGTACAGAAAGAAATGTTAGTCCAAGTCAAACAATGAGGTACAGAAAGAAATGTTAGTCCAAGTCAAACAATGAGGTACCGAAAGAAATGTTAGTCCAAGTCAAACAATGAGGTACAGAAAGAAATGTTAGTCCAAGTCAAACAATGAGGTACAGAAAGAAATGTTAGTCCAAGTCAAACAATGAGGTACAGAAAGAAATGTTAGTCCAAGTCAAACAATGAGGTACAGAAAGAAATGTTAGTCCAAGTCAAACAATGAGGTACAGAAAGAAATGTTAGTCCAAGTCAAACAATGAGGTACAGAAAGAAATGTTAGTCCAAGTCAAACAATGAGGTACAGAAAGAAATGTTTTAGTCCAAGTCAAACAATGAGGTACAGAAAGAAATGTTTTAGTCCAAGTCAAACAATGAGGTACAGAAAGAAATGTTTTAGTCCAAGTCAAACAATGAGGTACAAAAAGAAATGTTTTAGTCCAAGTCAAACAATGAGGTACAGAAAGAAATGTTTTAGTCTCCAGTTTGGAATGACGGAAACACAAAGATGAAATCTCTGTGCCATACATGAGAAAGTTGTGCAAGGGACGATGTTAACACTTCTCAATAGATTCTCGTCAATGAAGCATGGGGGGGGGGTGTATTTATCGACTGTCGTCCTCATTGACTAAGTCTGAATTCATCAAAATGTTGGATCGCTTCCTTTTTGTACCCCATGGTTTTCTCTTTAAACTTTCTATTTTCACCACATTGTTCATTTTACTCAATTTTTACAAAGCTTCTATCTACTCACTCTGTATATCTGTCTGTCTGGTATAAAGTTTCTACACATTATTTCTCTCACACCCATTCTCTGATAAAGCTAAAACTTTGAACAATTATTACATTTACCTGACAACACAAGAATCAATTTAAAATATTAGCGAATTAGTTAATTTACTATTGGTAATTAATTATTTTGTTTGGTATTTCGAACAAGGGAAAGACATTTTACTTGACTGATATAAGCTGAATTAGTCCACTTTATTGTTTCTAGAAAGAAAAAGTTTGTAAATAACTATAATAGCTATTTTCATAAGCAGCTCCCTGGCACAGTGGTTACCATGTTGGCCTGAGGAGGTCTAAGACCTCAAGTTCGAATTCAAGTCGCTCCCTTTTTTTATAAATACATTTAAAAAGTGATCACCCAGATACCCGGTCCTTTCTCCCTACCCTTTCCAACTGGTCCAGACATGTGATAGTGAGAACGCTAAAAGCATGAAAGTGCGCTAAACAAAAACAATTGTTAAAAATATTTCAAATCGCACACATGTATTATTGTTAGTCTAGATCTATTACAAATTTAATTACATTATTGATCAAAACTAATTGATACAACTACACTTAATATAAGCTCTGTTTTGTTGTTGTTGTTGTTTTATAATATCTATATATATATATAATTCTCTTCATGGTTCAACAATTTGGACACCAAGAAGTAAAGAAAAGATCACTCTTTTATTTCTACAAGTCGGACTAGAGTTACCCCACGTATTTTCAGCAGCAAAAGAAAAAAGAGGGGGGAGGAAGAACAATTAATCTACTCTGTATTCACCCGTCACTAAATAGCAGGGCGTGACCTAGCCTATTTGGGGCCCAATGCGAAACGGATTTCATGGGGCTAAGTTTGGGTAGGGATACAGATATAATGTTGAAATGTGTTCATACTATGAGCCATGAGTATTTTTTACAATAAGTATATTAACCAACAGCAACATCGAACAGATGAGATAACTATAAGCTTATTTTTTTTTATAACTGATTACCACCTCGTGGCCCAAATGTGTCTTGTTTTGTCTGTGTGTTTCTATAGTATTTTTATATACAGTTCTTGTAAGAAATATTAGATTACTTGACAAAATTTGAATTTTAAAAGTATTTTTGTTTTTATTTCTGGGGGTGTTCGACTTCATTTCTGCAATGAAATCTAAATGTCATATTTGAAGGTCATATCTGAGGATCTTTTCTGAAGGTTCGTTTCTGAGAGGTCATAGCTGATGTGTCCTATATGATAAGTTGATTAGGTCTTCATTCGAGGTACCTATGGGTGTAAAGATTCATACAAATATCTGTGGGGTCCATTTTAAGACGTCATAATCATTACTTACTGATACAAGTCTTAAGACGTATTGGCATGTTGGACAATAATACAATGATGTTGTTACATAAGTTTCAGTCCTACAAACAAAGGAATGTTAATTAGTGGCAAGTTATTCTGGTATTTTTGTTTTATGAAGGTTGCTGCCCCCTTTTGTTTTTCACATTTCTACATAAATATAATTTCTCTCCGTTTTTACTTTGCATAGATTGTCGTTTTGTACAGAATGTAAACGCCAGAGGCTGCAAACAAGTTATTGTACGGAAGATAAGAGTAAATCTGAATGTTTACAAACAAGTTATTGTACGGAAGATAAGAGTAAATCTGAATGTTTACAAACAAGTTATTGTACGGAACGTAAGAGTAAATCTGAATGTTTACAAACAAGTTATTGTACGGAAGATAAGAGTAAATCTGAATGTTTACAAACAAGTTATTGTACGGAAGATAAGAGTAAATCTGAATGTTTACAAACAAGTTATTGTACGGAAGATAAGAGTAAATCTGAATGTTTACAAACAAGTTATTGTACGGAAGATAAGAGTAAATCTTAATGTTTACAAACAAGTTATTGTACGGAAGATAAGAGTAAATCTGAATGTTTACAAACAAGTTATTGTACGGAAGATAAGAGTAAATCTGAATGTTTACAAACAAGTTATTGTACGGAAGATAAGAGTAAATCTGAATGTTTACAAACAAGTTATTGTACGGAACGTAAGAGTAAATCTGAATGTTTACAAACAAGTTATTAAACGGAAGATAAGAGTAAATCTATATGTTTACAAACAAGTTATTAAACGGAAGATAAGAGTAAATCTGAATGTTTACAAACAAGTTATTGTACGGAAGATAAGAGTAAATCTGAATGTTTACAAACAAGTTATTGTACGGAAGATAAGAGTAAATCTGAATGTTTACAAACAAGTTATTGTACGGAAGATAAGAGTAAATCTGAATGTTTACAAACAAGTTATTGTACGGAAGATAAGAGTAAATCTGAATGTTTACAAACAAGTTATTGTACGGAACGTAAGAGTAAATCTGAATGTTTACAAACAAGTTATTAAACGGAAGATAAGAGTAAATCTATATGTTTACAAACAAGTTATTAAACGGAAGATAAGAGTAAATCTGAATGTTTACAAACAAGTTATTGTACGGAAGATAAGAGTAAATCTGAATGTTTACAAACAAGTTATTGTACGGAAGATAAGAGTAAATCTGAATGTTTACAAACAAGTTATTGTACAGAAGAAAAGAGTAAATCTGAATGTTTACAAATAAGTTATTGTACGGAAGATAAGAGTAAATCTGAATGTTTACAAACAAGTTATTGTACGGAAGATAAGAGTAAATCTGAATGTTTACAAATAAGTTATTGTACGGAAGATAAGAGTAAATCTGAATGTTTACAAATAAGTTATTGTACGGAAGATAAGAGTAAATCTGAATGTTTACAAATAAGTTATTGTACGGAAGATAAGAGTAAATCTGAATGTTTACAAATAAGTTATTGTACGGAAGATAAGAGTAAATCTGAATGTTTACAAATAAGTTATTGTACGGAAGATAAGAGTAAATCTGAATGTTTACAAATAAGTTATTGTACGGAAGATAAGAGTAAATCTGAATGTTTACAAATAAGTTATTGTACGGAAGATAAGAGTAAATCTGAATGTTTACAAACAAGTTAAAACCAAACGACATAAGCATCCCAAGTGCTACAACTTTTTAATTATCCGGATTGAAATGTTTGGCACACAATAAACAGACGTCTTAAAAATATATGACGTTAATGACGTAATAAAAACGTGCAAATGAAACTCAGGTAAAAATGACGTTAGAATTTTTAAAAAATCCCCCTAATTAAGCAAGTAAAAAAATGTATATATACCACGTAGAGCTAAGTGTGATTACATACTTGTCTTCTGGTGTAATATTAGTTCTGTTTTAAAAGCAGAGGAAAAGGGGTGGGCGAGGTGCTTACTCTCCCTACACCTCAATGATCACCTCACACTTTTGGTTCACGATGAGAGAGGGGGGGGGGGGCGGTCAAGTGAAGCATTAAAGGATTTACCGACTATCAACTAAATTGTTATATTTACTAATGATTCCAAGATTATTTTTTTTGTTTACTAATGTTCTCATGTCCCAAAGCAGACATTAATTTAGACAAGAAACCAACCAATCTTTTGATATAAGTATTGATGCCTTTCTTTTTTCAGCACGGAACTTAATGACCTACAAGTTCCATCTTCGCTACAGATAGACAAGGTGAACTCGGCACCATCGTGGAAATAATCCCAGAGCAAATCACCAGGCTATGCATCCATCCTTTATACCGACCTTAGATAAGGTTACTCGTCTGTCTGGTCACAATCGTGAAAACGTTATTTATCCCACTTCCAATTCTGGGATGAAGTTAAAACTTTAAACAATTTTTATTCATTATCGATGTCCACACTTTAATCAATTAAAAAAAAAAAAACTAGTTAATTAATTCGTCGTAATTAATTTTTCTTTAAAATAGAAAATTTAGTAAATCGTCAGCCGGTAATCTGTGACAATAATCAGGCACGTTTGCACTCTGCAAAACCAACTAACAATAGATTAATAACATCTAATAAAACCAATTTTTTAAAGTACTTATGTCGCAACTATTGAATGATTGGATAGTAAAAATGTTCTCTATTTAATAGCACCGTTTTCATCTATACTGATGACGTAATTCGAGCTATTTTATTTGTGTGCAGTAGGTGATCTCCCCTTGTTGCTTCGTCATTATATTTTATGACGTAGATTTTCGTCGTAGATCGTTTGATGCATTTTTTATTTTCACGCCATGTTGCTAGAGTGAAGCAGACTCTATCTTGTTCAGCTCTTGAATTTCTCCTTGTGTCCGATATTGCAATTATATTTCTTTATTATTATCATTGATCATATATCATTTACATTGTACATATATCATGATATTAAATTCATAATTTTATTAAAATTATCATACACATCGTTTATTAGTTTATGTACAACTGGGTGTGTATGGTGTGACTGTCGAGCTGAACTTGGGCCTAAAATATTACAAGTTAAAGTAATTAGAACCCATACACATATTATAATTGAAATTACGGTTTTAATACCTAGGGGGATTAATAATACTTAGTAATTAATACAACTAAGTCCCTGACAGCTTAGTGGCAAAACACGTCGGCCTTCCATCGTGGAGGCTTGTATTCAAACTCCAGCAACTTTCTATTTTTTTTCTTTCTTTTGAAAAGAAAGCAAGAACCCCCCCCCCCCCAGCCACCCATTGATCCACACAAGTGACTAGAACCAAAGCGCACTGAACTCGCTATACGCATGAATGCTGCGCTAAACAAGTACCTCATTCAACCAAACGGTTTCTCCTTTTTGGTAAGCGTAGCCAGGGCTTGACCTGCCTCCCTGAAATGAAAAAATTCATATCGGAGGGGTGGGAATAAATTTTGGGACTGTTGTTTTGCTTTCAGTTGTTTTTTTTATTGGAGGGGAGATTTTAATGTTAAACCATCACTTGCCTCAGGGTTGCCAAGGGGTATATACATATGTTTGTGTGTGTGTGTTTGCTAAGAAAAAATCTTTCACTCCCCCCCCCCAAAAAAAAAAGAATTCCTTGTTCTTTTTTTAGACAACAAACCTATTTAGTATTGCATGTTTTTTTTTAATTACATTTTGAGCCATTAAGAATGAATTACTTGATGGATTCAAAATAATTGATCAACTAAATGTAAGCGACGTTTTTGAACAGAAGTTTTTTTATTTCAATTTTTTTTGTTTACACATCCCCTGCATAAATTAAAACTATTTCAGACTTATGAACTCTGTGAGTAGGTAACACCAGACCAAGTAGTCAGACGTTAATGTATATGTCCGACATTATTTCCAAGCCAAAACACGAGAATGCCCTCAGACAGAAGTAGTAGTAAAACAGACGACACCGGGGCGTTATATTATGACGCACATTTGACAAGCTTGTCACGTGATGTTACTAGACCTGGTATCCTGTTGAGATGATCGGTTGAATTGTTAGAGTTGGCACATTTGAAAATGTTTAGGTTTAGTTGTGGAGGTAGCAGTAATTTTTAACGGCCCCCGAGAGGGGAAAAGACGCTATTAGTTTTGTGTTGCCTGTCTGTTCTTCTGTCCGTCCGTCCCGTTTAGATCTCAGAAACCAGAATAGAAAATGAAAATCGGACATCATGATATTTTAGATCATTCAAAGTTCTGATGCAACGGCTACTTTTTTCTTTTTTGAAAGCGAAAAATCTAATTTTTTAAATCAATTATGCAAGAAGTTTTTTTCATAAAAATACACCATTTTTACAACTATTCACTATTAATAGTAACAAACACTGGAGGCATTTTAGTAAGGGAGATCATTGTTCAACAATTTTAAACACATTTATGCAAATGGTTTCAGATTTTTTGTCAAAAAATATATTTTTTTACAATTTTAATGTTAAATTGTGTAAGTTCTGTCATACTAAATACTACATTTATAAAACATTGTTAACTTTTTTTAATGAGAAAAAATCTATTTACAATGCAAATAAGTCGAACATAACTGAAAACGACAATTAATAAGTAGTTTTCATATAATCGCGTTAACTGTATGATAATGTGACCCTACCTGGACACAAAATTAAAGGAATTGCTTTTATTTTATTATTTTAAAGGAATTTTTTTCTTTTGAGGCTTTGATTAAGAGACTGACCTTAAAACACAATTAGATACTCATTATAAGACATCAGACATTAGGCCAGGTTCACATCTAACTTTACATACACTTTCACCTATCCATCCCTTGGTCTGCTGGACCTTTGGGCACCACACAGGATCTTTTAACCTTATTTCTCCATTTTTCTCTGTCTTTTTCCTTTGATGGAATTTCATTATGATATTCTTTCTGAAAATATTGCCATTTTACCTGCCTGGGTGGACCATCTCTTATAGAATAATACCGATATTCTTCTGAAAATATTGAAACCTGCTTCGGGGGCCGATTTTGAGTTTGTGTTTCCACACAAACTGACTTTGTAACCTTGTTTATTTGTGTGTAGACGTTGTTTTACAGCAGTTTATTGCACAGCAGTTGTTGTTACATCAGTGGTTGTTACAGGAGCTGTTGTATCTAAATGCTGTAGTAGTTACAGCAAATGTTGTAGGCGTAGTTATAGTTGCTGTAGGGGTTGCTTTTGCAGCACGTCTGGTAGCAACTGTTGTTGTAGCAACTGTTGTATTACTAGTAGTTGTTTTGTTTTTGTTACATGCATGAGTTCAAGGTTCTTACTAACTGAAGAAAGAATGAAGAAAGACGGTCAGCAGATCTTAAGTAAGTGCTACCCCAACTGTTCAACAGACTGATATGTGAAGGTGAAACAAACTATGTGTGTGTGTGTGTGTGTGTGTTTGTGTGTTTTGCGTCTAAATACGTATGAACTATTTACATATGTTCTTGTGTGAGTGATTATGTGTAGACCTAGATTGACACCTTGTGATATTTGATTCACTTGAGGTTTACCTTTTAAAATAACTGTTACATATCCTGTTAATAGTTTCAATACAAATTGTGATTGAAGTGTAGGAATTCGTAAATTAAAAACCAAATGTTTATTGAGTATTTGTGACATTATTCAGCTGTAACATACACGGACTTTTGTTTTCCTTTTTTGAGTGACCATCAGATTTGATATCATACACCAGTGTTAGGACACGATTAGGAATTTGGCGCGAATGGTTATTTGTTGCATCAAAAGGTTAAAGTTTAGACAGTCACGGGACTATTAAAAACAAGACTAGGTTTAGAAGTGTAACGAAAGTAAACATAGAATACTGTTGGCAGCTTTAGAGAGAGGCCGGCTTTAGTTTCTGCAGTAGATGTTTAACTGAGCGACATTCGACAGTTCCCTTCATTACGTAGTCAACTTCTTGTTCAAGATCGTTCATCGGCGTCAAGTATTTGCTGCATTGTTGGTCTTTCGCCTTCCCATTATTTGATTGAGTGTTACCGCCATTTAGACTTCGCTGCACAACACACTGCGCCTCATAATGCCTGTAGACTACATCTCTAGCTCTATCTTTATTGTGAGGATATTATTTCATATTTAGAGGCCTTGAAAGGGGAAAAGACGCTATTAGTTTTGTATGGTCTTTCTGTCCGTCCGTCCGTCCCGTTTAAATCTCGTAAACTAGAAAAGATATTCAAAATCCGACATGATATTTTAGATCATTCAAAGATCTGATACAATGGCTACTTTTTCTTTTTCCTAAAAGAGAAAAATTTAATTTTTAAAATCAATCAGTTTTTCATAAAAATACACCATTTTTACAACTATTAAATATTAATAGTAACAAACACTGGAGGCTATTTAGTAAGGAGTGTTACTATTTACCATATTTTAAACACATTTTTACAAACGGTTTTAGATTTTTTGTCAAAAAAAGTTGTTTTTTTTTTACAAATATCATACTAACTACTACGTTTACAAAAAAATATTTTCTTTTTGTTAAAGAAAAAAAATCTATATAATATGCATATAAGTGAAACAAACTTTAAAACAACAATTAATAAGTAGTTTTTTCATATTATCGCATGAGCTGTGTGCTAGTACCGACAAATAATTATGCATTGGGTGTGGGAGAAAAACGTCTACAAACTTGTTACCATTCAGACAGTGAATTGATATAAGCTTTGTAAAATAAACTTACCTGGCCATGGTAGATGACTCGTTCAAGGGGAGGTCACTCTATCTGATCGGGGGCCATTCTGATAACCAAAGAATAAGAATCTCTTGGCTGAACCTTTTTTTTAAATTAAGTTTACCGTTCCAATGTGAACCTCCTCAAGAACTGTTACATAGGTCAGTATTGACTCATAGCGCTACATTCTGGTCTGGGATTTAAATATGGCTCGGAGGAATTTAGCACTGAGGACATAATTACAAGAATGAAAGATACAAGTGAGGAACTTGAACAAGTAGGGAGGAAACTAGAGATTTAAAAGATGAGATTTAGTTCAGTCAGAAGGATGCTGACTTGGACCTTTTATTTTATTTTATTCTCGCTTATATTGACTGAGAATTTGCATTCATTATTTTGAATCATTCATGTAATTCATTTTAATGACACAGAATTGAACCAGATCCTTGCAATATCCAATAGGTTTGTTACCCGTTTGGACCTCTTTGATGCGATCCGAGAGTGCTATTGGAATTTGTGAAATCAGTGTATGTGTATTGGACTCTTTTGTCATTTTATACGAAATTTTGGTTGACCTTGAACTATTTAACTTAAGCATACTGATAATCTCACACATATGCGTGATTTACTTTCCTGGTCTTGCATTCTATCTTGCATGTTGACAAGGGTCCCATTCACGCTTTGATAGAACTCAGTTCAAGTAAACAAGAAAGTTGCTGATTTCGAACTCGATTCTCTATGATGAAAGGCCGACGTGTTTTGCCACTGAGCATTTCAAGTACTTATAAAAAAAGGTTTATTAGTTTATTGTTAGTTTAAACAATTGAAACGTACGACCTCATTCTCTTCATTCATGTGAATATTGTCCGTCGCCGATTTTGTAAATTTTCCATATAAAAGAAAATTACGATTAATTGGTTCATTAATAAGTTAATTTTTTGATTGATATGATGCCATCGACGTCTTGGAATAATCTTGCTTCTGGAAAATGACCTTAGAACGAGAGAGTCAGGTCGAGGTGTTTCCTCCCTCCCCCCTCCCACTTGTCTAAATGGCTGTACAACACAACAA
The DNA here is from genome assembly GCA_036873155.1 of Biomphalaria sudanica. NCBI lineage: Eukaryota > Metazoa > Mollusca > Gastropoda > Planorbidae > Biomphalaria > Biomphalaria sudanica. The sequence goes on from JAZGLO010000284.1 coordinate 1,322,240, forward strand.
TAGTTTGAACCTCCATTCCTGGTACCATGATTATGGAATAAAAAGGCCACTTGAAACTCTAGACTACTCTCTGCACCGTAAGTGTCTAGAAACAAGTTGTTTAGATTAGCGGTTCTCAACCTGTGATCCGCGGCCCACTAGTGTCCAGGTCACACAACAAGTGCAGAACTTTTTGCTATCCTTGATAATTTTATGGCAGCCAATGGCATCGAATGGTCCTGGTGTATCGGAGTGTGCACGGATGGTGCTGCAGCAATGACTTAAAAAAACGAGCAGGCTTGTGGGAACGTGTGCGTTCTAATGTGCCAACTGCCACATTTACGCACTGTATGATTCATCGGGATGTTATGCGAGTAAAAGAATGAACGCGGACTTGAAATCTATTTTTGATCAGGCCATAAAAATTGTTAATTTCATCAAGGCTCATCCATTGAATTCTCGTCTCTTTGCTTCATTATGTTCGAATATGGATTTTGATCATGAGCAGTTACTGATGCACACTGAAGTTCACTGGTTATCAAGGGGAAAAGTGTTTAACAGACTGTTTGAATTACGTGATGCTGTGTGAGAGTTTCTTGTTAGTAAAAATTCACAGCTTGTTGTTCATTTGAATGAAAATTCATGGGTTGCTGTTCTGGCTTACTTGGCCGACATTTTTGAACAGCTGAATAAACTCAATTCATCTCTGCAAGGGAAGCACACAAACTTAATTACCCTCAGTGATAAAGTGTCTGCTTTTACGAAAAAACTTGCTCTGTGGAAGACAAGATTATTTCAGGGTAACTTTGAAATGTTTGATCAATCGCATGAATTCACCGAGAAACCAGAAAATGCTGAAATCAACAAGCCCGAGTTGGTGAAATTGATTTCTGAACATGTTCAATCATTGCTGGATCAATTTAACTTCTACTTTGGTGATTTGAACGTTGAGAGTTTTTCGTTGGTTTCCAGTCTGTTTCTTGCACACATTGATTCATTAAATTTACCACCATCGGAATTAAACCAATTCATTGAATTGGCAGTGATACTACGTTGAAGATGATGCATCCGAGAGTGAGCTTGATGAAGTTTTGGACACAAGCTTCGCATGAGTATCCAGAACTGTTTCAAAAAGCTTTCAAAATAATTTTACCCTTTGCAACATCATATCTTTGTGAATGTGGATTTTCTGCACTGGTTACAATTAAAACAAAATATCGTTCACGGCTTGAAGTCGAAGATGAACTCCGACTGAGTCTTTCAAGCATTACACCTCGTTTGGACAAGCTGTGCTCAAAATTGCAAGCTCAAGGCTCGCACTAAAATTAAATCCGAACTATTGTTAGCAGTAAGACTGATATTTGTTCATTACAAAAGGATGAAAAGGTTGAATCATTTATTAAAATATATAATAAATGATTTTAAATATCAACTTTATATTTTTTTATAAAACTATATAAATTTCTAGTGCGCCAGTAGCAAAATTTTTTAGTAGTGGTTCGTGGCTGAGACACACATTTTTAAGTGGTCCTTGAATCTCAAAAGGTTGAGAACCGCTGGTTTAGATTATGAATTCTCTCTGCGCCTCGTGTTTATTTTAACCGAAATATGAACCAAGTTGGTCTTTTTTATTACAAAGATTAAATCAACTTACCATTCTGTCTGTCTGTTTGTCTGTCTGGTAAATAGTTTCTTCACATTATTTCTCTGATAAAATCTCTGATCAAGCTGAAATTTTGCACCATTATTTATATTACCTGACAATACAAGAAATCAATTTAAAAAATTAAACAATTAGTAAATTAACTTTTGGTAGCTAATTATTTTGTTTGGTATCTCCAAAGAAATTGTACTTAGGTGGTAATATAAGCTGAATTAATCCCCTTGATAACGTATGTTTAAAACAAACAATAGATAACTATACAATCTTCTATTTTCATATGCACCTCACTAGCAGAGTAGTTAGAAGGTAGGCTTGAGGAGGCTTGAGTCATGAGTTTGAATTCAGGTCTTTTTTTTTATAAATGCTTTTGAAAAAGATTACGGCGAAACTCAGCCAGATAGCCCTTTCTCCCCCCCCCCCCCCAGACAAGTGATAGGATCGAGGAAACTAAAAGCATGAAATAGCGCTAAACAAAAACAGTTAGTAAAACTATTTCTTATTGCAACGATTTATTGTTGTTGGTCTAGATGTATTGTTGTTGGTCTAGATTTATTGTTGTTGGTCTAGATTTATTGTTGTTGGTCTAGATGTATTGTTGTTGGTCTAGATGTATTGTTGTTGGTCTAGATGTATTGTTGTTGGTCTAGATTTATTGTTGTTGGTCTAGATTTATTGTTGTTGGTCTAGATTTATTGTTGTTGGTCTAGATTTATTGTTGTTGGTCTAGATTTATTGTTGTTGGTCTAGATTTATTGTTGTGTGTCTAGATTTATTGTTGTTGGTCTAGATGTATTGTTGTTGGTCTAGATTTATTGTTGTTGGTCTAGATTTATTGTTGTTGGTCTAGATTTATTGTTGTTGGTCTAGATTTATTGTTGTTGGTCTAGATTTATTGTTGTTGGTCTAGATTTATTGTTGTTGGTCTAGATTTATTGTTGTTGGTCTAGATTTATTGTTGTTGGTCTAGATTTATTGTTGTTGGTCTAGATTTATTGTTGTTGGTCTAGATTTATTGTTGTTGGTCTAGATTTATTGTTGTTGGTCTAGATTTATTGTTGTTGGTCTAGATTTATTGTTGTTGGTCTAGATTTATTGTTGTTGGTCTAGATTTATTGTTGTTGGTCTGGATTTATTGTTGTTGGTCTGGATGTATTGTTGTTGGTCTAGATGTATTGTTGTTGGTCTAGATGTATTGTTGTTGGTCTAGATGTATTGTTGTTGGTCTAGATGTATTGTTGTTGGTCTAGATGTATTGTTGTTGGTCTAGATTTATTGTTGTTGGTCTAGATTTATTGTTGTTGGTCTAGATTTATTGTTGTTGGTCTAGATTTATTGTTGTTGGTCTAGATTTATTGTTGTTGGTCTAGATTTATTGTTGTTGGTCTAGATTTATTGTTGTTGGTCTAGATTTATTGTTGTTGGTCTAGATTTATTGTTGTTGGTCTAGATTTATTGTTGTTGGTCTAGATTTATTGTTGTTGGTCTAGATTTATTGTTGTTGGTCTAGATTTATTGTTGTTGGTCTAGATTTATTGTTGTTGGTCTAGATTTATTGTTGTTGGTCTAGATTTATTGTTGTTGGTCTAGATTTATTGTTGTTGGTCTAGATTTATTGTTGTTGGTCTAGATTTATTGTTGTTGGTCTAGATTTATTGTTGTTGGTCTAGATTTATTGTTGTTGGTCTAGATTTATTGTTGTTGGTCTAGATGTATTGTTGTTGGTCTAGATTTATTGTTGTTGGTCTAGATTTATTGTTGTTGGTCTAGATTTATTGTTGTTGGTCTAGATTTATTGTTGTTGGTCTAGATTTATTGTTGTTGGTCTAGATTTATTGTTGTTGGTCTAGATTTATTGTTGTTGGTCTAGATGTATTGTTGTTGGTCTAGATTTATTGTTGTTGGTCTAGATTTATTGTTGTTGGTCTAGATTTATTGTTGTTGGTCTAGATTTATTGTTGTTGGTCTAGATTTATTGTTGTTGGTCTAGATTTATTGTTGTTGGTCTAGATTTATTGTTGTTGGTCTAGATTTATTGTTGTTGGTCTAGATTTATTGTTGTTGGTCTAGATTTATTGTTGTTGGTCTAGATTTATTGTTGTTGGCCTAGATTTATTGTTGTTGGTCTAGATTTATTGTTGTTGGTCTAGATGTATTGTTGTTGGTCTAGATGTATTGTTGTTGGTCTAGATGTATTGTTGTTGGTCTAGATGTATTGTTGTTGGTCTAGATGTATTGTTGTTGGTCTAGATTTATTGTTGTTGGTCTAGATTTATTGTTGTTGGTCTAGATTTATTGTTGTTGGTCTAGATTTATTGTTGTTGGTCTAGATTTATTGTTGTTGGTCTAGATTTATTGTTGTTGGTCTAGATTTATTGTTGTTGGTCTAGATTTATTGTTGTTGGTCTAGATTTATTGTTGTTGGTCTAGATTTATTGTTGTTGGTCTAGATTTATTGTTGTTGGTCTAGAATTATTGTTGTTGGTCTAGATTTATTGTTGTTGGTCTAGATTTATTGTTGTTGGTCTAGATTTATTGTTGTTGGTCTAGATTTATTGTTGTTGGTCTAGATTTATTGTTGTTGGTCTAGATTTATTGTTGTTGGTCTAGATTTATTGTTGTTGGTCTACATTTATTGTTGTTGGTCTAGATTTATTGTTGTTGGTCTAGATTTATTGTTGTTGGTCTAGATTTATTGTTGTTGGTCTAAATTTATTGTTGTTGGTCTAGATTTATTGTTGTTGGCCTAGATTTATTGTTGTTGGTCTAGATTTATTGTTGTTGGTCTAGATGTATTGTTGTTGGTCTAGATGTATTGTTGTTGGTCTAGATGTATTGTTGTTGGTCTAGATGTATTGTTGTTGGTCTAGATGTATTGTTGTTGGTCTAGATGTATTGTTGTTGGTCTAGATTTATTGTTGTTGGTCTAGATTTATTGTTGTTGGTCTAGATTTATTGTTGTTGGTCTAGATTTATTGTTGTTGGTCTAGATTTATTGTTGTTGGTCTATATTTATTGTTGTTGGTCTAGATTTATTGTTGTTGGTCTAGATTTATTGTTGTTGGTCTAGATTTATTGTTGTTGGTCTAGATTTATTGTTGTTGGTCTAGATTTATTGTTGTTGGTCTAGATTTATTGTTGTTGGTCTAGATTTATTACAAACTTAATGACAAGACTGACCCAAACTAATTGATACATTGACACTTCATATAAACGTTTTGTTTTTTGTTTTTTTTTAAATATTTTTTTGTTTTTCTTTTTGACCCTTGTCTGGTGTAGGCCTACATTAAAGATTTTTTTTCTATTCAGTCAACTTGACTTCAAAGTCAATTATTTTAAGAGAGCAGTTTATTTCGATGCATATCTTAACATTCGCTATTAGACTTCCTTTTATTTGATTATTTATACCGCAAGGTAATAGAATCTATAAAATATTTTTAAATGGCATTCTTTACATTAAAAATGGAGATACAATGAAACATTATCAAAATATATTTGCGACAAGTAAAACTTCCAGCTGGATCTGTGATCAATCTATTCAATTGTCTTTTATATTTCTTCTACTTAATTCTAAAAATAAATCATAAATAAATTCACTCGCATCTTTTTTTTTTTTAATCGAACAAAGGAAAATACAAAAATAGTGTGAAAGATAATTTAAAGTTATCCGCTAAAGAGAATATTTGATACACTGATTTCTAGTTAGAATCTAACTTCTTCCAGCCTCCACCTACTTTTGTGTTGACAGTACAACGTTATATGTGTGTGTGTGTGTGTGTGTGTGTGTGTTTGATAACACTATAACCAAGAGAAAGACACGAATCTTATTATCGTCTTATTTTATCACTAAAAATACAAAAGTAAAGTTTCCATTCCAGACCCTGCCATCTCTCTCTCTCTCTATTTCATCCCCCGTCCGACTGACTAGTGATCAATGAGTGAACATGTTCCGTGTTGTTATTTCATCAAATTCAGTTGTTGTTGTTGTGTTTTCTTTGACAGGGTCACGTTCAATTGTTTTCTATCATCCATGCCACCACTTGGACTGCTCAGATTCATCTTGCAGGTACTACTGTTGATTATTTAATTTAAACAAAAAAAAAAATGACCAACTATTTCTAAAGATGTTTGTTAGATGTCACTTGACGGGATAAACAGAGGATGTTTCTAAGGTGATGATACTGACACTGTAAGGGTCAAACAGAGAATATTATACTAAGAAGTGATACAGGAAGGGCAGTACAAAGAGGGTGATTTAAATAGAGAGATACAGCGAGGGTAATACAAAGAGGGTGATTTAAATAGAGAGATACAGAGAGGGCAGTACAAAGAGGGTGATTTAAATAGAGAGATACAGCGAGGGCAGTACAAAGAGGGTGATTTAAATAGAGAGATACAGCGAGGGTAATACAAAGAGGGTGATTTAAATAGAGAGATACAGAGAGGGCAGTACAAAGAGGGTGATTTAAATAGAGAGATACAGCGAGGGCAGTACAAAGAGGGTGATTTAAATAGAGAGATACAGCGAGGGTAATACAAAGAGGGTGATTTAAATAGAGAGATACAGAGAGGGCAGTACAAAGAGGGTGATTTAAATAGAGAGATACAGCGAGGGCAGTACAAAGAGGGTGATTTAAATAGAGAGATACAGCGAGGGCAGTACAAAGAGGGTGATTTAAATAGAGAGATACAGAGAGGGCAGTACAAAGAGGGTGATTTAAATAGACAGATACAGAGAGGGCAGTACAAAGAGGGTGATTTAAATAGAGAGATACAGAGAGGGCAGTACAAAGACGGTGATTTAAATAGAGAGATACAGCGAGGGTAATACAAAGAGCTTGATACAATGAGTGTGTTACAGCGAGGGTGTTTCAAAGAGAGTGAATCAGCGACGATAATACAAAGAGCTTGATACAAAGATCGTGGTACAAAGAAAAGAATACAAAGAAGGGAAACAAAGAGTTTGATTCAAAGATTGTGACACCATGAGTGCGGTATCTAAAAGATGATACGCTGACTGTGGATTGACACCAGAGGCGGTTTTGTCAGTGCGCGGGGCCCTGGGGAAATGTCATATGCGGGGCCCTGAGCAGTAAGGGAAGACTATATATATCGTACCACGTCAAGCTAACGGGATCGTCCGCCTCTAACGTTGCAGTACTATTCTATTAGCCTACATAAACTGGAAGTGGATCTGATACGTCCACAAAACGTTACGTACAAGACATCTGATTCTTGTGGCTGACATTTTATACACATTTGAACGTGTTTTACAGAAACCTCTTGCTGCTGAATTTTAGTATCAAGATGTTTCCAGTCGCAGCAGCTTTCGTTTGCTAATTGGCCTCCAGTAGCTATCGTGCCAGACAACTTACTAGGAAAACAAAAAACTGCCTTTAGTCTTTGATATATGAACAAAGTGTACAGTCTGTACAATTGTCCATTGACTTTCGCAGATCCGACTTCCTAATAAAAAAATATACATCCGCGTTTTTTGTTGTTTTTGGTCTGGTTTTCGAAACTGAGAGAGTGAATATAATACAAAGAGGTTGATATAATACAAAGAGGTTGATACCAATACAAAGAGGTTGATACCAATAGGGTTATACAAAGAGATTGATACCAATGGGGCTATACAAATAGATTGATACCAATAGGGTTATACAAATAGATTGATAGCAATAGGATTATACAAAGAGATTGATACCAATAGGGTTATACAAATAGATTGATACCAATAGGATAATACAAATAGATTGATAGCAATAGGGTTATACAAAGAGATTGATAGCAATAGGGTTATACAAAGAGATTGATACCAATAGGGTTATATATATATATATATATATATATATATATATATATATATATATATATATATATATATATATATATATATATAGTTCGTCCATCGTGGTTCGATGATGACCACTTTGTCATCCAGGGGGCTGATGGCTTTGCACTGGGGTTTTATGCCTCCTCATGTGGCTGGTGAGACCTATGTGAGCCCGGAATGTTCGGCGCACACTGGGTAGGTTATTCCAGCTGGAGCTAGTGTCGTTTGCCTTGCTTTTCTTTTCTGGCGTTATTCTTCTTCCAGCGTTGTTCTTTTTTCCTCAGCAACCTGTGCGCCAGTTTTCACAGCGCGACGCCATGGTGCTCTGTCATGTGCCTCCTAGCCACAGGTGCCTGGGTCTGTGCTGAACGCCTTCAGAGAAGCTTTGAGGGTGTCCCTGAAGCGCTTTCTTTGACCACCTTGCGAGCGCTTTCTTTCGCTTAGTTGGCCATGCAAGTGTCGTTTAGGGATGCGGTGGTCTTCCATTCTGTAGACGTGACCTGCCCATCGCAGCTGGGACTGCATCAGGATTGTGTGGATGCTTTGCAGACACGCTCTTCGAAGAACTTTTGTATCTGGTATTTTGTCTTGCCATTTGACATTAAGTATTTTTCTCACACATGTCATGAGGAAGTGGTTCAGTTTCTTTGCATGTTTACTGTACACTGTCCATGTTTCTGAGGCATAGAGCAATGTAGGGAGGATGACGGCTCTATAGACCCCTAGCTTTGTGTTTGTGGTGATGCCACGTCTGTTCCAGACAGTTTTAGACAGTCTCCCATAGGATGCACTGGCCTTGGCGATACGCAGGTCGATTTCACTATCGATTTTTCCATTTCTGGAGAGTGTGCTGCCAAGATATGTGAATTTGTCCACTTCGTTTATATCCTGTCCATTTATAGTGATGCTTGGATCCGAGTAGGCTTTCCCAGGAGCAGGTAGATATAAGACTTCAGTCTTGTTCGTATTGATGGTAAGGCCAAAGTCTGAGCATGCTCTTGAGAAGTCACTGACGATGCTCTGCAGATCGTTTTCAGAGCAGGCATATTTAGGGCACAGTCGTCAGCAAATAGCAAGTCTGTGATTACTGCTGCATTTGTTGTTTGATTTTGCTTTAAGCCGCCACGGGTTGAATAGGCCATCATCAAATCTGTATGATATATTTATCCCGATGTTTTCTCTATTTGTGAATGCATCTGTCAGCATAGCGGAGAACATGATACTGAACAGTGTATGTGCTAGGACACAGCCTTGTTTTACCCCGTTTGATACTTCGAAGGGCTCTGATGGTTCTCCACTTTCTTGGACACGAGCCTTCATGCCATCATGAAATAGTCTCACCATGTATGAATTTATGTGGACAGCCATACTTTGACATGATCTTCCAGAGTCCTTCTCTGCTAACATTGTCGAATGCCTTTGTTAAGTCGACATATATTAAGAACAGGTCAGCATTTTGTTCTTGGCATTTTCCTGGAGCTGCCTTGCTGCAAAGATCATGTCAATGGTTCCACGCTCTTTTATAAAGCCGCACTGGCTTTCTGGTAGTAGACCATATTCTATGTGTTGCATGAGACGATTTAGTAGGATTTTGCAAGGATTTTCCCAGCAATAGAGAGAAGAGATATTCCTCTGTGGTTGTCGCAGATCTGGCGGTTTCCTTTTCGCTTGTATAAATGAACAATTGTGGCATCTTTAAAGTCTTGTGGTATTGACTCTTTTTCCCACATAATTAAGAAGAGCTTATGATGTCTTTCAATCAGGGCTAATCCACCTTTTTTGTAGACCTCTGCGGGAATGGAGTCAGCTCCTGGGGCTTTTCCGCTTGCGAGCTGTTGAATGGCAAGATCGGTTTCCTTTAGCGTAGGGGGGTCATCCATGTTTTCATTTATTGGTACTTGCTGTGGCCTGTCTATGGCCGCTTCATTTATGATGGAAGGTGTATTGAAAACCTTTTCGAAGTGCTCTGCTCAGCGTTTTAGGATTTCTTCCTCATCTGTCAATAGGATTGTCCCATCAGCATTTAATAGAAATTGATAGCAATAGGGTTATACAAATAGATTGATACCAATAGGGTTATACAAAGAGATTGATACCAATAGGGTTATACAAATAGATTGATACCAATAGGGTTATACAAAGAGGGGGAATCAGCGAGGGACACAGTTCCGAAATCGGCTTTAACCAATTTCCTAGAAATTTGACTATTGTAAATCGTTGGGACATGTAGGTCGATTCCTTCAAGAGTTGAATAAATGAATGTTCAGGAATATTTGCTCGTCGTCTTCTAAGTCTAGTAGATCTAAAGGCCTGGCATTTGAATATTTTAAAGTCTAGTACATTTATATATTTCCTTGACGAGCAGTTTTTCTCGGTGGAGGGGTTTAAAAATGTTTCCTTTATTTTAAATCTAACATTTATTAGTTATTATTGTATAAAGGAAGTATTGTCTTTTTTAAAAGTATTTTTGTCTTTTTCTTGTTTTGTATTCAGAATGAAATTTTCAGATATAAGGAGATATGATGAAAAAGAAAATAAGCGAAAAAATTTGTACAATTTCCTCTTTTCAGCTTGCAAATTCATGGGCTTAAAAAACCTGGGTTAGTTTGTTATTAAGAGCAAAATAATAGCTCTATAAGCTATATAAATGGAGGAACTGTCATTTAAAAAAATTGTTTGGCTTATTCTAGTTACCAATACTTGAATGACATAGCGACCTATTGTCTTTAATACAATGGTCTCTTGATTGGTCCTTGTGACGCATTGTCCATTATTTGATCAAGTAGCAATACAATGAGGTAATAGATTATAAATTTGGAGCCAATTATTGACATACGTAAGTCTTATGTGAAACTAGGTAAGCAAGTTTTATCCTAGGGATATTCGTTCCACGGTAGACTAATGTAAATATGATTGTTTTTTACGGGATTAATGGCTAGCAAATAAGTCATGTGACCAGTAAACAAAGCTAATTATGTTGGTATGTTAACAGACGAATGAAACAACTCAGCCTTCATTGAGATTAAAAACCGTGACAATTGGTTAAGTAGCAAAGTGCTTCCCCACTCGGCCACCATATAATAACTATAACAACTTAAAGACAGGTGCTAACGAGGCTTATTGAAATCGACTTTACCTGCAGAGGGTGAACTACAAGAGATGGATGAAGGTGTTAATCCAATTGAATTCATCAGCAGGTCACAAGTTGAATGTACTCGTAGGATTGTTGGAGAGACTCCTGCAAGAGAAGATAGCACATCTCTCTGGAGTCTTTATTTATAGCGCTGGCTAACTATCAGAGGAGGGGAGACGAAAGGAGAGAATGAATGACTGATTGGGAGAGAGAAAGCGTGAGAGAGGGGTGATGGCGGCGCTGTACGACCACAACGAGGAGGGTGTCAGGGAGGTGGTACGGTGACATAACATGGTTGCGTGGTGCTATATCTACTATTAAAGTGGAAGTACCAGATGTAAGGGCGACAAGTGGGTGGCGAGTAATGGACTATGAAATGTGGGAGCTGCATTTAATAGAGGTTTGATTTTAGGTACGTTTAGTTTTTGAAGACAATGAATTTGTCATTAATAAATGTTAGATTTTTTTTTTTTGGTTTTGCTTGCATATATTAAATACAAGAGCCTGTAATTTTACAAATACATAAGCTGTCATTTAATAGCAGCCAGGTTTCATATTTCTTCTCCAGATTTTCTGAAACCTTGAAGGACTCTAAGGAGACACAGTGGCTGAATGGTAAACAGCTTGTCTTCCGATCCGGGGTCCTGGGTTCGATTTTAATCTCCGGATCTTTAGTGGTCCACCCAGCTCTTATTTTATGACATTAGTTGGGGAAAAGTACAGGCGGTTGGTCGTTATACTGGACACATGTATCCCTCGTTGGACCGTTATAATTTTTCAAAGTAAAAATAAATAAATGTAAATTTGGCTATTAAAAAAATCTAGGTCTAGAATCTACATCGGTTTTGAAGGCCAATCGCTTTCGGGAATTTCCAAATGTAAGACTTTATTGATTCAAGAGTTTATAGGTGATCAGATGTTCAGGGAAATTAGCACATTTGTCTTCTAAGTCTGCATTAAATGCTTAATATTGGTAGGGTAAGGGGGGTGGAGTATAAAAAATGTTCTTAAATCTTACTTTCATAATTTTTTAAAGAGCGAAACAATTCGTTCCAAAGTTGCATGAAGGAGGTAGAGGGCCTATTGTCTTTGTCAAAAGTATTTTAAATGTGTTTCTTTCTTTATTTCAGCCCTGATGCTGTCTTTTGCAAGTACTAATCAAAATAATAAGTAAAATTATTCAATATAATTTTTTTAAAAAGAACAAGGTTTCGAAGAGAGTTTGTGTTTTGACTTATGCTTAGGCGCGACCCCGACGGGTTAACCCATGGCTCCCAATATGATGGAATATACAGGTAAAAACGCAAGTTTCGATAATTTCACCAGGAATCTCAGAAACTATGAACTTTCAACTATTAAAAACTACAATGCAACCTCACTCGGAGCCCCTGCATACTGAATATTTAAAATAAGCTTGGCTGCAATCTCTGACACTCAGTATTCGACTTGTGTTGCTTGATTCCTGACTTTAATATGGCCTGCGTGAAAATGTTTACATGAAGACAAAGGGATCAACCATGTGCTGACAAGATCGGGGTGTGTTGGGTTGTATGTAATGATGGCTCCTTTTTGGAAATGTTCATTATGGGAAGACACTGTATTCGCCTTCTCTTTACCACATCAGCCTGGCTGGCGCAACGCTACGTTATAGAATGGAACCTTGAGGAACAGTATGTGGATTATGACAGGCTGTTTATGCTTACTTCCATCCTGATCAGTGCAATGAACTCGGTTCCATTAAGCATCCGTAACGTGGGTTCTGCTTAGCTCCCCTGCTAGCCTTTTTGTCTTCTCTAAGCCCGGACTGGGCCCCGGACATCACGTTGAGGCAGAGAAAAGTTGCCCGGACCATTAGAGCATCTGGAGCTGACACAACCCTTACATCTCTTGGTATAGAAACTAAAAGAAAAAAAATACATTCAACTTTCTGAACCCCCCACGGACACAATTTTCAAGTTGCTGTACAGAGTGTGTGTGTGTGTACAGCATGTGTGTACAATGTGTGTGTACAATGTGTTTACAATATGTGTGTACAGTGTGTGTACGATAAGTGTGTCCAGTATGTACAGTGTGCATGTGCACTTACAGTATGTGTACTGTGTGTATAGTGTGTAGTGTGTGTGTACAGTATATGTTTAATACAGTATGTACAGTGTATGTGTACTGTATATGTACATCGTGTTCTGTGAGTGCACAGTGTTTGTACAGTGAGTGTGCACAGTGTGTACACAGTAGAACTGTAAACTCACAAGTAAAACAAGCAAAATAATTAAAAATCCTTTTTAAAAACCAACCTCCCCTAAGGTGAAGAACTCCACACTTATAACTATATCTGTCAATAATGTTTAAGTTATTTTTGGTTTTTTATTTCAAACATAATAACGAATTACCAATAATTTATTGATTCATTGTTTAATTTTTTTTTATTCTTTCATGTTTTGCTAGGTACAATAAATAATTGTTGAAAGTTTCAATTTGATCCGAAAATGGGTGTGAGAGAAATATTGTGTACAATTATTTAAAAGGATAAATTTAACTACATCTTTAAATACTGAACGATTGATTTCCCTTGTTGGTATCAGACATAATAATAAACAAACAGTAATTAATCGACTACTCGGTAATTTGTTTTAATGATTCATGTTTTGCTACGCCACTGAATAATTGTGCAAAGTTTCAACTCCATCCGAGACTGGGTGTGGAAGAAATAACGTGCTCAAACTTTGTATCAGACAGACAGACAGACAGACAGATAGAGTGAGTTGATAGAAGAGTTATATTTAATCAGCCGTGTCTGTGCTTTTGAAAAAATACAAGTCATGTAATTACCAAAAACCAAAATGTCTACTTTATGTTCAAATTCTAAAGTAAACTAAAACTAAAGTAAACTAAAACTAAACTAAACTAAACTAAACTAAACTAAAGTGTTCTTTGGTCTTGAGAACTTATAAGAGGGGATAAAATAGTGGGACTCGAACCTACGACATAAGCGTTATTAACGCGACATTCTATCAGCTTAGCTAACCAGCCATACAACTATAAATATGCGAAATGATTCAATTTTTTTGTTGACTTTTTCATTCCTGCCTCTAACCGCTTTCCACCTCTTGACCTTTAACTCCAAGAAAGTGTCAGAGAACTGAGGCTGGGGGAACATTTTTCTTGATCCTAACACCTCGATACTTGCTGCGATCTCCATCAAGTTTTTTTTTTTTTTCTTATATGAACAGCAATAATGCGATTTCCTAGAATACAATACTCACTAGTTCCCAAAGGGGGAGAATGTTAAAGAGATACCACGTCTGGTTTGAACCTAGCATTTAGGTTTTATTTGTATAATGGTTACCTCCCTTGACTCCACGGTATTCAACAATGGCTCGAGAAAGGTTAAATTACAAAACAATGGTGAGACAGAGAAAAAAAAAGAATGTTAATGTTAGCTAGTGACGACTTCTAGTAAATAATACGCTGTTTCCAAGACAGAGTTGTCTTACCTGCCCTCTACCTCTTCGTTATCTTACGCAGTGATGTAGGTAGAGCCAAGCAACACACATCACAACCATTTCTTTTAGTTGATATCTAGAACTGATATCGTTAATCACATTCATAACATTTTATCACCTAGGTCATCGACACCAATCAAGTCATTGCCAATTATTGTATTTGTGTCTTTGATATCCTTCATGTTATTTAGTACCAATTAAGGTCATGACTAAGACTAGTTTACTGATACTACTTAGAAATGTATTACATGCATTGCACCAAAGAGAACAGACACACCACACGGACAGACATGAGTGACAACTGCACACAGACAGCTTGACTCACGTTCCATAATGATTTCATTAATACACATTAATGTGGCTTTTGTTTTGATTAGTAACTAGACGGTCTAGATTACATTATTTTTTCTGATTTTTCAAAATACTTACCCACTCCACACACACTTATCTGTTAGAGTCATCAGTGTATGTGTCTCTACTGTTGAAATATTAATGACATTTTGTAAAATGTGTCGAGACTGTAAGATGAAGTAAAAGGCCAGTATTTCATGGACCCACCAGTGACCTGCATGTTATGTCCCATCAGGTGGACTGACAAACAGAAGCGGGTAATGACCTACGTCCTACAGACAGGCTCAAGAGTGTAATGGCCTACATCCTAGAGAAATACTGCAAAGTGTGAGAACGACTTCGTTGGAAAGTTTGTTATTCTGAAACGGAAGTGACGTATTCTGCAAAAAATCTGTTTTGAAGATGACAACAAAGCTGCTAACACCAGACTGGAATATCTGTTTCTCTTTATAATGCTATGTCCTAGGAAACTATAATAGAAGTATGAAAACTAAATAAAAGCAAACATTAAGTCAGTGACTGAGTCTACTAACTCACGTCGTCATTGACATGCTCATTAGTGCATCTTTAACTGTGTTAGTTTACAAACAATGTCTAGTGAAAGCTCTGTAAATACTTATATAATAGGGAATAGATTTATTTTGTATTCTAAAATATACAAACTTAATATACATTATATTCCAATGTACTTGCTCTAATGATCATTTACCATTATTCTTATGGACAAATTCAATTTGCTAAGCTTCTTTCTCCCAAGTATAAGGTAAGAAGATAAGGTCAACTAATGTTGTTACATGCAAACCACGCGAGTCTATATCTCACTATGAAACTCAAGTACTTACTAAATTAGATTTACGTTTTGACGTCATTGTTCTAATGCTCGGCCTGTGAAAGCTGCGACCAAGAAGCATGGAAATAACATTTTCGGGGGGAGTTGGATAACAAAAAGGGAGGGTAATCTGTCAGTACCTTTAGGGCTAACTGTAGTCTCGTGGACGATATTGACTTCCGCGCTCCCGTCTCTCGCTCATGTCAACTAACTAAGGGCATGTGGCTAGTGCTTTGTTTTTGTGTTTGTTTTGTCAAAACTAAACATCTACGTGGTTACTTAAGGAACAAGGTGTATTTTTTTAACCTAGCCCAGCCCACTGCCCCTTCTTAAATCATCCATTGTTGCCTTTGTAACTTTAACTCCTTGATGTTACTAGATACTAATTACCTTATTAGCAACCAAAACAACATTTTAAAAAAGATCTATTATCGTTTAGAACACAGCGAAAGTCAATAAACAGTCAAATCGGCAGCAACCTAATTAAAAGAGACTCTTAGAAGACCAAAGTCTTGAAGTTCATTGACACTAGTGGTGACATGGATATTGAGCTGTTACAAAGCTTCTATCAACTCACTCTGTCTGCCTGACTGGTCAAAAGTATGTAGGCGTTATTTCTTTCACAACCATTTTCATATCAAGACTCCAGAAACACATTTTAATTGTATAATCATTCGCAGTAATATGTTCAGTTCATGACTTCTCTAATAGGGACTTAGAACTGAGGAGCAAGTACAAGAGCTGGATTGTCCTTGAACACAAGAAAAGAGCTACACTTTGACTATGTTTGTACTTATACTTTATGTTTGTACTTGTACTTTATGTTTGTACTTGTACTTTATGTTTGTACTTATACTTTATGTTTGTACTTGTACTTTATGTTTGTACTTGCACTTTATGTTTGTACTTGTACTTTATGTTTGTACTTGTACTTTATGTTTGTACGTGTACTTTATGTTTGTACTTGTACTTTATGTTTGTACTTGTACTTTATGTTTGTACGTGTACTTTATGTTTGTACTTGTACTTTATGTTTGTACTTGTACTTTATGTTTGTACTTGTACTTTATGTTTGTACGTGTACTTTATGTTTGTACTTGTACTTTATGTTTGTACGTGTACTTTATGTTTGTGCTTGTACTTTATGTTTGTACTTGTACTTTATGTTTGTACTTGTACTTTATGTTTGTACTTGTACTTTATGTTTGTACTTGTACTTTATGTTTGTTCGTGTACTTTATGTTTGCTATTTATTCCCCTATCCTCCCTTCCCTTCCACGGCACTCCCCAATCCCTCGTAATTCAAATTTGCGCTACATTTTCTCATTGTATCATTGGTTGAAAATTTGTTTTTCTCATTTTGGCTATTCTTTTTGTTTCTAGTGTGTTACTGTGCTATTTGTTTGAAATGTTTGTTGCTTTCAGTTCTTCCAAACGTTTCTTTTACAGTGTTGTCTTGTTATACAGATCAGTGTTTGTCTGTAAGTGAAATAAAGTGGAACTAAGAACCTGCATCATGGATGTACTTACACACACACACACCACTGGCGGATCCAGGGGGGGGGGCGGTACCCCCGAAGGGACAAATTTTAGCAAAGAAATCACAAAATTTATATACGAATTTATTACTTATGTTAATAATATATATTAATTATTTTTAATTCAACCTATTTTTAGATTATTTCGCCCCCCCCCTTATAGTATGTTGGCCAATTTGGTGGGATAGGGAGGTGGCGATGGCATCAATCCCGACCTCCCCCATCACATCAGCTGCTGCATCACGTCTCACAGGGGCCGCTATCAAGTCACAGGGAGTAATGTTTTAAGTTCTAATAGTCCTATTGAGTACCAGAGCAGCAGAACAGACCACAGACACACTTCCCAGTGTCGCTCCAGGTCTTCCCAAACAGTTCACTAGTATCACACAGGACAGCACTTAGCCCCAGACTGTTCAGACTCGCATAACTTCAGCTGGATCTACAACAGTCCTCCTCCTAGTATAAACATGTCTTCTACTACTTGTGTTGAATAGCGCTCTGATGCGCACCATCAATGTGGCTCAGGAGCGGAGTTGCAACAATATATATATACTAGCCATATGTTACCCGCGGCCCGCGGGTCTTAATTTACGTATCACTGTCGATATAGTCACTGAGAGTGTTTGGTAAACAATAAACGAGATAATAATGTTATAAGTATAGCGAATGCGTGAATGTAAAAATAGCAGGAATGGAGCTATCAATATAGCTAATCGACCTAAATGATTTTTTTCAAATAAAAACATAAGCTTGTAGGAATACATATATTTGATTAAAATTCGAAATGAATAGACTTTATTTTGTATGTTCATGTGTTAAAGTATAAAGTAGATCTATCATCTTTGAGATAGCCTAGATCTAGACTAATCTAGAGTTAAATATTGGCTTGGATAGAGTTCTTTCTGCGCGTACGTGGAAGTTTCGCTCTGCACATGCGTGACCTTTTTTGTTAGATGTACGGAATCATGAATGGAACTATTAAAATGTATGTCAATATGAATTAGCAGCTATAGCGAACGAATGTATAAAAAATGCTTTAGGAAAACAAATGTAAATGTTAATTTGATTAAAATATTAAATGCATGGTCTAGAATTAGAATTTTTATGTGTTAAAGAATAAAACTATCTTTGCGAAGAGACGTTCTATCATCTTAGAGATGAATTATAGTTTTAGTCCTAGGAATAGAGAGATGTGTAACATTTCGGTCTTGTCTAATTAAAGAATGTACGTCAGGACTTCTAAATTCGCAGATATACGGTACGAATTTATGTAAAAATGCTTTTGAAACACACACTTGAAAGTTAATTTTATTAAATAATGAAATCAATAGACTATATTTTGTATTTTAATGTGTCAAAGTAAAAAACTATCTGTGCAAAGTGTAGTTTTAAAAATTAGATCTAGATCCTTTCGATCTAAACATGGTAAACATGGCCTTGATTCATCAAATACAAATACTTTCAAATTTCATAGAGTTCGGCAGCTTTTTTTATTAAAGTCTTTAGTTTGTTTTAGAGCTACTATACATACTTCACGGTTCCAGTTAGCACCCAAGGAACATTTGTGCCAAGTTTCATCAAGATTGGTCAGACGATTTTGATTTCTGTCCGGAACATACATACTCCTTACATTCTACTTTATAGAATAGAGATATGTTGTACGCGCGTTTATGATTAGGGTTAGGGTTTACTGGGCGTTAGAGTTAGTGTTTGGAAAAAAATCGACCTCCACCAATCCAAAGTTCACCGTGACGAGTTACGATGGTCAGCCGAGACGAGTGAACGATGGTTTGGGAAGGATCGACGTCGTGAACAGAGCTCAGGAGCGTCACGAGAGTTGTAGTCATCTGACCACCTATAAACGTCGAGCGGCGTTCTGTCCGGTTCTAGAAGGCCAGTAGGGACCCTATATAAAGAGCGGAGGTGTCGCAGTCAAGACGGTTCACGACTGATGGTTCACGACAGGGGTTCAGAACACGGTCGACTACAGCACAGTTCAACGGTGTGGTTCTGTACGGAGCATTACGACGGTTCAGTGCGGAGTACTGTCAAGTACAGTTGAGACGACTGGCGTCTTGATCTTGGTCTGCGATCGAGTCCGACACAACGAGCCTAGTGTGTTAAGTCAGTCCTGAACTGTTGAACCCAGTGCAAGCCCGGAACGAGACGGAGAGGCCAGTGCAAGAGTTGATACGGCGGTACGGTGTTATCGGAGAGATATTTGTACAGTGTCCGTGTTGCCAATTGTACAGTATTGGCTGTTACTTATTCAACTATTAAAGTGTTACGTTACTTTGGAGCCATGAGTTGTCAAGTTCTTTAAGTTGGTGGTGTATTGTGCAGTTTGCAGAGAGCCTGGATTGTGAGATTCGTAACAATATATATATATATATATACATATATATCGAAATGAAATCACCACCCGGGGGGGATCAGAATTTAGTGACTGATTTTTCGCTTTGATTCTATTCTTTTTGATAAGATTTTAATACTGAACCATCTCTTCCCCCCCCCAGCGCAGCCAAGGGGATTTTGAGTTTTTAAAAAAAACCTGCCAAGGGGGTTTGCAGTAAAATCCCCCTCTTCTATAAAACAAAACCAAAAAAAAAAAAATTACGAAAATCCCCAAATACCAAGAGCATAGCTAAGGGAGATTTTGATTTTAAACCCCTTTCCGAAACTTACGATAAAACCCCCTCTTCAATATAAGACTATCCATACATAAGTCACCAGATTCTATGAGCGTATCCAAAAGGGGTTTTGTGTTTAAAACTTCCCTTCAGCGGGGTTTAGAGCTGA
This sequence comes from Biomphalaria sudanica, assembly GCA_036873155.1. Classification (NCBI taxonomy): domain Eukaryota; kingdom Metazoa; phylum Mollusca; class Gastropoda; family Planorbidae; genus Biomphalaria; species Biomphalaria sudanica. The sequence goes on from JAZGLO010000284.1 coordinate 1,341,868, forward strand.
AAACCACTTCTTTAATATAAAAAAGCAAATTACACACTCAAAATTCTATGAGCTTAGCCAAAGGGTTTTTCAGTTTAAACCCCTCTTCGCTGGGATTTGTAGCTAAAAAATACTTCATTATAAAAAAAGCAAATTCAGACTAAAAAATCTATGAGCGTAGCCTAAGGGGTTTTGAGTTTAAACCCCTCTTAACTGGGATTTGAAGCTAAAAAATACCTCTTCAATATAAAAAAATGCAAATTATCGTAGCCAAAGGGGGTTTTGAGCTTAAACACCCCTCCAGCGGGGTTTGAAGCTAAAAAAAATAACTCTTGAATATAAAAAAAGCAAATTACACACTCAAAATTCTATGAGCATAGCCAAGCCAAAGGGGTTTTGAATTTAAACCCTCTATTCCAGAGGACTTTTTTTTAAAGTTTAAAACCCCTACTGATGGTTTTGAGTTTAAATACCCCCATACAGAGAGTTTTGAGGTTGAAAACCTCTCTTCAATTTTATTTTAAAGAAAACTACAGTCACCAAATTCTGAGACCGTAGCTAATGGGGTTTCTAATTTAAAAAAAAAACTCGACAGATTTTTTAGTTTAAAACCCACCAAAAAATGATTTTGACATAAAAAAATTCCCTTTTCGATATAAAATATAAAGCAAATACAGTCACCTAATTCCAAGAGAGTAGCCATAGAGGTTACCAATTTCTGCCAGTGGCTGGGCTACATGAATAAAGTGCAGTGAATAGTCATCTGCCGAAATTGAAAAAGACTACATGTGGATCAACAAAGATGGCTAAGACGGTCTTTAGGAGTCAGTTATAGAGATCGGGTCTCAATCAAGGAAATCCTATGCCGAATCGGGAGTCGACCCCTTAGTAAGGTTGTGACATAGCGTCGCATGAGGTTTGCGGGACATGTTCTCCGACAAAATGAATTACGCATAATAAGAGTTACGATGAAATGGAGGTCATTACGAGGAAGATCCTAGTACAACTTGGCGCCACACTTTCATGACGGTCCTTAGAGCAGGTGGGAAGAGGTTTCAGACATTGCCAGTGACAGATTTTTGTGAAAGCAGCTTGCAGCCCAATGCGCCGAACGACGCGGAAGAATCTAAAGTCATTAAGAATAGCACATTAGGTTTTTTTTAAATAAAACTTTTAATAGTAGGATAATGCACTGTAGATACCTCAGAATATGCATTTTGTTTGCTTTTAATGCCGGAAATATAGCTTGGGTACAATAAACGTCTTTCGAAAAAATGAAGGGTCAGAATGTAATAAAAATTAATTATGTACACACACACGCAAACACACATATATTTTTTTTTTGCCGGGGGGAAAGAAAAATCCCCCCCACCCCCCCCCCCTCCCAGAAAAAAAATCCTGGCTACGGCCAAGATATATATATATGCCATATATATATATATATATATATATATTGTCAAAAACAAATCTTATCAAGACAGAAAAACTCACCTAGAGTGTATGTAATAAATGAGAACAAATATATCACCGTGTAGTCTAGTAGCTTGATATTAGGATATTCTTTAAGCTGATAAAACCTGACATGATATCCACATTTAATCTAGAACACATGCTAAATTAAATGTACATATGCCCCCTGAGAAGATTCTCCTTAGGCAGAACAAAAACTGAAATCTAATCACAACATTTTTTTGAGTGGTTAAGAAATTTGCCAGAAAATAATGTTTTCAAAAGTCATAATTGATGGGTTTTAGTCTGTGTTGTCAAAAGACGGTGCAGGTAGCTGTGATTTGGTTTACATTAAGTTACAAGCACTTCTGAATTCAATTGAGAATTTCTGAAGATGTTGATGTATTAGTGATATTGACCTCATTAAGCATTCAACCTCCAATTTACTATCCACTACGTGCAGTCATGTGAAGCCTGTACTAAATAACAGCTAAGAGACTATACACATTCATTGTTTGATCTTTAGTTTTCTTTGTCTTCTGGCATGTTGTATTTGACTGTTGTATTTGACTGTTGTATTTGACTGTTGTATTTGACTGTTGTATTTGACTGTTGTATTTGACTGTTGTATTTGACTGTTGTATTTGACTGTTGTATTTGACTGTTGTATTTGACTGTTGTATTTGACTGTTGTCTTCCCAGCAGGGAGTCCTAGCTTCTGTGACATGATGGCATTGGTTTCTTTCGCCGAGTTATAGAGTGCAGAGGCGAGGAAGGCTGCAGAAGAGGTGTCTCATTATTAGAAGATGGCATTTGAGAGTAGCGATATAGCATCTGGTGCTAGCGCAAGTAGCTTTTATGTATTATATGTTCTAATTATGAAACTCATGACTAGGAGATGTGGTGAATGGGAAGGGAGCTAATTAAAATGTATACATACAAATATACATGTCAACTCATTAAAAAAACAACAGCATTACTCGTTTGGTTCTAACAGATACATAATAAAACATAGATGATGACAAATAAACTGAACTCAAATCGTTGCTTTTTTCTTTCATGTTCATGCTAAGTAATTATTTTTATAAATAATTTCAGTATAATACTTGGCTACCTTGATTACCTAGTTGTATTTTTTTTTCTTTTTTTAAAATTAATCTATAAGTGTACACGCAATGTACACATCCTGTGGCAGATTATGTAAAGGTCAACTGTTTCTGTGGTTCACGGTTAATTATGGTGTCATGTGGCCAGCACAACAATCAAACGCTTTAACTTTACTCAAACTCAGTGCTTTTTTTGTAACAAAAATAGGTGCCGGTACTCAGTAGTTGATTGCCTAACTTTTAACTATTAAAAATTAATAATAAACGTTAAAATACAAGAAAAGTCATCATTTGTTCAAAAAGGTGCCGGTACGCCGTACCGGTGCGTACTGTCACAAAAAAGCTCTGCGGCCAAACTAATGTCAGGTACCCAGTAGATCTGAAGATCTAAAATAATCCCGAAATTAAAGGATCAATTCGAATCAGGAGCCATTCGCATTACCACTCAGCCACCGCACCTCTCAATGTCTAGATAATGTTCAGAAAAGTGAGTGGTTCTAGTTAGCAAATAGAGACTTGACAGTGGGACAGGATCTTCCATTCTCCTTGTGGATTGTTCTATTCTAAGCGCGTGGTTTGAACATTTTGTTGTTCAGTTT